>JAVGWW010000024.1:829061-1119061 GCA_036924055.1 Leuresthes tenuis | reverse complement strand
TAAGAACCGTGGATCGCCACGCTCCTGCAGTCGTCTCTCCACCAATCAGAGCTCCTGGTTCTCTCTCGGTGACAGTGGAGGAGTGTGGATGAGTCACGGCGCCTCCATCGTTGCAGCTGAAGATGATAATGATTGCTTCATACCTCGGACAGGGACAGAGAGTTATTACCGCGGTGATGAGGCAGGAAGTCAGACTGGCAGAGTCCTGGAATAATTAGATGTGAGGGCATCTGCTCACAGACACGTGCAGGAAAACCGACGTCAAACAACTTTCATTTAATGAGCTTCTATTGTGGTGGCTGCCTTTGTGTCACAGAGTTCACGTCTTCCATTCATCCACCTTCCTCTCCACTCATTCATTTCTTTATCTCCTCTCAGACCCATTCTTCTCTTGTTCTCTGAAGCCTTTCGCTGCTTTCTCCTCATTTCCTGCTGCTCCTCTGAATCTTCAGCACAGCCCCCATTTATTCTGTGTTGGAACTTTCATTAACCACTTTAATCTTGATTATTTCACCATTCATCATCAGTCTTTGTGCTGTTGAATAAAAAGGCAGGAATGTGCTATCAGAGGAGTGAATTCCCCTCAGATTAATGGCTTCGGTGCTGCCTTCTCTACCTCTCAGGAGGGTGTTTCACTTTCACCTGACACTAAAACACAGACAAGTTGTCTTGTTAAAACTCCAAATGAAGACGGGATTTATGGTGTTAAAATGCTGACCAGTTGGAGAATAACGAGGTAACAGCCGAGCGTTTCAGCCAGAAGGACAAAGAAAAGTGTTCCCGAGGACACCAGGTGATGTTGGGTCACAAAGAGCAGCGCACGTGGCTTTACTGTGAAGGAAAACGTGCACTATTTCAATCAGAAACTCGTTTACTTCAGGATTACATTACAATTAGCTTATGTTTATGCATTTAGCAGAACGCTTTTATCCAAAGCAGCTTACAGGTAGGGTAAGGGGGTCTTGCCTAAGGACCCCTACTGGAGGTAATACCTTTCATGCACGGGATTTGAACCCAGATCTCCCACAGGAAAGGTGGCAATCATACCGCTACACTATCCAGTCCTCAGTCATAATAAGCTTTTAGTATCTGCACAAACATTTATAGAAATGTGAAATTATTCTGTGGTTAATCACAAGACTCATTGTGACTTCCTGTTGGCATCCAGCTCCTGACCCAAACCATGATGCTGCCACCACCGTGTGGTCCAGATGTGTTCTGTTTACCAGCCTGATTCATGCAGGTAAACAGAAGACTCCAGATCTGATCGAGACGTCTCTTTCAACATTTCTGTGCTGCAGCAAACCTGCATGATGTCAGAAGGTGTCAGAGGTCAGAGGTCATCCTGACAGATTCCTGAAAGCATTTACATGAGAGCAAAAGGGAAACTATGTGAGGATGAACCCAGGCTTGTACCAAACAAGGCTCATCCTGTTGATGTTCACTTCCTGATTGTTTCTAATCTGTGATCCAGTTTGAGGGTTTAAATCTGTCAGCGTGCACGTAAAGACGCGGCAGGGTTTCCCTTCGCCACAGGGGGAGAGCGCCACAAAGCGCCAGAAAACACTGAAAGATTTCACCGGAGTTTCCTGCAAATACTAAAAGAAAACCTTGACCTCACAAACCCCCAAGAGTCTTATATAAGGATTAGCAGGCCTGAGCCTGTGTGTGTGTTTGGGCAGATGTTTTATGGCTCTTTGCATCGACGTTTAAAAGGAGAAGGACGCTGAAAAACTGCAGAATGGATGGATGAGAAACGAGGGAGGAAGAGGAGGTGGCGGAGGAGCGGGGGGGGGATGTTCCCACCGTAAATCAAGAACGCAGATGGCTCAACAACAACAACCTTCTTCCTACAGCGAAGTCTTAGATGAGCAGAGAGGCTGCGAAGAACCGGGACAGCGTACATGTAAAATGAATCCTCAGAAAGATGGAGGTTAACATGTTTCAGATGTGGAGGCTCAGCTCAGTGTGGCGTCAAACTGTTGCAGCTGTGTCACAGCTCCACTGTGGGGGCAGGGCTTCACTTCCATGGCTGATGCTGCCGGGATGGTGCTGCAGGGGTGGTGTTAGGATGATGTTGGGTGGCGTTAGGATGATGTTGGGTGGCGTTAGGATGATGTTGGGTGGCGTTAGGATGATGTTGGGTGGCGTTAGGATGATGTTGGGTGGTGTTAGGATGATGTTGGGTGGTGTTAGGATGATGTTGGGTGGTGTTAGGATGATGTTGGGTGGTGTTAGGATGATGTTGGGTGGTGTTAGGATGATGTTGGGTGGTGTTAGGATGATGTTGGGTGGTGTTAGGAGGATGTTGGGTGGTGTTAGGATGATGTTGGGTGGCGTTAGGATGATGTTGGGTGGCGTTAGGATGATGTTGGGTGGCGTTAGGATGATGTTGGGTGGTGTTAGGATGATGTTGGGTGGTGTTAGGATGATGTTGGGTGGTGTTAGGATGATGTTGGGTGGTGTTAGGATGATGTTGGGTGGTGTTGTCCAGGTTTACAACAACCCAAGTTTCCCAAAGAAAACATCCAGTAGAAACAAGAAACAACAAGCAACAAGAAGCTTTTTTCCAGGAGTTTTTAAATTCATTCTTTGGCCAGGAAGAAATAATTGGACTGAGAACATTATTTCAGGAGGTTAAGTTTGAGGAAATTAATCATTTTGCTGTTCTTTTCATTTAAATTCTAAAAGTTTAACTCCATTCAGGCACAAAGTCGTGATAAAAATGGACCCCAGAGGCAGCATATTGAGTTAAAATAGGAGTGGGCCTGAGATGGAGCCTTGCGGGACACCGTAACTAAGTTAGGATGCTGCTGAGTGTTGGTCAAGATGAACAGAAAAGCTTCTATCAGACAAGTAAGACTGAAACCAGTCTAAAATGATACCTTTAAGACATCTCTTCCAAATGAACAGCAGGACCCGGTGGCTGCAGTAAAAAGTCCAAAAGCACCGGCCCAGAAGGATCGAGGCAAAGGTCAGAGGTCAGGACCTGGAGGAGGGAATTTTATCAGTGGAAAAATGGATTAAAAAGGTGATTAAGAATGTTAAAAAGAACCTGACTACGACCAGACTTAATGTTAGAAATAGAAAGAATCCACAGAACCTTGAAGTTTAACTTCACTTCACATTTACAACAACCCAAGTTTCCCAAAGTGCTGCACAGGCGAAAAACATCCAGTAGAAATACCAAAAAGAACAGAATAGATTCAAACAAACGACAAGCAACAAGAAGCTTTTTCCAGAAGTTTTTAAATTCATTCTTTGGCCAGGAAGAAATAATTGGACTGAGAACATTATTTCAGGAGGTTAAGTTTGAGGAAATGAATCATTTTGGTGATCTTTTCATTTAAATTCTAAAAGTTTAACTCCATCCAGGCTCTTTTTCCATAAAGTCGTGATAAAAATGGACCCCAGAGGCAGCATATTGAGTTAAAATAGGAGTGGGCCTGAGATGGAGCCTTGCGGGACACCGTAACTAAGTTAGGATGCTGCTGAGTGTTGGTCAAGATGACCAGAAAAGCTTCTATCAGACAAGTAAGACTGAAACCAGTTTAAGATGATACCTTTAAGACATCTCTTCCAAATGAACAGCAGGACCCGGTGGCTGCAGTAAAAAGTCCAAAAGCACCGGCCCAGAAGGATCGAGGCAAAGGTCAGAGGTCAGGACCTGGAGGAGGGAATTTTATCAGTGGAAAAATGGATTAAAAAGGTGATTAAGAATGTTAAAAAGAACCTGACAAGAAATAGAAAGAATCCACAGAACCTTGAAGTTTAACTTCACTTCACATTTACAACAACCCAAGTTTCCCAAAGTGCTGCACAGGCGAAAAACATCCAGTAGAAATACCAAAAAGAACAGAATAGATTCAAACAAACGACAAGCAACAAGAAGCTTTTTCCAGGAGTTTTTTAAATTCATTCTTTGGCCAGGAAGAAATAATTGGACTGAGAACACTATTTCAGGAGGTTAAGTTTGAGGAAATTAATCATTTTGCTGTTCTTTTCATTTAAATTCTAAAAGTTTAACTCCATCCAGGCTCTTTTTCCATAAAGTCGTGATAAAAATGGACTCCAGAGGCAGCATATTGAGTTAAAATAGGAGTGGGCCTGAGGTGGAGCCTTGCGGGACACCGTAACTAAGTTAGGATGCTGCTGAGTGTTGGTCAAGATGAACAGAAAAGCTTCTATCAGACCAGTAAGACTGAAACCAGTCTAAAATGATACCTTTAAGACATCTCTTCCAAATGAAGAGCAGGATCCGGTGGCTGCAGTAAAAAGTCCAAAAGCACCGGCCCAGAAGGATCGAGGCAAAGGCCAGAGGTCAGGACCTGGTGGAGGGAATTTTATCAGTGGAAAAATGGATTAAAAATGTGAGTAAGAATGTTAAAAAGAACCTGACAAGAAATAGAAAGAATCCACAGAACCTTGAAGTTTAACAGTAAAGTCTGTATTTAAAGTTTCTGCTGAGACGAATGAATCGAGTCATGGAGCAGAGACTCTAAAGCTGGGAAGGATGACCTTTCTGTGGTTTAATAAACATTATAATGCACACATTTTCACACACTGATTCAACCTGAAATCGTTTCACATTAGGTTTAGATCCTCAGAACAAAGCTGGTCTGAGCTCAGCAGCAGAACCTCCAACAGAATCAATAACTTAAAATAATTCAGCGTAAATTTCTCTGGTTTCTTCTTCTCTGAATGTGCAAAACAAAATAACTGCATCAGAACATTTAAAGCAGCCACAGTTCAGCCTCCATTCATTAAGAGAACAATCCTCAGACTGCGACCAAAGCAGAGCAGATGTCTGGTACCGCCTCAGTTCTGACCCGATCCTCACATTATGGGCCTACAGACACCATCAAAGCCTTGTCTTCACTCACATTCCTGCAGAGGAGGATCTCTGAAAGGAGCCGTCAGATAGGATCAGGCTGACGGCCCACGGGTGACTCTCGGATTTCCCAGGAGGCCATGTGGCCGCCGGCAGGCGCACACAGACAGGAAGTGCTGGAAGAGGGCGGGAGGGTCGAGGAGAAGAAAGGTAAATTAGGACCGGCTCTGACGGGTGAAGAGAGTCTCCTCCCAAAGAAGAAACACAGAAGAAGAAGAAGAAGAGAAGCCATTAATGAAAGAAAATAGAAACCTTGGAGCTCGGAGACGCTTCAAACACGCTGGTCACATGACCTCAGACCTAAAACCTAAAACCCAAGAACACAGCGAAGCGCGGAGGCTGCAGAACCGAACAGAACCGCTGTGGGAAAACTGTTCAGAACAAAAAGAATATGTGGAATTCTGGAGGTTAATCTGTCTTCATGGGATTTTAATTCAATTTAGTTTTATTTATAAAGCGCCAAATTACAACAAATGGCATCTGAAATTAAACCTCTGGCAGAACCAGAACCAGGAAGAAACTTCTGGCAGAACCAGGAAGAAACTTCTGGCAGAACCAGAACCAGGAAGAAACCACTGGCAGAACCAGAACCAGGAAGAAACCTCTGGCAGAACCAGGAAGAAACTTCTGGCAGAACCAGAACCAGGAAGAAACCTCTGGCAGAACCAGAACCAGGAAGAAACCTCTGGCAGAACCAGAACCAGGAAGGAACCTCTGGCAGAACCAGAACCAGGAAGAAACCTCTGGCAGAACCAGACCCAGGAAGAAACGTCTGGCAGAACCAGGAAGAAACTTCTGGCAGAACCAGAACCAGGAAGAAACCTCTGGCAGAACCAGAACCAGAACCAGGAAGAAACTTCTGGCAGAACCAGAACCAGGAAGAAACCTCTGGCAGAACCAGAACCAGAACCAGGAAGAAACCTCTGGCAGAACCAGAACCAGGAAGAAACCTCTGACAGAACCAGGAAGAAACCTCTGGCAGAACCAGAACCAGGAAGAAACCTCTGACAGAACCAGGAAGAAACCTCTGGCAGAACCAGGAAGAAACCTCTGGCAGAACCAGAACCAGGAAGGGTGTCCATCCGCCTCGACCAGCTGAGGTTTGAGAAGACAGAAAAGAGGGAAAAGAGGGGGGAAAAACACCATAACACCATTCAAAGGATACCTGCTGGAACAGGGAAACACAAGTTAATAACCACAATAATGTCACATGTACATAAAATCATTTGGACTGGGCCTGAGGTTTGGTGACGGCTTACTGCTACAGAACCACTCGGTTGGTTTAAAATGCTTGGAATGGGCTGATTAAAGCCCAGATCTCAGCGTCAGGGACTCTGTGGTGTGGCTTCAGATTATTGAACACCAGCAGAATCCTGGTTAGACGAGTTGTTTCACAACTTTAATTGTTTTATACGAGGCAGCCGTGTGGTTTTTACACATATCTGTGGGCTTTAGAATAACACAGTCAATTAAAAGCAGAAAAAGGCGAAATATGCCTCCTTTAGAGGAGCAGCTGCACTTCCTGCTGATATATTTCTACATGTTTTCAAACCTTTCCAGACAGACAAAGTCTTTACAATGGCAGAAATCTGCTTTTTCAGCCAGAAACCTCCAGACTTTACATCAAAAAAAGATGGAGTCGCTCCATTTCAACAGAAAAGTGTGGAAAGATCTCCTGATTTTTGCTGCAGCATCGAGCTTTAGGTGAAATGTAGGCGGTTTGAGCCCAAATATAAGTCTTATTCAGGGGTGTGTAGACTTTTCTAGCCTCTGAATTCAGTGTAACATGAGCTGATTAGTGTCCATGTCCCACAGGCTGGGTTTCATAATGCCAGCTCACCTCGTAAAGCTGCCTGGAGCATGTGCTGAGCAGCGTTTTATTGCCTCAGTTCTGACAGTAAAGCATTTTTGTTGCACCTCTTCCCCTCCACAGCGCTGTCTGACTGCTGCTGACGGATCCTCGGTCCACACATGTCCTCACAGGCCCAGGAATGCTTAGCAGCCTGATTCAGACACATGCTGAGCATCCATCCATCCCCTCAGTTATCCGCCATGTGATGAGGTGTTTTTCTGTCGGCCATCTGTGTTTGTTTGGGTGAGCGTGGTCAGGTGGTCTGTCTGAGTAGACCTGAGTGCACTCAGGGTGAGATCAACCAAGCAGTCATGTGGAAAGGAATAGAATTCAGATTCATCCTTAAAAAGAGGCAAAAACTCCGTAAGTTCCCCCTGAAAAACTGAGAGAAAACACAGCAGCAGGGAGTGAGAAACTAAGTGAACCCCTGATCCAGCTGCTTGTACATTAGGACCAAACATCTCCACTTTGCTCTGGTCTGTCCAAAGGACATTGTTCCAGAAGTCTTGAGCTTTGTTCAGATGCAGCTTTGCAAACCTAAGCTGTGCTGCCATGTTCTTTTTAGAGAGAAGAGGCTTTCTCCTGCAGCCCTTCCAAACAAGCCATCCTTGTTCAGTCTTTTTCTAACTGTGCTGTCATGACCTTTGACCTTTAACATGCTAACTGAGGCCTGTAGAGTCTGAGATGTAGCTCTGCGCTTTTTCACCTTGGGGTGACCTTTAACCTTTAACATGCTAACTGAGGCCTGTAGAGTCTGAGATGTAGCTCTGGGCTTTTTCACCTTGGGGTGACCTTTAACCTTTAACATGCTAACTGAGGCCTGTAGAGTCTGAGATGTAGCTCTGGGCTTTTTCACCTTGGGGTGACCTTTAACCTTTAACATACTAACTGAGGCCTGTAGAGTCTGAGATGTAGCTCTTAGCTTTTTCACCTTGGGGTGACCTTTGACCTTTAACATGCTAACTGAGGCCTGTAGAGTCTGAGATGTAGCTCTGCGCTTTTTCACCTTGGGGTGACCTTTAACCTTTAACATGCTAACTGAGGCCTGTAGAGTCTGAGATCCATGACCTTTAACCTTTAGCATGCTAACTGAGGCCTGTAGAGTCTGAGATGTATGACCTTTAACCTTTAACATGCTAACTGAGGCCTGTAGAGTCTGAGATGTAGCTCTGGGCTTTTTCACCTTGGGGTGACCTTTAACCTTTAACATGCTAACTGAGGCCTGTAGAGTCTGAGATGTAGCTCTGGGCTTCTTCACCTTGGGGTGACCTTTGACCTTTAACATGCTAACTGAGGCCTGTAGAGTCTGAGATGTAGCTCTGGGCTTTTTCACCTTGGTGGTGACCTTTAACCTTTAACATGCTAACTGAGGCCTGTAGAGTCTGAGATGTAGCTCTGGGCTTCTTCACCTTGGGGTGACCTTTGACCTTTAACATGCTAACTGAGGCCTGTAGAGTCTGAGATGTAGCTCTGGGCTTTTTCACCTCGGGGTGACCTTTAACCTTTAACATGCTAACTGAGGCCTGTAGAGTCTGAGATGTAGCTCTGGGCTTATTAACCTCGGGGTGAACTTTAACCTTTAGCATGCTAACTGAGGCCTGTAGAGTCTGAGATGTAGCTCTGGGCTTCTTCACCTTGGGGTGAACTTGCTGGGACGTCCACTCCTGGGAAGATTGACAGCTGTCCTGAATGTTTTCCACTTGTGAATAATCTTTCTCTCTGTAGAATGATGGACTCCAGATAGTCTGGAAATGGCCTTATAACCCTTCCCAGACTGATGGGCAGCAACAGCTGCTGGTGTCTTTCCTCCTTGGCATCGTGTTAAAACACACCTGGATGCTCCAGAGCAGCAAACTGACTGCCGTTTAAAGGTAACTCGGCTGCAGACTGGCCCCATTCCCCCTTAAACAACAGGTAGACGACACAGATCAGCTGATTATCAACATCTTCATCTGTTGCTTATTGTGCCGACTGACCTGTAACTCACTGCCAGTCTGGCTGTTCGTGGAGATGCCGTCTTTACCTCGAACCCACGCTGATGTCGACCCACCCACACGTCTCATCGTCACACACGAACACACAGAAGTCCAGACAAACAGCATGACTGCAGAGCCATGAGTAACTGTCTGATTCACACGAGAAAGTCAGAGAAAGCAGGACTTTGTGTTCCAGTCGATCAGAAACAAATCAACCTCAGCCTTTGAGATTCAGGTGCTGCTCACAGACAACAAAGAGAACAGAAAGGAGACGATAACACATGCAGATAATTGAACAAACAACTCTTCATCTGCTCCAAAACCACAGAAATCAGCCTCCAACACCGAGACGCTGGATCAGAACTGACTGGAGCTACATTACTTCCACATTAAAATGCAAACCTGAAACATCTCAGGCTGGAGTGCAGCTGGGGAACATCTCTGTGGTAAAAGTCCAGTATTTCCAGGGAGTGGAGCACCTGTGAGCCATCACACAGCTGCAGGAAATGTGCTCTGCATCTGAAAGCTCTTACCGGTGGACATTCTTTCTAACTATCCTGACACTGGACTCTGCTCTTCTACATACTGATAAGGCTAATGGATTACTTTTGCGCTTCAAAGAGCGTCAAAGTCTGTCCTCTGTGCTCCAGACGAGTTTCTGGTGGGTGGAAATAAGTGATTCTAGCTGTTTGCGAGGCAAATGTCTTTAAATAGCACAGCTCAACAACAAGGTGATCTAAAGTGCTTCATAAACAACTCACTGAAGGACTGGAAGCCAGTGAGGAGACCTCAGGACCAGATATGACCCACTTTTCCAGAGTTTAGGCCAACCAGCAGATGTTGGTCTGCTGAAGATAAACGCATGGAGCAGCTTCTCTAAATCACTCAATATTCTCCATGTGATAGCTGCCTGTTGGAGTCCATAATAACAGCCTAATTTCTAACTTTACAGCCTGAATCTGAGTCTTTGGCTCCAAAGACAATTATTTCTGTTTAGTTTTTAGTTGAGCAGCAGTAACTCCTTAGAAGTTGGTGTACCTCATCTTCATTAGCTAAGCTGTTAGCGTTAGCTGCTAGCGTTAGCTGTTAGCGTTAGCTGTTAGCGTTAGCTGCTGCTAAAGGAAGAAATAAATCAGTAAATAAACCATGAGGAGTTATTTCATTAGCTAAGCTGTTAGCGTTAGCTGCTGCTAAAGGAGGAAATAAATCAGTAAATAAACCATGAGGAGTTATTTCTCAGATGCTTCCATTTCCCTGCTCTGAAGTTCAGGCTCTGAGAGTTGGAACTGATCCTCTTTGTGGCTCAGTTCCTTCAGTCCAGCGTTGAACTGGACCAAGTTGTTAAAACAGTGGGATGAAAAGTGTTTGCTGCACATTCCCAGTCTTTAGCTAACTCTGCTGGAACATTAGCCTCAGCTATAGTTTATCCACTGGGCTCTTATATCCTCTGAGGCTGCTGCTGGATGGAAGATGCATGCTCCTCAGTGCAGCTGACAGCAGAACATTTCCACCAGAAGCTGGCTTCATCCGTCCAGCAGGGTGGATGTGAGTGGGCGGGGCTTAGCAGAGGGGGCGGGGCTTACTTCTGACTCCAGACATCCTGTATTATTATTATATCTCATCTTGGAGGATGCAGGCATGTGGAGAACACTGTTTCCATTCTCATACGAAGCAACTCTGAGGACACATTTATAAAACCCTGGAAAAGAATCAGACACGTTTTCGACTGATGGTTTAAAATCAATAAACTCAGCTGTGTGGTGTCAGTCCCTTTTGTGTCATTTAAACAAGTTAAACCTCAGAATAAACCTCCAAAAACAGATGGCAGCTGCAGATTCTGCTGGTTTGCTGCTGAAACCCCCCAAGCTGATGAGCTTCTTAACGTCTCACCTGCATGATAAACATGATCAGCTCATCTGATGAAGACTCAGATCTCCTGAGTCTGACCTCAGGTCAGATGGCAGGTAGGGTCTGGTTCTGGTGAAGCAGCAGCTGATCAGATGCATGCTGGTCCGGCCACGCCTCCAGACGGCTGCTGTGAGTCATGTGTCTGACGGGGATTTCTGCGTCACCCTGCAGACAAACACTCGGGGGAATCCTCATGATGCAACACAGACACATTCACTGAGGCTAAAATAAGGCGTCTCACAGAGTCAGACAGCAGGCCACACCTTTGCTGTATTCACCTGTAAACCAGGATGGAAACCCTGCAGAACCCTTTCCCTTTGCCACCTGACTCACATCTGTGCTGGCTTCACTTTGTCTGTCATCAGTCAGGAGTCAGAGCAGGACGACTCGTAAGAAGACGTTCAGCTAGTGTCGATGTAACCGCTTCTAGTGTTTTTATGGACAAGAACAGGCCCAGACCAGGATATCTTTCTCCTTTTAATCTGACGAAAGGTGTAAAAAACAACAAAATCCTCTGGTTAATCGTGATCAACAGGAGTTCAACAGCAAAAAAGGGGGATTTAACACGTGAAACCACAGAAAACACACCTGACAAAAGGTGTAAAAAACAACAAAATCCTCCGGTTAATCGTGATCAACAGGAGTTCAACAGCAAAAAAGGCAAAAGCTTAAGACACATATATAGGAGGGACCCTCGAAAGTGAACGTTGAGGTACAGAAACTGAGTCTCAAACGTTCCACATATTGACTCAGGAGGTCAGACCAGGATATCTTTCTCCTTTTATTCTGACGAAAGGTGTAAAAAACAACAAAATCCTCCGGTCAATCGTGATCAAATACAAATTAAATGACACAGAAATATGTACTAGCAAGTTAACAGAGGCTAAAACTCTGAAATTTCTGTGACCACAGTGTCACTTTCCTCTCCCAAGGAGTTCAACAGCAAAAAAGGGGGATTTAACACGTGAAACCACAGAAAACATACCTGAAGAAAGGTGTAAAAAGCAACAAAATCCTCCGGTTAATCGTGATCAACAGGAGTTCAACAGCAAAAAGGCAAAAGCTTAAGACTCATATATAGGAGGGACCCTCAAAAGTGAACGTTGAGGTACAAAAACTGAGTCTCAAACGTTCCACATATTGACTCAGGAGGTCAGACATAATAACTATTTACACAGATTTTGTGTAATTATATTTATCTTTATATTTAATTATACTTTATACTTTAATTATCCACATATTACTGCTGTGTAACTGACTCTGTTACATCAACCTGACACAAGCTTCCCAGGATAAATCTGCCCATCCAGCAGCAACCTGACCTGAGCCGTGGTGAAGGATTCCTGCTGATCGATGCCACTCAGTGATAAGTCTGACGGAGCGGCAGCATGTCCTCAGAGTGGAGCTTTTCCTCCTTTATTCCTCAAACTCTGAGTGCACAAAGTGAGCTTGACACATGTCAGAAATACTCCCTCTGCATCGTGAACACTTGCAGTCACACGATAGCCTCTGATAACGATCAAACGTCTGTTTACAGCAGCATCTGACCTGTTTCCATTTGAAATGCAGGAGGCGTGCACGTGTTTTCTGTTAGCAGACCTGTTCAGAATCACCATGAGGTTAACATACAGGGGAAGCCATTTGGAACGAAGCCATCCTGTTCACTAATTATCTCCATCTGACAGGTTTCAAACATGATTTTTTGGTACTTGGATCAATGTGTTAAGAAAAGCTTCTGTTGTCTGTCTTTGATAAAGAGGAAGGTGGAGAGACGGTGACCCAACTTCACTGTTTCTCTGCATGAGGTCATCTGTACCTCACACAGTGACTCATTCCTGATGGCTGAGGCGCTGTCCCGGCCAACATTAAACAGATTCCCTGTTTTATTCCACTGACTGCTTCAACTAAATAAGCAGAATATATCAGGGCTCCTCTGACAGCTCAGCATCAGCTGGGAGTTTTAAAGATGGTGTCCAGCTCTGCCCTGACTGTACAGCGACTGCAGGAACATGGCTGTGAGGCAGTGATTCAGTCTTTCACCAGCTGCTCTGCAGCAAAGAGCAAACATTCGTCTGTTTGAACACGATGTGAGCTCCGTCATATCGTTGGTAACGCTGAAGAAGTTGGGCTGAACTTATCCAACCTTCCTCTCTGCTGAGGTTGTCCTGTTCATGCAGGCGAGTAAAAGGCTCCTCCTCTGAGTATGGAAGACCAAAACTGCCACAGAATCAAACAGAAATATGTAAATGACTGAATTAAAAATGATTAAAATCATTTAGCTCAGCTGCTGGCTGATGATCAGGCTGCAAAGGTTTCAGAAGGTGGCGCTGGAAACCGGCAGCTGGAAACCGGCAGCTGAAACCGGCAGCTGGAAACCGGCAGCTGGAAACCAGCAGCTGAAACCGGCAGCTGGAAACCGGCAGCTGAAAGCGGGAGCTGAAACCGGCAGCTGAAACTGGCAGCTGGAAACCGGCAGCTGAAACCGGCAGCTGAAACCGGCAGCTGGAAACCGGCAGCTGGAAACCGGCAGCTGAAAGCGGGAGCTGAAACCGGGAGCTGAAACCGGCAGCTGAAACCGGCAGCTGAAACCGGCAGCTGGAAACCGGCAGCTGAAACCGGCAGCTGAAACCGGCAGCTGGAAACCGGCCCTCAGCCAGCAGCGAACACACAGATTGTTCATTATAAGACTTTATTCATTTATTCATTTAGTTAATTATAAGACTGAGGCTGTGGACTCTGAGCTCAACAGAAAAGTCTTTCGGACGCTACTCTAAGCGCCGGTAATGACGTCATCGCTGTCAGACAATTAAAACGTCCCACATTAACGTTGCCTCACACGACACTTTTGTTAAATTAGAGGCTTTTGATGACTGTCCTGTCATTTTTATTTCGTATTTAGTTTATTATTTCAGCATATTTTCATATTTTGTTCTCTTGGCTCTTTAGTAACAGCCGCTTACAGTTTAACCTGCTGCAATGTTTAATTATATTCTGTTAGTTTCTTTAACAATGAAAGCAGGAATCTATTTAAATAGCCTTGTTTTGAAAGGTGTAATGAAATAAAAATGGAATAAACTGCCTTCGTGCTGCTCCACAACTCCTGAGTTTGTCCGGCGGCTGTCATCCAACGGCTAAAAACAGAAACTTTTACTCATCCAATTTGTATGTTTGGATTAAAACACATTTAATGTTTATTCAGGTCCGATTTCTGCTATAATTTATCATTTCTTTGACTGTTTCAATAGATCCTGCAGAGGTTAAACGGGACGTCGACCTTTCAGCTGCTGGCATTTAGTTTTCTGCCAGAACATTGTGAGAAAGGGCATAGAAAGAAGACTGAAATCGAGTATATATTCCTTTAATTGGTGTTGCGTTCCACTGAACTGTGCAGTCAGAGTGTTTGAAATGAGCCAGATGCAAACGCCTTCTGCTGAAGTGTCTGAAATCCTTCGATGATCAGACGAAGAACACAGAGCAGCACTCACCCCGACACATGCGAACACGTGTTTGTGCTTTAATCATTTGTAGATTTCAGGGTGTGTTGTGACATCTGCATGCAATGTTTTCTGTGTGATCCACAGCAGTCTGCAGCCTCTGCTCATTGTGACTCATCGCTGGTTCAAACCAACCCAGGACAGAAATTTCCACTTTTCATTGAGGTTGTTTTTTTGTTTCCTTCCAGAAAATACTTTCACGCACAGAGGCAGCGGCAGACGAAGCACGGAGCCATCTTTGTGTTTGCTGTGGAATTAAATAAACCCAAACCGACCTGAGCTCATTCTACTTCTGGTTTATTCTTCACCACCAAACCAAATCCCTGTCCTAAGTCTTCTGATTCTTCTGATTCTTCTGATTCTTCTGATTCTTCTGATTCTTCTGATTCTTCTGATTCTTCTGTTCGCTCCACATTAGTTCCTCCTGAGAACATTCACCTGTTGCATCCTTTGCAGCAGCTTCTAATGGTTTGAAACACCTTAAGCACAGTATTTGAGAGGTATTCA
Source organism: Leuresthes tenuis (assembly GCA_036924055.1). NCBI lineage: Eukaryota > Metazoa > Chordata > Actinopteri > Atheriniformes > Atherinopsidae > Leuresthes > Leuresthes tenuis. Next base: position 1,104,433 of record JAVGWW010000024.1, on the reverse strand, counting down.
AAAAAAAAAAGGGCCTCCAACATAAACATTCTTCAAAAGTCTCCAGACATCGAAGAAAAAGTGTTACAGCACACGAAGAAAGGTGCTGAGTCTCTGAAAATGTTTCAGATTTATTTTAGCAGGGTTTGTAGGTCCTTAAAGAGGATTTAGAGCTCCTTAAACAAAGCAACAGATCCGGACATGACTGATTAAACTCAGGTGACCTCGAGAAAGTATGCGAGTAATCCTTAAGGATGCATGTGAGGCTGAGTTTATGAGGAGGAAAATATGTAGGAAGCAGTTCGGGGTCTTTGAGACGTTTCTAGAATGCAAACATTAATAAGAAGGATGAGCAGGTCTTTGGAGAAGTTTTGTAAATGTTTTAAGAGAGTTCAGGTAACAATGAAGAGGATGGTGTTAAGTTCTGGTTGTTTTATGGATTAAAGAGGTCCTCAAAAAGGCTTTGGGACTGATCAGGTTGAAGAGGTTAAAAAAAAGGAAGATGAGGCCCTTGAAAACAATCCAATGGTCCTTAAAGGTGGAAAACTTTCAGAGTTTCAGAGAGATATTCCAGGAAGAACCAGAATCATTGACAAGTTCTTGGCCACTCTCCAAAGGCCAGCCAGCGAGGAGAAAGATATTCCAGGAATTCAGAGGTTTCCTTTTGGTTCCTGGTGTAAAGGTCAAGGAACGGGATGCATGTTTTCCTGAAACTTTTCCAGAAGAGATTCAAGTGATCTGAAGATAATCTGGAGGTCCTTAAAAAGGCTTTGGGATTGATGAGGTTGAAGAGGTTAAAAAAAAAAGGAAGATGAGGTCCTTGAAAACAATCCAATGGTCCTTAAAGGTGGAAAACTTTCAGAGTTTCAGAGAGATATTCCAGGCATTCAGAGGTTTCCTTTTGGTTGATGCATGTTTTCCTGAAACTTTTCCAGAAGAGATTCGAGTGATCTGAAGATAATCTGGAGGTCTTTAAAAAGGTTCCAGGCACATTGGAGTTGGCTGTGTGGATCCTTCAGGGGGTGAAAGTGTGACCGAGAAGGGATCATTTTGCTTGAAGAAGCTTTTGGGATCTTTAAGGGACTCTCTGGAGAAGCAGTTGTGAGTTTTGCTGGAAGAGGCTGTTGCTCCTCAGCTGTCTCAGGCTGCCTTCCACTTTAAAAACAAAGGTTAAAGTGTTGGTCTGAACTGGATCACACGCTGTCAAAGGTTCTGTGTAAACACAAACCGAACCAGGTTTCAGATGGACACCAGTTTGCTCCTTTAAGGACAAAACGACCACTGGTATGAATCAACTCTGACAAATGGCGGTGAAACGCATCCCGATGATTCCCAAGCGTGTCAGCTGACCTCTGCTCTGGTGTCATCCAACCCAATGATGTCATCCAGCTATTTTTCTGTGTTTCATCTGAAAGACTTTGGGTTAAACTACAACTCCTGCTGCAGGAGGTGAAACGAGGTGAAACGTCCCATCTGACCCTTCAGCTGCACACAAGCTGCAGTAAATATGTGACCATAGCATGCACCACACACACACTGATGATCTCTGCAGAGCTTCAGCTTGTTGTTTCCTGGTGGGAATGTTTCCAGCTGCAGAAAGTTTCCAGCTCTGTTTGAGGGAATTCCTGCAGAGGACGGAAACCAAAAGCCCAGTTTGTTTCCAAACTGTGGTCTGAAGGAGCAGAGGAGACTCAGCTCACACACAACAGTTATTTATTTTATTTTCTGTCACAGTAAAGTTGGTCCAGGCTCTGATATTCATATAAAAGTTATAAAAAAGTGTTTGATGCCAGTGTTTATTTCTTTTTTTCTCCTTTTTCATGCTTTTTCAACTCTTAAACACCTCTTGATCCTGCTACAGCAGTTTTTACCTCTTTTCTTAAGATAATTACAGGCGGTGGGGATTGTTGGTGTAAATAATTTGAAATATGAGCTTTAAGGGGACGGGTGGCTTCTAAAAGGGGGACAGGAGCTCAAACTGTTTGCTCCAGACAAAGGACAAAGGGCTCTATCAAAGGCCAGTAAAAGATAGAAAAGGAAGCTTCTGATGCAGTTATTCTAAGGACAACATACACCGAAGAAGACATGACGTCACATGCAGGTTTACGCAGGTAAATGTGTATTAATTCTGAGGTTGTTGTGCAGTCCGAGCCGACAAGATGATGATTTTGATTCGGATCAAAGCCTCACTTTCTTTCCACAGATATCTTCTGTTAATATACAGCGTGAATTTCAACCTAATCATGATCATTTTCTAGTAGTTTTGTTTTCTAACAAACACTGTAGTATTGCTGTGTTATTGCTGTGTTGTTACTGTGTTATTGCTGTGTTATTGCTGTGTTGTTACTGTCTTATTGCTGTGTTATTACTGTGTTATTACTGTGTTGTTACTGTGTTATTACTGTGTTATTGCTGTGTTATTACTATGTTGTTGCTGTGTTATTGCTGTGTTATTACTGTGTTGTTACTATGTTGTTGCTGTGTTATTACTGTGTTATTACTGTATTATTGCCTAAATCAGTGAGCAGTGTAATGTGTTGTTCTTACATCCAACCAAAGCAGCCACAGAAATCACATCCATGAAGGACTGTCATGTCGTAAAAAACAAGATTTTTAGCTCTAACCATGACCGTCGGGGAGCAGCTGACTGATTATAACTCAGAGACCAATGATTGTAACATACAGATCACAGCATCCACCCCTCCTACTTCCTCTTTGTTTTGCTCATGAAAACACTTGAGAGTGACATCGGGTGAGTTGTATTTCCCCCTGTCGCCTGCAGGGGGCGATACTTTGGAGGACGCTGTTTTGAGTCTTATTTGAAGGTATAAATAAAGGAGCTATTTGGTTGTTTTGACACCAGGAATCAATAGCCAATGTAGAAGCAAACATTTCGCCTCTTATATCATTAATTCATGCTTTTCGTTCACCTTTAAATCAATATCTAAACGTTTTCTCGAGGTGTGACTGTTATATGAAGTCATTACGATCAGAAAAGAAAAGCCACCAGCTATGAGCTAGAAAGCTAATGCTAACAGCTGACACACGGTAAATATAACCTCACGCTAGCTAGCTAACGACTTAGGGAATAAATTCTAGCTTAAAGTCTGACCTCTGGAGATGAGTCATATCTGAGGTGGTTTTACGCTGAACCTGTTAGGAATCAGAGAGTGGAAATTATATTCATGGGTGAGAGGGAATGCCAGTTCTGACAAGGATCCAGTTCAAGGAGCCTCATAAGGACAAGGAACCAGACAAGAAACAAGAAGAATTAAAGGTCATCTGGAAACACCCGAGTGCTCCGGCAGATGGAGGCGTGGATGGAAAACCTTTCCAGAGCAATCAACAATTACAAGATCAAATGTATTGATGCTGTGAAGAACACTCTGGAGCCTGATAGCTTCCCAGAAATCAATAGCCTCCAGGGATGAGACGGAAACTTTGTTTGCAGACAACACAAAAAAGATGAAAACGCAATAAAAGGCGGTATGTGACACACGAAAATGGCTGAAAATCAAACAGTGAGCGTCTGTTCGGGTGAAGAATGAGCAGCAGTCTGACCTTTGACCTTCTAAACAGTAAATAGTGACGGCAGCTTCCAGTCTGGGACGAGGGCAGGGGTGGGGGGGCCCAGTCCTCCGAGGCTGAATATCTTTATAAACACAAGAAGAAGAAAGCGGCTGCTGCCAAAGTCCCAGTCTATGATCTCCAATCCATTTTCAGCTGAACGCAAACAGATGGCCGACTCTGACAGACAGACAGACGATCGATCAAAGCTTCGAACAGAGCCACGAAAACATCAACCGCCGCGGAACAATAGAGCGAACGACCGGGATAAAAGAGTAATGAAGAGGACTGATGCAGTAAGGCACTACTCCTGCGGCTGTGTTTATACGACAGGTGCCTGGAGAGGACAAACAGAGCTTTGCTTTAATCCGTCGCCTCGTCAGCAGGACATGTGGACATCGTCAGCGCCCTGCAGGAAGTCCACACCTCCTGAAACCACAAACAGCTCTGAGGCCTCAAAGGCTGTGATCAGGGGCAGGAATCAGGTCTCTGGGAGGTGGGCCGAGTTCCTTTCTCACACCATCTATATTTCCAGTGTAAAAAGTACCTGAGAGAAGATCTCAGGAAAACACTTCTTCACCAGTTTGGTTTTCAAATCCAGTTGTTTTGTTACTGAAATAACCGAAAACTCAGGCCAGCCTCGAATTCGAGCATCACATTTTTATCTGGGATGGAAGAGGAAGGAGAGCAGTTATCACAGAAATGTAGCTCCAGATGTGGGTCACAGCTGCCTGAGTCTTTGTTCTGAGTTAGAATTGTCAAATGGCTCCTTATCCCCAGCCTTCTGTTAGTAGGGCAGTGCCCACGTGACATAACAAGAATCAATGAAGAGTAAAATGTATATGCGATGTTTTTCTGATCCAAACTATTCGCGAGTGATTGGCAAGTAGGAAAAAAGCTAAATGAATGTGGAAAGTCTAATATCCCCGTGGCTTTGGAGATTCAGCGGTGTTTGCCTCAGAGCTAGCTGGCTATCCCCTGCGTTCCCAGTTTATCGACCTCTCTGCTAGCTCTGGGCTAGCTCTCTGCTAGCTCTCTGCTAACTCTCTGCTAGCTCTTGGCTAGCTCTCTGCTTGCTCTCCGCTAACTCTCTGCTAGCTCTCTAATAGCTCTCTGCTATCTCTCTGCTAGCTCTCTAATAGATCTCTGCTATCTCTCTAATAGCTCTCTGCTAACTCTCTGCTAGCTCTCTGCTAACTCTCTGCTATCTCTCTGCTAGCTCTCTAATAGATCTCTGCTATCTCTCTGCTAGCTCTCTGCTAACTCTCTGCTAGCTCTCTGCGAACTCTTTGCTAGCTCTCTGCTTGCTCTCTAATAGCTCTCTGCTAACTCTTTGCTAGCTCTCTGCTTGCTCTCTGCTAACTCTCGGCTAGCTCTCTAATAGCTCTCTGCTATCTCTCTGCTAACTCTCTGCTAGCTCTCTGCTAACTCTCTGCTAGCTCTCTGCTAGCTATCTGCTAACTCTCTGCTAACTCTTTGCTAGCTCTCCTGAGTGCTTCATGAGCTAGCTAAGGTCGTAGCCAAACAAGCTATGACCTGTGGGCTGAGCATTCGGCTGAGAACTCGTGAGATGATCGTCTGAGAGTATGTTTGCTCGACACCTGACTCAGGAGGCGTTCCACTTCAGGTCCCAAAAACAGAGCATTTTTGTGGCTTGTTGTGAACTAACTGAGCTTTTATTTCAGCACCATCGGATCATAAAGGAGTCATGAAGGAGTCGCTGCTGCCCAGCGGTGGTTTTTAACAGTTTATCTCCTGCTGTCATCACGCTGCCACGTAGTCATGCGTCTGAAAACAGAGACTTTGCACTGGTTCTTTAAAACTTCACAGTTATGAATGAGAGGGATGTGTGCGTGCGCGCGTGTGCACGTGTAAACCCAGTAATGGAGGTGTATGGGTCCGCTGGGAGAGCTGAGTCACTTCTCTCTCTGGCTGACCTGCCGGTGTGCGCCTCAGGTCTGGGAAACACATCGGAACTGACGGCCGCCACAGACAAAAGCTGTCCGCCAGTCTCACGTGCACGAGCGCGCGCACGCACGCACACACAGAGGACATGACGCTGACTTACATTAATTTCCTGGAGACTCACCCTAAACATCAAACCGAGTCTTGAGCCTAAAAGGCAGTGATTTACTTCACGGTGACTTGAGTTTTGCTCCCATCAGAGAAGCCGGTCGCCGCAGTCTGATTGTGTGTTTACGTCCACGTGCACGTGCACGCACACACACACACACACAGAGGACAAGAGGGATGAAGGAGAAACTCTGAGGGAAGAAAATATTCCTGTGGAAACAGAAAACACAGGAAGCAGAGGGGAAAAAGGAGGGGGCTGGAAAGGAAAAGATGGAAAAGGGCTGCAGGAGAGAAACAGAAATTATTTTCAAGAGGAGTGATGACAGCTTATAAAAGAAATGAACGTCGTCATCTATCTGTAGTCACTTTCTCTGGTGTTCTTTTGTTTTACTTTGTAGTTATTTTTGTGTTTGTGTCACTGTTATTGCGCAAAAAACAAAGATTTCCGAGAAAAATATTGATTATATCATCAAAAACGATGTTTCTATTAACACTGAATCTCATTCGTTCACTTAGAAAGAACAATGTTGTGCAATAAGGTCTGAAATAACGGCCGTATAACTACCATAGAGGAGAAGAGTAAGAACAAAGCGAAGGGATGCTGTAATATATCAACAAGAAGAAATATCAGTGAATTAACAAGATGGAAATCAGAGATCTTCAGTTAGTTAGTTAGTCCTTAAAATGTAGTTTAGTCGACAAGACAGCCTCAGTTCTTAAGTCTTTAAAGTGTCCTGATCAACAGTTCTGCAGCTTTCTGAAACCTTTAAAGTGTCCTGATCAACAGTTCTGCAGCTTTCTGTAACCTTTAAAGTGTCCTGATCAATAGTTCTGCAGCTTTCTGTAACCTTTAAAGTGTCCTGATCAACAGTTCTGCAGCTTTCTGAAGCCTTTAAAGTGTCCTGATCAATAGTTCTGCAGCTTTCTGAAACCTTTAAAGTGTCCTGATCAACAGTTCTGCAGCTTTCTGAAACCTTTAAAGTGTCCTGATCAATAGTTCTGCAGCTTTCTGAAACCTTTAAAGTGTCCTGATCAATAGTTCTGCAGCTTTCTGTAACCTTTAAAGTGTCCTGATCAATAGTTCTGCAGCTTTCTGTAACCTTTAAAGTGTCCTGATCAACAGTTCTGCAGCTTTCTGAAGCCTTTAAAGTGTCCTGATCAACAGTTCTGCAGCTTTCTGTAACCTTTAAAGTGTCCTGATCAACAGTTCTGCAGCTTTCTGAAACCTTTAAAGTGTCCTGATCAACAGTTCTGCAGCTTTCTGAAACCTTTAAAGTGTCCTGATCAACAGTTCTGCAGCTTTCTGTAACCTTTAAAGTGTCCTGATCAACAGTTCTGCAGCTTTCTGTAACCTTTAAAGTGTCCTGATCAACAGTTCTGCAGCTTTCTGTAACCTTTAAAGTGTCCTGATCAACAGTTCTGCAGCTTTCTGTAACCTTTAAAGTGTCCTGATCAATAGTTCTGCAGCTTTCTGTAACCTTTAAAGTGTCCTGATCAACAGTTCTGCAGCTTTCTGAAGCCTTTAAAGTGTCCTGATCAACAGTTCTGCAGCTTTCTGAAACCTTTAAAGTGTCCTGATCAATAGTTCTGCAGCTTTCTGAAACCTTTAAAGTGTCCTGATCAACAGTTCTGCAGCTTTCTGTAACCTTTAAAGTGTCCTGATCAATAGTTCTGCAGCTTTCTGTAACCTTTAAAGTGTCCTGATCAACAGTTCTGCAGCTTTCTGAAGCCTTTAAAGTGTCCTGATCAACAGTTCTGCAGCTTTCTGTAACCTTTAAAGTGTCCTGATCAACAGTTCTGCAGCTTTCTGAAACCTTTAAAGTGTCCTGATCAACAGTTCTGCAGCTTTCTGAAACCTTTAAAGTGTCCTGATCAATAGTTCTGCAGCTTTCTGTAACCTTTAAAGTGTCCTGATCAATAGTTCTGCAGCTTTCTGAAACCTTTAAAGTGTCCTGATCAATAGTTCTGCAGCTTTCTGTAACCTTTAAAGTGTCCTGATCAATAGTTCTGCAGCTTTCTGAAACCTTTAAAGTGTCCTGATCAACAGTTCTGCAGCTTTCTGAAACCTTTAAAGTGTCCTGATCAACAGTTCTGCAGCTTTCTGAAACCTTTAAAGTGTCCTGATCAACAGTTCTGCAGCTTTCTGAAACCTTTAAAGTGTCCTGATCAATAGTTCTGCAGCTTTCTGTAACCTTTAAAGTGTCCTGATCAATAGTTCTGCAGCTTTCTGAAACCTTTAAAGTGTCCTGATCAACAGTTCTGCAGCTTTCTGTAACCTTTAAAGTGTCCTGATCAATAGTTCTGCAGCTTTCTGAAACCTTTAAAGTGTCCTGATCAATAGTTCTGCAGCTTTCTGAAACCTTTAAAGTGTCCTGATCAACAGTTCTGCAGCTTTCTGAAACCTTTAAAGTGTCCTGATCAATAGTTCTGCAGCTTTCTGAAACCTTTAAAGTGTCCTGATCAACAGTTCTGCAGCTTTCTGAAACCTTTAAAGTGTCCTGATCAACAGTTCTGCAGCTTTCTGAAACCTTTAAAGTGTCCTGATCAACAGTTCTGCAGCTTTCTGAAACCTTTAAAGTGTCCTGATCAGCTGTGAACCAAACAAAGACCTGAACAGTTCAGCTGGGACGGTTCTATCACAGAGAAACTCAGACAAACAAACCAGTGTGTAAATGTAAAGTATCCAGGAATCTCTGATGGGTTTAAAGAAAGCTTCTTCGAGCTGAGGGACTCGAACGTATCACTCACAGCTCCTTGAGCTGCAAAACAAAGAGGAAGTGGAGCAGAGTTCTGCTTCCTCCTTGTAAAAGTTGTGGGAAAGTTGAGTTTTGGGTTTTCTGAGGAGGAGGAAGAATAAACAAACCGGGTGGGACCCTCTGGTTTTTATTCAGACAAACTGACAGATTGTGGGGGATTCCCTTCTTTTTCCAAGAGCAGCCAGGAGAAAATAAACTCCTTTCTGAGGCTCAGCCCATCGACATCTGTGCTTTCTGAACCGAACCGAACGAAGAGACGATCCGGAACCAAACGAAGCCCAGAGACCATCCGGAACCAAACGAAGAGACGATCCGGAACCGAAGGAAGCCCAGAGACCATCAGGAACCGAAGGAAGCCCAGAGACCATCAAGAACCGAACGAAGCCCAGAGACCATCAGGAACCGAACGAAGAGACGATCCGGAACCGAAGGAAGCCCAGAGACCATCAGGAACCGAACGAAGAGACGATCCGGAACCGAAGGAAGCCCAGAGACCATCCGGAACCAAACGAAGCCCAGAGACCATCAAGAACCGAACGAAGCCCAGAGACCATCAGGAACCGAACGAAGAGACGATCAGGAACCAAACGAAGCCCAGAGACCATCAGGAACCGAACGAAGCCCAGAGACCATCAGGAACCGAAGGAAGCCCAGAGACCATCAGGAACCGAAGGAAGCCCAGAGACCATCCGGAACCAAACGAAGCCCAGAGACCATCAGGAACCGAACGAAGCCCAGAGACCATCAGGAACCGAACGAAGCCCAGAGACCATCAGGAACCGAACGAAGCCCAGAGACCATCAGGAACCGAACGAAGCCCAGAGACCATCAGGAACCGAACGAAGCCCAGAGACCATCCGGAACCAAACGAAGCCCAGAGACCATCAAGAACCGAACGAAGCCCAGAGACCATCAGGAACCGAACGAAGAGACGATCAGGAACCAAACGAAGCCCAGAGACCATCAAGAACCGAACGAAGCCCAGAGACCATCAGGAACCGAAGGAAGCCCAGAGACCATCCGGAACCGAACGAAGCCCAGAGACCATCAGGAACCGAACGAAGCCCAGAGACCATCAAGAACCGAACGAAGCCCAGAGACCATCAGGAACCGAAGGAAGCCCAGAGACCATCAGGAACCGAACGAAGCCCAGAGACCATCAGGAACCGAACAAAGCCCAGAGACCATCAGGAACCGAACGAAGCCCAGAGACGATCCGGAACCGAACGAAGCCCAGAGACCATCAGGAACCGAACAAAGCCCAGAGACCATCCGGAACCGAACGAAGCCCAGAGACCATCAGGAACCGAACGAAGCCCAGAGACCATCAGGAACCGAACGAAGCCCAGAGACCATCAGGAACCGAACGAAGCCCAGAGACCATCAGGAACCGAACGAAGCCCAGAGACCATCAGGAACCGAACGAAGCCCAGAGACGATCCGGAACCGAACGAAGCCCAGAGACGATCCGGAACCGAACGAAGCCCAGAGACCATCAGGAACCGAATGAAGCCCAGAGACCATCCGGAACCGAATGAAGTCCAGAGACGATCCGGAACCGAAAGAAGCACAGAGACCATCAGGAACCGAAAGAAGCACAGAGACCATCAGGAACCGAACGAAGCCCAGAGACCATCAGGAACCGAATGAAGCCCAGAGACGATCCAGAACCGAACGAAGCCCAGAAACCATCAGGAACCGAAAGAAGCACAGAGACCATCAGGAACCGAATGAAGCCCAGAGACCATCAGGAACCGAACGAAGCCCAGAGACCATCAGGAACCGAACGAAGCCCAGAGACCATCAGGAACCGAACGAAGCCCAGAGACCATCAGGAACCGAACGAAGCCCAGAGACCATCAGGAACCGAACGAAGCCCAGAGACCATCAGGAACCGAACGAAGCCCAGAGACCATCAGGAACCGAACGAAGCCCAGAGACCATCAGGAACCGAACGAAGCCCAGAGACCATCAGGAACCGAACGAAGCCCAGAGACCATCAGGAACCGAACGAAGCCCAGAGATGATCAGGAACCGAAGGAAGCCCAGAGACCATCAGGAACCGAAGGAAGCCCAGAGACCATCAGGAACCGAACGAAGCCCAGAGACCATCAGGAACTGAACGAAGCCCAGAGACCATCAGGAACCGAACGAAGCCCAGAGACCATCAGGAACCGAACGAAGCCCAGAGATGATCAGGAACCGAAGGAAGCCCAGAGACCATCAGGAACCGAACGAAGCCCAGAGACCATCAGGAACCGAACGAAGCCCAGAGACCATCAGGAACCGAACGAAGCCCAGAGACCATCAGGAACCGAACGAAGCCCAGAGACCATCAGGAACCGAACGAAGCCCAGAGACGATCTGGAACCGAACGAATCCTGTGCTTATTTGAGGTCTTTTGCGTTTCTTTCCAGTTGGTCGGGGTCAGCTATGTGACGGTTCTCTGTGTTTTGCCGTTTTTGTCCCATTCTTTACATTATTTTTCTCTTTGGAGACGTTTCTGCTGCCTTTTGCAGGATATTTCTGTCTTTCGTTGGAATGTCTTCTTTTCTTTTGTTTGTTCTTTTTCCCTCTGGAGGATTGTTTTTGTCTCATCTGTGTTAGTTTTGGCCTCTTGTCAGTTGTTTAATTTAATCGTTTTGGCTTTCTAATGAAGCTGTTATACGTTGTGTCTACCTGATGATGAGTGACGGGCAGCCAATCAGCAGCCAATCAGCAGCCAATCAGCTCCAGGGACGGCTCGCGGCCCCTCATGACTGAGAGCTCCCACCTGAAGGCAGATAGCTGTCAATAAAGACATTGTGTTCTAACAACACGTCCAGACGAGAACAAACAGGAGAACAAAGACAGATTCCCTCATCTGTCCACGCCCGCGGTCTGACATTTCTCCTCCATCCAGACACAGCTGCTCGCTCGCAGATAGCATCACGCCCCTAATTTCCCATGGTGCATTGTAAACAGAACACACCCGTCCGCCTGTGGCAGCACTTCAGACACAGCTGAGGCTCGTCCAGACGCTGCTTCCTGATCATGTGAACCAGGCGCTTTTATGACCCTCAGAGCGTTTGGAGTCTGCTTCCTGACCTTAAAGGACCAGTCTGACCCGGCTGCACGAGGCGCTGAGCTCCGGTCTGCAGAGAGGCTGCCGGAGGCTGAGGAGCTGCACAACCTGGAGATTAAGATGCTTTAACCGGCCTGATGAGCTGCGATGATGCAATCGGTGTCAGAAATCCCTCTCAGAGCCGTAACTCACACACATGATCAACGCTTTTATTTGGTCCGGCGAGGCTCTTTCCTCATTATCCAGCCCGGTCACATGAACTCACACACTGTCGTGTTGTGGGTCTCCAGCCGCAGAAAAAGAGCCTAAAAGACAAAGAAAATGTGTCATTCTGGAGATTTGCTCATGCAACATCCAACACAAAGCAATCGATCCAGGTTTATTGGAGGGATTCTGCTTTCTGTCGGACTGTGGGGGGGGCTCGGCCAGCTCCAGAACCTGCCGTCAGACGGTAAAAACAGTAGAAATGCAGAAGGTTACGCAGCCACAGGCTTTCATGTGGGCGAACGTAAAGCTTTTCACACAGAAAGCAGCTCTTATTTACAGTTTCTACGCTGGAGCAGAGCCGCCGTGTTCAGACTCTTTCCATTTGAAGTCCAAACGACTCCCCCGATGAACACATTTCAGTTTAAAACACAGTTTACTCCACTCAGCCTGGAGTTCACATGAGACTGAAGCTCCGGATCAGAACCCACGTGTGCAGCTTTGGGTGGAGATACAACCCCAAACAATAAAAAAACACATATTTCTACATTTCTTTTGACTTTTATTCAGACATCCTGAAGCCCAAATGCTTCTGTCCCATCGACCTCGTTTCATTTGTTCACCTACATGCATGTTTTTGATGAAAAGAAGGTAAAATGACTGCTGCTCCTGGTAAAGAAGCCTTTCAGCTCTTATCTGAAAGGCTTAGCTCCAACCGGCTGCTGGAGTTAAACTTTTCTAAGCTGTAACTTGTGAGATATTTACCTGCCTGTTGGTCACAGAATTCCCCATAAAGCTGCTCTCATTCTCGTATTTTTCTGTTTCTTTTGTCAGAAACTGGGACTGAAAATCAGCCCATTCCAGACAGTCGCTCTGCTCTAATAAAATCTGATTTTATAACCACAGAATCAGCGTTAAAGTAGCTGAAAGACAGCGTCTGAACTCAGCTGGACTCACATGACCTCCCACAGAGGAGGCTGGAGGCAGCAGGATGTCGGGAAGGTTTTCTCTCACAGCCTCAGACTCGCTCGGATTCTGCTTGTTTTCAGGTATTCTGGGACAAGGACGGAGGTCGAGTTGAATAATCAGGATGTAACCGTTGGTCTTTGAAACTGTCAGAGCCTGTTCTGGAGCACATGGAGATAAATCTCTGGAGCACAGTATGGTCTGACCACCGTCCCAGAGGCTAATAAATGCACTCACAAGTAAACTTTGAGAAAGAAGGACAGACAATAGCTGACTGCAGTAAATTTTTGAACTGCGTAGACTCTGTAAAAACAAAGGACAGTTGGATTGGGAAACAATAGAGGCTCTAATGTTTAATATGTAGCAGCTGTGACCAGCCTGTCAGAACAGACTGAGGGCACAACGGCCCAAAGTCGCAGTAAAAAGCTGCTCTGAAACAGAAGAAGTCGTCCTGGCATCAGCTTCACATCAGTCAGCTGTCGGCTCAGATCCTCCAAAAGTTCAAATCATGTTACTTTAGTCACTGGTTTGTCTGCATTCAAAGCCACAGAGCTAAAAGTTTCCACGAACGTCTCTCAAAGGTGGGGGTTCAGCATCTCGCTCGAGGGCACTTCAAAAGGACGAAGCCAACCGCCAACTCCTGAGGGAGAAGGACGGGAAATCTTTCACACTCAGGAAGACAATGAGGAAAAATCCGATCTGCTTTAAAGTTTTATTTCTCCAGAGAGAGCTGAAACACACACATTTCAACCATTACCCTCTTTTTCACAGACTGTTTCCAGCAGAATTAAATGAATCATCAGGATGAACCAAAGAAATAAATGTTGAGTTTAACAACAGCAACGTTTCCAGATGAAATATATGAAAAATCAGGCAAAGAAAAGACTCAGAATGAGACAACAGAGAGAGGCTTGTTGTGTCTCTTTGTGGTCATATTCCATCTCTTCTCTGGTATTTCTGTCAGCTCGGGTCTCATTGTTCCCATCGTAGAACCAGCTGTGAACTGGAAAGAATTACTCAAGAGTTTATTCACATCTACCTTTAGCTTAGTATCTGTTTAACTGTGTGATGAAGACTTCTGATGGGAGAACGGTCGCATTATCGCCTTATAAGACAAGCAGAAGAAGAGGACTGCTCAGAGGGAGGTGAAGAAGAAGAAAGTGGGGGAGGGGGGGCTGTTTGGAGAGAAATGGGGGATCATATGAAGAGAAAACATGAAGAGAAGAGACTTCTGGACATATAAAGGCAGAAAATAAGAGCAATTATAAGATAAAAAGGCGTCTTTGCTGGGTAACTGACGGCATGTCGAAGCAAACCTTCAGCCTTCCTGCTGCCTCCAACCTCCTCTGATCCGGGCCCAAGTGGGTTCAGCTGAATTCACTGCACAGCTGACACCTTATTACACCCTTTTTAACCGGTTTCTGAGCTCTTACTGCGATATATGAGCAGGACGTTGGTGAAGGGTCGGTTTCTGTTAGCAGCAGAAGCCAGAAAGGTTTCCCTGAGCTGACATTTCATGGAGGGCTGTGGATCTTCAGCTGATTTCTTATCTAATGAGGCTTTATTACAGACTGAACGCTGCTTCCATCCATCCAGCCAGACAGAAAATCCTGGATCTGACCCAGAAATCTGATCCCAACCTGCTGGTAACATTCCACAGTAATCCTGCCAACAGCCAGACAAACAGCAGCAGCTCGTTTTAATGAATGGAAAGTGTTTCCATCAAATCATTTCATTCAACTTAAACTGGGAAATCATGCTAATCGATGGTTTTAATCATGCTAATGGATGGTTTTAAAACTCATGAACTGCGAATAGACTGATCCAACATGTGAGTCAAATCATTTCATTCAAATTAAACTGGGAAATCATGCTAATCGATGGTTTTAATCATGCTAATCGATGGTTTTAATCATGCTAATCGATGGTTTTAAAACTCATGGACTGCGAATAAACTGATCCAACATGTGAATCAAATCATTTCATTCAACTTAAACTGGGAAATCATGCTAATCGATGGTTTTAATCATGCTAATCGATGGTTTTAATCATGCTAATCGATGGTTTTAATCATGCTAATCGATGGTTTTAAAACTCATGGACTGCGAATAGACTGATCCAACATGTGAATCAAATCATTTCATTCAACTTAAACTGGGAAATCATGCTAATCGATGGTTTTAATCATGCTAATCGATGGTTTTAAAACTCATGGACTGCGAATAGACTGATCCAACATGTGAGTCAAATCATTTCATTCATCTTAAACGGGGAAATCATGCTAATCGATGGTTTTAAAACTCATGGACTGCGAATAGACTGATCCAACATGTGAGTCAAATCATTTCATTCAACTTAAACTGGGAAATCATGCTAATCGATGGTTTTAATCATGCTAATCGATGGTTTTAATCATGCTAATCGATGGTTTTAATCATGCTAATCGATGGTTTTAAAACTCATGGACTGCGAATAGACTGATCCAACATGTGAGTCAAATCATTTCATTCAAATTAAACTGGGAAATCATGCTAATCGATGGTTTTAATCATGCTAATCGATGGTTTTAAAACTCATGGACTGCGAATAGACTGATCCAACATGTGAGTCAAATCATTTCATTCAAATTAAACGGGGAAATCATGCTAATCGATGGTTTTAATCATGCTAATCGATGGTTTTAATCATGCTAATCGATGGTTTTAAAACTCATGCACTGCGAATAGACCGATCCAACATGTGAGTCAAATCATTTAATTCAAATTAAACTGGGAAATCATGCTAATCGATGGTTTTAATCATGCTAATCGATGGTTTTAAAACTCATGGACGGCGAATAGACTGATCCAACATGTGAATCAAATCATTTCATTCAACTTAAACGGGGAAATCATGCTAATCGATGGTTTTAATCATGCTAATCGATGGTTTTAATCATGCTAATCGATGGTTTTAATCATGCTAATCGATGGTTTTAAAACTCATGGACTGCGAATAGACTGATCCAACATGTGAGTCAAATAATTTCATTCAACTTAAACTGAGAAATCATGCTAATCGATGGTTTTAATCATGCTAATCGATGGTTTTAATCATGCTAATCGATGGTTTTAATCATGCTAATCGATGGTTTTAATCATGCTAATCGATGGTTTTAATCATGCTAATCGATGGTTTTAAAACTCATGGACTGCAAATAGACTGATCCAACATGTGAGTCAAATCATTTCATTCAAATTAAACGGGGAAATCATGCTAATCGATGGTTTTAATCATGCTAATCGATGGTTTTAATCATGCTAATCGATGGTTTTAATCATGCTAATCGATGGTTTTAAAACTCATGGACTGCGAATAGACTGATCCAACATGTGAGTCAAATAATTTCATTCAACTTAAACTGAGAAATCATGCTAATCGATGGTTTTAATCATGCTAATCGATGGTTTTAATCATGCTAATCGATGGTTTTAATCATGCTAATCGATGGTTTTAATCATGCTAATCGATGGTTTTAATCATGCTAATCGATGGTTTTAAAACTCATGGACTGCAAATAGACTGATCCAACATGTGAGTCAAATCATTTCATTCAAATTAAACTGGGAAATCATGCTAATCGATGGTTTTAATCATGCTAATCGATGGTTTTAAAACTCATGGACTGCAAATAGACTGATCCAACATGTGAGTCAAATCATTTCATTCAAATTAAACTGGGAAATCATGCTAATCGATGGTTTTAATCATGCTAATCGATGGTTTTAAAACTCATGGACGGCGAATAGACTGATCCAACATGTGAATCAAATCATTTCATTCAACTTAAACGGGGAAATCATGCTAATCGATGGTTTTAATCATGCTAATCGATGGTTTTAATCATGCTAATTGATGGTTTTAAAACTCATGCACTGCGAACAGACCGATCCAACATGTGAGTCAAATCATTTCATTCAACTTAAACTGGCAAATCATGCTAATCGATGGTTTTAATCATGCTAATCGATGGTTTTAATCATGCTAATCGATGGTTTTAAAACTCATGGACTGCGAATAAACTGATCCAACATGTGAATCAAATCATTTCATTCAACTTAAACGGGGAAATCATGCTAATCGATGGTTTTAATCATGCTAATCGATGGTTTTAATCATGCTAATCGATGGTTTTAAAACTCATGGACTGCGAATAAACTGATCCAACATGTGAATCAAATCATTTCATTCAACTTAAACGGGGAAATCATGCTAATCGATGGTTTTAATCATGCTAATCGATGGTTTTAATCATGCTAATCGATGGTTTTAAAACTCATGCACTGCGAACAGACTGATCCAACATGTGAGTCGGATTCAGAGGACCTCTAAATGGCGCTTTAACGGGCGCTGAGCTGCAGCTGCGTGGCACGCCGTCCCGTTCTCACTTACTTTTACACCAGCTGTGAAGAATCACAGAGCTTCCTCCTCTTCCTCGTCACCGACCTCCTGAACTCATCCCCGTGCCCCACGTACTGAGAGGAAGTTTCAAAGCGCAGAACCGCTGACCTGAGGGTGTGTGTGTGAACATGTCTGCTTATATAACAGCAGTGTGATCAATGTATTTACAATATCAGTTACACAGTGAAAATGTGCTCCATCTGTGTGTGTTAACGGCCTCCATGTGTGCTCTGCAGCTGCAGGGGACACAAACCAATAAACACACACTGACACACCACCAGCTGGGAGGTCAAAGGTCAGCTGTTAGCTGCATGGAAACAGTCCTCATCCATTTCCACTGCTGTGATGGACAAATGTGAACGTGGACCCGTTTCAGTTTCATCTAAACAACTTCAAATATGTTTTTAAGGGCTCCAACAATCGAGGTGTTGAAAAAAAAACTAATGGTTGTGTTAGTTTGAGCCAAACTGGACCCAGTAAATGCAGCTGCAGGCTGAATCCCTGCTTCCTGCAAACACAGGGCTGGACTCAGGTGATCCGAGGTGCTTTTCAGGCTCCAAACTTACATCTTTCTGCATCTCTTAGTAAAACAGTAAAGTAGAAGAGTTGATAAAAACAGGTGAAATCCAAATAAAGCTGCTCTCAGGCACATATTCTCCTGTTTCTTTTGTCAGAAACTGGGACTGAAAATCAGCCCATTAAGACAATGTAGCACGTATTTAATTCTGCTTGAATTTTGAGGGAAAAGCTCCTAAAACTCATTCTTCCT
Source organism: Leuresthes tenuis (assembly GCA_036924055.1). NCBI lineage: Eukaryota > Metazoa > Chordata > Actinopteri > Atheriniformes > Atherinopsidae > Leuresthes > Leuresthes tenuis. The sequence goes on along the minus strand of JAVGWW010000024.1, from coordinate 1,086,615 downwards.
GCTCCTGGGAGCATATATCAGGGCGTCTGGAGTCACCAGCAGGTGTAAAACTCCCCAAAAACACAACCCTGGGATTTATTTAGTTCCCTTTGTTTGAAAGTTCTTTATTCAACGAGCTGCTCTGATTAAGTGCTTAAGTTGACTCCGCCTCCTCTGCTAAGCCCCGCCCACTCACGTCCACCCTGCTGGTCAGTTAGCTAAAGACTAAGTATGTGTAAGTAATTAACGCAGTAATTAACGGTTCACATGCATTACTACGAGTTACGCTGTGCACATCTCCGGCTTGGTCCATTACTGTGGATGAGAAAGCATTGTTTGCTAGCATCTGCTGCTAACTTACAGCTAACTGCTAACTTGCAGCTAATTGCTAACTTACAGCCAACTGCTAACTTACAGCTAACTGCCAACTTACAGTTAACTGCTAACTTACAGCTAACTGCTAACTTACAGCTAACTGCTAACTTACAGCTAACGGCTAACTTACAGCTAACTGCTAACTTACAGCTAACTGCCAACTTACAGCTAACTGCTAACTTACAGCTAACTGCCAACTTACAGTTAACTGCTAACTTACAGCTAACTGCTAGCTTGCAGCTAATTGCTAACTTACAGCTAACTGCTAACTTACAGCTAACTGCCAACTTACAGCTAACAGCTAACTTACAGCTAACTGCCAACTTACAGCTAACTGCTAACTTACAGCTAACAGCTAACTTACAGCTAACTGCCAACTTACAGCTAACTGCCAACTTACAGCTAATTGCTAACTTACAGCTAACTGCCAACTTACAGCTAACTGCCAACTTACAGCTAACTGCCAACTTACAGCTAACTGCTAACTGCTAACTTACAGCTAACTGCTAACTTACAGCTAACTGCTAACTTGCAGCTAACTGTCAACTTATAGCTAACTGCTAACTTACAGGTAACTGCTAACTTACAATTAACTGCTAACTTACAGCTAACTGCTAACCTGTTTCCCTCTGGGATCAGTAACTATCTGTATATATAGAGCTGGAGTGTTTCTGACTGGAGGAACAGCTTCATTATTCATTATTCTTAGTTTTTTTTTGCTTTTTAATGCTTAAAAAATGGAAAATGGTTTAAATGATTCTTTCTGAACATTCGACGTCCATATCAGCTCTCACAGAGTCTGCTGCACTACTTTCTTGTGTTTGTCCAGAACCGGGTTTCTTATTCAGTGCTATTCACCGCATTTCCCTCCGTTCCAGAGGGACGACTCATCAGGTCCGGCCTGAATCTAAAACAGACGTTTAAAATCGTTCCAGGCGAATATGCTACTGATATCAGATAAAACATCTCTCTGCGTTCCATTAGGCCTCAGCTCAGCAATGTGTTCCGGATTATTCCCACAACAGACCTCAGTTCGACCCATTTCTTCAAGCACTTCGTGCATTTCCTTCAGACAGCTGCAGAAACGTTGGCTGACCGGCGCCGCCTGCTCTCCACCATCTTGTTTCCATCGTAGTGACAAGCCTCCGACCCGGTGAAGACTCTCAGATGGATGTGGTCGATTTAAAGTCTCAGAAAGTCTCAATAACTCTGAAGCTTGTTGTTACGCTGCAGGAACTGTTTACCCATAATCCTCTGTGCCTGTCAGTCGTTGGGTTTACCTGCTGGTTTTGGATGGTTCTGTTCGGAGTCCAGGATGCTGTGGAGCATCAGACAGATCAGCTGGAGGCTTCACGGCTCATCAGGTTGTTGGTTTGTAGCTATAGATCCTGCTGATCTGCTGCTGTTAGCATGAAGATTATTGATCCGAATGTTGTTCGTCTTCTTCATTCTGAGCCTTTATGGCGTCAACAAACATCAGAAATATGACAAAGAAGCCATAAAGTCGGATGGATAGATAGATAGATAGATAGATAGATAGATAGATAGATAGATAGATAGATAGATAGATAGATAGATAGATAGATAGATAGATAGATAGATAGATAGATAGATAGATAGATAGATAGATAGATAGATAGATAGATAGATAGATAGATAGATAGATAGATAGATAGATAGATAGATAGATAGATAGATAGATAGATAGATAGATAGATAGATAGATAGATAGATAGATAGATAGATAGATAGATAGATAGATAGATAGATAGATAGATAGATAGATAGATAGATAGATAGATAGATAGATAGATAGATAGATAGATAGATAGATAGATAGATAGATAGATAGATAGATAGAACTTTATTGATCCCTTGGGAGGTTTCCTCTGAGAAATAAAGGTTCAGGACCAACCTACAATAACTGTTTCTCTACCTCTGAGTTATGTTCAGTTAATAAAACAACAACATCTTTAACATAGCAGACTAAAACACTTTCATTATGCTGCACATCCTTCACCTAATGGATGCCATTTGGACCCTTTACATGCAGCCACATGTTCTTTGAACATAGCTATGATCCATGGGATCTGGTCTCAGGGGAAAAATGAGGTGAGATCACTCTGGGTGTCGATCTCTGAGGTGACTGAGCTACAACCAGTCAGTGGAGACCTAAAAACTTTGTACCGTGTAAACTTAAAGTTGTAAAAGGCTCTGTTTGAACCATCCACCAACCGGACTGAGAGCGCCAGGGAAGTTTTGTGCTTCAGGAGCAAAGTTTGGCCAAAGAATCCCTTCAGTCTGGGTTTTAGATTTCCATCACAGCCTTCCTCACTGCTTCCAGGGAGCTTAATCAACCAGTCGAATGACTGAGAACCAAACTGGGTCCCTCCGTTGGTCCCAGGATTGTCGTCTAGCAGCTCCTACACCACGCCTAAGACAATCCAAACTCTGTTCATGTGTCGTCCCACGATGGTGGAATGACCTACCGAGCGCTACCAGAACAGGGGCGTCCCTGTCTATCTTCAAGAAGCTCCTGAAAACCCAGCTCTTCAGAGAGCATCTCCTATCCCAGCACTTACCTTGTACTTCCCTCCCCCCTCTATCTCTGCACTTTATCTTTCTGCTCTTCCTTCTATGCCTGCACCCTATCTCTACTCTGTCCCCTCTGACAGAGTCGGACTCCTGGGTTCCTTCTATGGAGCTTATTGTTAGCTTTTTGTTAGCTTATTGATAGCTTATTGTTAGCTTATTGTTAGCTTTTTATATAGCTGTTATATCTTCATTTGTAAGTCGCTTTGGATAAAAGCGTCTGATAAATACAGAAACAGAAACACAGAAACAGAAACAAACCGAATCCGTCTGTAACTGCGTGATTTTACTTTCAGTTCTTTGAGTTTGTGATTTTACTGACAAACCTTTTAAAGCTTCCTCTTCAGCCGAGTTGGATTAAAAGACAGCTTCTGATGGTCTCTCATCATCGTGGCCTTGGACTGGTTCGTCCTTCTGGATCCTCCTCATATTCCTCCCAAACCACCATGCTGTAAAAGCAACTTCATGTGTTGGTTCCAGTTTTCTTTCCAGACTTTTACAGTCCCCGCAAATAGTTTTGACCTCCAACTGACCTCTGTCCAACAAAGGTGGAGATATGTCTGAACCGAAGGAGTGGACTGAGCATCTGATCAGCGGTCGACGGAACATTTATGCATTCATGAGTTCTGGTTGAGCCATTTTAAATGAGCCCATTGGAGGTCACAATGGAACCGGCCTCAGTGGCTGGTTCCTGGTCAGCAATCTGACTGTGACACAGTGAATCAGGAGGACATGTGTCCCACTTAGTGTCCCAGCAGAGTCACAGAGGACGGGCAGAAACGTGACCATGCTCAGCGGGGATGAACGCTGCAGCCAGGCACACGAAGGTCAGGTCACAAGCTCGCCATTGTTCATCCGAGGATCGTCGCTTCTGATCCTGAACGTTCGCTGGCAGAGTTCAGAACGGGAGGGGGGGGGTCAGGATGTAAAGACTGGAGGTTTATAATTGGACTGAGAGTCACGGCTGATGATCGGGACTCAAAGACAGAAAAGAGGCTGTAACTGATGGCGGTCTGTGTGTTGTGTGAACTGAACCCGAAAGAGAAAAACTGAATTGTGTCAAAATTCTACTTCACAGAGACTAATTATTGTGGAAAAATGGGGGGAAGCTTTTTTTTTACATGAACAGAACAGCTGTTGTGAGGGTGAAATCCGAAAACTTCCTGCAGAAAAAGAGCGTTTCAACATCCATGTAATCAAAATTACAGAGAAAAACGTCTTATAAGAGCGAGTCAGCGTTTAAACTGAAGACATTATGCAACAGATCCATTTTATTCACGTCGTAGCAGGTGGCCTCGGAAAGTTCTGAGAGACAATTTAAACCCAATAATCAGCTGAGTAAACAGTTGGTTACACAGCTTTTAATCACCGGCAGTCACACGCTATTCTTTTTAATCACAGCAGAAAAGTGTTGACTGTTGGTGTAAAATACAGTTTGTGGCTTTAACAGCGACAGAAAACACTTCATCAGCTGAAAATGACTTTCCTTCATTTAATCTTCACTGAAACTAATTAAGATGGTTAAAAAGACAGAAAAGAGCTGTGAGAAATGAATGTGGATGACAAGAGGAGGGTGGGGTTTTCAGCTGAAAACAGCTGGAGAAGCTTTGTTTTGTCACAGCATCATTAAAACACAGAGAATTTATGCTTCTCATGACTCAAACTTCAGTCTCATCTCTATTTTATGCTGTAAACATCCATCCCAAAACAGTTCCAGGCCAGATGAGATATGTAATCCCCGCAGTCTGACACATGGCCTTGTTCCCTAAAACCTCCAAAGGAAAGGAGGCATCCCAAAGATCAGAATAAGCATGCTTTTTATCCCCAGCTCTGCTGCTAGCGTCATTATTCACGTACTTACAGTTGTATCACAGCCACAGACACAGGAAGTGAGCCTAAGCTGCTCTAAGGTTTGACAGTAAATAAAACTTCAAATTTAACTTCAACTACTTTCTTTACTTTTCCTGCCTAAACTAATTAAATGCCTTAGTTTTCACAAAATGATAAACAAATTAAGGACAATTAACTTAACACGAAACTGTATCATTGAAATACCCATAACCCAAATACCCTAACCCATCAGTATCTGACCCTAACCCATCGGTATCTAACCCTAACTCATCTGTATCTGACCCTAACCCATCTGTATCTGAGTCTAACCCATCTGTATCTAACCCTAACCCATCGGTATCTAACCCTAACCCATCGGTATCTGAGTCTAACCCATCGGTATCTGACTCTAACCCATCGGTATCTGACCCTAACCCATCGGTATCTGAGTCTAACCCATCGGTATCTGACCCTAACCCATCGGTATCTGAGTCTAACCCATCGGTATCTAACCCTAACTCATCGGTATCTGACCCTAACCCATCGGTATCTGACCCTAACCCATCGGTATCTAACCCTAACCCATCGGTATCTAACCCTAACTCATCTGTATCTGACACTAACCCATCTGTATCTGACCCTAACCCATCGGTATCTGACCCTAACCCATCGGTATCTGACCCTAACCCATCAGTATCTGACCCTAACCCATCAGTATCTGACCCTAACCCATCTGTATCTGACCCTAACCCATCGGTATCTGACCCTAACCCATCTGTATCTGACCCTAACCTATCTGTATCTGACCCTAACCCATCTGTATCTGAGTCTAACCCATCTGTATCTGACCCTAACCCATCGGTATCTGACCCTAACCCATCTGTATCTGACCCTAACCCATCGGTATCTGGCTTTAACCCATCGGTATCTGACCCTAACCCATCGGTATCTGGCTTTAAGCCATCAGTATCTGAGTCTAACCCATCGGTATCTGAGTCTAACCCATCGGTATCTGAGTCTAACCCATCTGTATCTGAGTCTAACCCATCGGTATCTGAGTCTAACCCATCGGTATCTGAGTCTAACCCATCGGTATCTGACCCTAACCCATCGGTATCTGACCCTAACCCATCGGTATCTGACCCTAACCCATCTGTATCTGACCCTAACCCATCTGTATCTGACCCTAACCCATCGGTATCTGACCCTAACCCATCGGTATCTAACCCTAACTCATCTGTATCTGACCCTAACCCATCGGTATCTGACCCTAACCCATCTGTATCTGACCCTAACCCATCGGTATCTGACCCTAACCCATCTGTATCTGACCCTAACCCATCTGTATCTGACCCTAACCCATCGGTATCTGGCTTTAACCCATCGGTATCTGAGTCTAACCCATCGGTATCTGAGTCTAACCCATCGGTATCTGAGTCTAACCCATCGGTATCTGAGTCTAACCCATCAGTATCTGGCTTTAACCCATCGGTATCTGAGTCTAACCCATCTGTATCTGAGTCTAACCCATCGGTATCTGAGTCTAACCCATCTGTATCTGACCCTAACCCATCGGTATCTGAGTCTAACCCATCTGTATCTGACCCTAACCCATCTGTATCTGACCCTAACCCATCTGTATCTGACCCTAACCCATCGGTATCTGGCTTTAAGCCATCAGTATCTGAGTCTAACCCATCGGTATCTGAGTCTAACCCATCGGTATCTGAGTCTAACCCATCTGTATCTGAGTCTAACCCATCGGTATCTGAGTCTAACCCATCGGTATCTGAGTCTAACCCATCGGTATCTGACCCTAACCCATCGGTATCTGACCCTAACCCATCGGTATCTGACCCTAACCCATCTGTATCTGACCCTAACCCATCTGTATCTGACCCTAACCCATCGGTATCTGACCCTAACCCATCGGTATCTAACCCTAACTCATCTGTATCTGACCCTAACCCATCGGTATCTGACCCTAACCCATCTGTATCTGACCCTAACCCATCGGTATCTGACCCTAACCCATCTGTATCTGACCCTAACCCATCTGTATCTGACCCTAACCCATCGGTATCTGGCTTTAACCCATCGGTATCTGAGTCTAACCCATCGGTATCTGAGTCTAACCCATCGGTATCTGAGTCTAACCCATCGGTATCTGAGTCTAACCCATCAGTATCTGGCTTTAACCCATCGGTATCTGAGTCTAACCCATCTGTATCTGAGTCTAACCCATCGGTATCTGAGTCTAACCCATCTGTATCTGACCCTAACCCATCGGTATCTGAGTCTAACCCATCTGTATCTGACCCTAACCCATCTGTATCTGACCCTAACCCATCTGTATCTGAGTCTAACCCATCTGTATCTGACCCTAACCCATTGGTATCTGAGTCTAACCCTGAGTCTAACCCTGAGTCTAACCCTGAGTTGGCTACTTACCCTGTTAGTGTCTGAGGACTGTTCTCAACTAGAGTTTGGTGGCTCAGACTTCAGTTTTCATTTCTGATTTGATCTTAAATAGCTGAAGGTGGTCCTATGCATGATACTGTGGTTAGTTATCAGCTCTTTATTGTTTGATTGTTTTGGTTCACTCAGTATAATTCATATTACCCCTGAACCGTCTGTTTCAGTACAGCTTTAAGGACATTTTGAACACTTTCAGAACATGATCAGTCGCTGCTAAATGTTGAATCTCTTGGTCTGAATGATTTTTTCCCCCAGAATATCTGACTCAAACGTCTCTGTTGAATCCATCTCTTTTCAAGTTTCTTCAGACAAAATGAGCAACACAACAAGAGGGAAAGGAAAAATATAAGGCCGCTGCGATGGCAACGGAGAGTACACATCCTGCCCAGACAGGAGACGACAGGTGTGTGTGTGAGAGGGCTGCCTTCCTATTGGCTACAGGCGGAAAAGGCAGCTTTAATGTGAAATCCAGCTGCTGCAGCTGCTCGACACCTCTCCATCTCGCTCTGTCTCTCCCTCCAGCTCACATCAGGAAGTGGTTTCCTAAGAAATTCCCGCTGGACGTCATATGAGGGAGACCCGGGTGTGTGCACATCTGTGTTTTCTGCATGCGTGTGTGCGCTTCCACCATAAACACCTCGCACACTCTGCTGGCTGCAGCTGAACCGGCATGTCATCGCTGTCACCTCCAATTTACAGGCAAACCGTGTGTGTCTGTGTGTTTCCACGCGTTACATAAGTGTGTTTACATGGTGACAAATATAGAGTTCCCATCAAATAAACCGTAGATTTCAGTGTGAAGTCTTCAGGATACGAATAAACGTGTCTTAAGGTCCTCTAAAGTGGTGGAAACTTGACTCTAAACACATGTTGGTTGTCAGTATAACGAGTTGTGAATCTGAGTAACAACACGGGACAGTTAAGATGATGTCCAGAGGATGGTCAGTCAGCACCTCACCCCCCCACCATGAGGAAGTTTGATGTGTTCCAACCAGTCTGGTTTCCTTTGCTATGGAGGAAAATAAGTGGCTTTTTAAGGAGTGCTCATTCCTCCAGTAGGTGCACAAAACCTGACTTATGTGCTTATGCATTTATCAGAAGCTTTTATCCAAAGCAACTTACAGATGGACAGAGAGGGTAAGGGGGTCTTGCCTAAGGACCCCTTTCATGATTTGATCTCAGATGGAAGGTGGTAATCACACCACTAAACTATCCAGTCCTTATGTGACTGATGACACTAGCTGTCAGGAATTAACAGGCTTCCCCACAGATTTAAACACAAATCCCAGCGTTATTCACACCACAATGATCCAGGCAATGGTGATGGAAACATCCATTAACATGCCCTGAATCAAGATTACAGCACAGCTGATATAATCCACAGCCTGGCAGTCAAACGTTTGCATCAAAAAGATAAAACTACCTACAGAATGCTGAGCTCAGTGGGACAATCTGATTGGTCTAAACCAGGGATGTCCTGCTGGTTTTAGATGTTTCCCTGCTTCAGCACAACTGATTCAGGCTCTGGCAGAACTGAACAATCTTTTGAAGAGCTCCATTTCATCTGTTCAGAAGGCAAATGGTGGTCTCAACAAATATTGATGACTTCCATTTCTCTTCTGTTCATTCACTGCATTTGGTTAATTGATTAAAATAAACTGTTGGCATTAATCAAACCAGCAACTCGAACTGCACATATCCCAGCAGAGCCTCCAATAAACAAACTCTGAAATCAATTCAGTGGAAGGAAACTGAGGTTGTTGGAGAGTTTTTGTTTGCAGCCGAGCTGCTAAAGACGGTAAAGATGGAGCTACAGTAGGAAAGTTTAAGGTAAACACTACAACCTCTGAACAGGAACCGCTGGTTTCCAGAGGTTCAGATGGTGCTCTGTTGTGTGTCCAGGAGGCGCTGAGCACCTGAACAGGTGGAACACGCTGCAGTTACTCTCAGAATAAGAAAAGTATCACTTATGTCCACTGATGGGAGGTCAAACTGTTACCAAACGTAAAATCGGAGTCTCCCCCCGCTTATATCTGCGTCTGTGTTCAACATCAGGCTGCAGCTTCCTGCACACACACACAGACACACACACCAGATGTTAGGGAATAAGAGACGCTTAAAGAGCTGGTGAGTTACGTACATCCGAATTTTTCTCTCACACACCGAGTTCAACACAGAGGCAGCCAACTGGGCGGCCGAGAGGCAGACAGAGGAACAGAGATCACTGGTCACACATGAAGGCAGCAACAAGAATCACAGCAACAGACACAATAGGTGCAAAAAAGCAAGAAAAAACGTCCCAAAAGCAGCAGCAGCAGCTCTGATCCTCCTCTTCTCAGCTGTAAAATAACACAAAAAAGGCCTAAAAAAAGGCCCAAAAGTTCCAAACATCTCAGCACTGCGAATGTTTGAAAGAAAATGACATCATCATTTAAATGTTCCTTCAACCCACGAGGACCCTCCAGTCAGTTTGTTCTCACAGATCAGTTCTCTATAAACTTAATATCATTGATCTGTGTTCCTAAAGGCTGTAAATCACAGCCAGAGTTGATTAACCACGACTCATCAATCTTCTTCAGAACTAAGGTTCTGTAACAACTAACAAACCACCTGAACACTTCCTCTCCTCCTGCACTGATCAATGCTCTGATTAACTGATCAATGCTCTGATTAACTGATCAATGCTCTGAATAACTGATCAATGCTCTGATTAACTGATCAATGCTCTGATTAACTGATCAATGCTCTGGTTAACTGATCAATTCTCTGATTAACTGATCCTCAGTCAGTGTGAGCAGCTCTATAAAAGCAGGAGTTCTGTCAGTTTAACACGATGCCAAGGAGGAAAGACACCAGCAATGATCTCAGAGAAGCAGCTGCTGCTGCCCATCAGTCTGGGAAGGGTTATAAGGCCATTTCCAGAGTATCTGGAGTCCATCATTCTACAGAGAGAAAGATTATTCACAAGTGGAAAACATTCAGGACAGCTGTCAATCTTCCCAGGAGTGGACGTCCCAGCAAGGTCACCCCAAGGTGAAGAAGCCCAGAGCTACATCTCAGACTCTACAGGCCTCAGTTAGCATGTTAAAGGTTAAAGGTCACCCCAAGGTGAAAAAGCCCAGAGCTACATCTCAGACTCTACAGGCCTCAGTTAGCATGTTAAAGGTTAAAGGTCACCCCAAGGTGAAGAAGCCCAGAGCTACATCTCAGACTCTACAGGCCTCAGTTAGCATGCTAAAGGTTAAAGGTCATCCCAAGGTAAAAAAGCCCAGAGCTACATCTCAGACTCTACAGGCCTCAGTTAGCATGTTAAAGGTTAAAGGTCATGACAGCACAGTTAGAAAAAGAGAGAGAAGTTAAACTTCTCTCCAGTCTGTGTTTTGGTTTCATGTGTTTTGGTTTCATGTGTTTTGGTTTCATGTGTTTTGGTTTCATGACGTTCTGCAGGAGGCATCAGCAGTGTTTTTGGACGCTGAGGATACAGTAAGTCCCTTGTTTATGATGAATCACACCTGAACCTCCCCTGTCCTCCCTTCCTCCCCCAAAACTCAAACAAACATGTCAGTCTGGATCTCCCCCGGCGACTGTCCAAATGCGTCACATTTCCTCCAATTCAATAAACATCACGTTTGTTCGATTAATCCACTTTCCACCAGAGGATTTATTCCCCATTAATCAAACTGTCAACCTGCCTGACGTCCTTCCACCAACGCTTTCCAAGAGCTCAGCAACACGCTCAGCCTTTCCTACAGCAGCAGTCCCACCTCCTTCAGGATGAACCCATCTGCTGGGAGTTTCACTCCTGACATGTTGCCCGTGTTGTGAGGGACGTTCAGAAAAGATTAACGTCATAAATAAGCCGAGCTGCAGCACGTTCTCATGTTTCCCAGAACAATATCCTCAGATGATGTCAGCAGGGCTCCTTCATTCAGATGAGATCTGCTGAGAGGAAACCGGTGGAAACGGCATTAATCAATAATTTAATGTCAATTATGGACCAAATGAGTTTGAAATGTCAGAAACAAAAGACTTCAAAAAGTGGAAAACTCTTCATGTGTTTCATGTTTCTTATGACCTTTAGTGTCCTGATCAATAGTTCTGCAGCTTTCTGTAACCTTTAAAGTGTCCTGATCAACAGTTCTGCAGCTTTCTGTAACCTTTAAAGTGTCCTGATCAACAGTTCTGCAGCTTTCTGAAACCTTTAAAGTGTCCTGATCAACAGTTCTGCAGCTTTCTGTAACCTTTAAAGTGTCCTGATCAATAGTTCTGCAGCTTTCTGAAACCTTTAAAGTGTCCTGATCAACAGTTCTGCAGCTTTCTGAAACCTTTAAAGTGTCCTGATCAACAGTTCTGCAGCTTTCTGAAACCTTTAAAGTGTCCTGATCAATAGTTCTGTAGCTTTCTGAAACCTTTAAAGTGTCCTGATCAACAGTTCTGCAGCTTTCTGAAACCTTTAAAGTGTCCTGATCAACAGTTCTGCAGCTTTCTGTAACCTTTAAAGTGTCCTGATCAACAGTTCTGCAGCTTTCTGAAACCTTTAAAGTGTCCTGATCAACAGTTCTGCAGCTTTCTGAAACCTTTAAAGTGTCCTGATCAATAGTTCTGCAGCTTTCTGAAACCTTTAAAGTGTCCTGATCAACAGTTCTGCAGCTTTCTGAAACCTTTAAAGTGTCCTGATCAACAGTTCTGCAGCTTTCTGAAACCTTTAAAGTGTCCTGATCAACAGTTCTGCAGCTTTCTGAAACCTTTAAAGTGTCCTGATCAATAGTTCTGCAGCTTTCTGAAGCTCTTTCACAGTTTTTCTGCTTTTTCCCTCATCTTCAGTCCTTGTTCCTGAGCATTTTCAGTGTTTTTTCTTTGTTCAGCCACTGAACTCTGACCTTTGAACCCTTCAGGCAGAAAAAAGGCTCCTAACTCAAGGGATGAACCAGTGTTGTGTCGACACAGAACAGACAACTTAGCAAAGAAGCCATTTTAAACTGGATCTTTAGGCACTTTGTCACAAAGACACATCATTTGTTCCCGTTTCTTTAGCTGCATCTATGAAAAACAGCAAAGAAAACACAGTTTGACAGACAGAAAATAGGATTTCTGCAGCAACAAGGTGATTCCCAAAGAGCTATTAGCTGAAAACTTGGCATATCTCAGCATGGTGTGCAGTGTGTCCTTAAAACATTTGAGGAAACTGGACAAGTGGAGGACAAAAGAAGAAGTGTCAGGCCTAAAAAACTATCTCCAGCAGATGAACGGGATCTGAAAGTGATGTCCTTAAGAAAGAGGAAAAAATCCAGCTGTGACCTGACAGGACCTGAGAGATGCATCTGGACCTTCAGCTGATCCATCTACTGTTGGCCCAAGCCTCATCAGAAATGGTCTCCATGGAAGGGTGGCTGTCAAGAAGCCGTTCTTAAGGAAGGGAAACAGGGAGAAAAGGCTGAGCTGTGCCAAATGACACAAGAAGTGGACTGAAAATCAGTGGCAACAGGTCTTATGGAGGGATGAATCCTCCCCAGAGCCCGGACCTCAACATTATTGAAGCAGTGTGGGATCATCTGACAGAGAACGGAACAAAAGGCAGCCCACATCCAAAGAAGAGCTTTGGGATGTCCTTCAAGAAGCCTGGAGAACTATTCCTGAAGACTCCTTAAAGAAACTTATATTAAAGTCATTTTCTCCAACTTCCACATCTGTGTGCAGATGATCGACAGATGTTAGATTTGATGCTGTTTAAATGTGTTGCAGATGTTTTAAAGTTCTGACTTTGTGACTGAGTCACATTAACATTAACGGTGGAATGAGGTCATCGACCAGTTCATGACATCTGATCCACGGTGGGATCTTTAATGTTAAAGTGAAGTATTGATCTGTGTAATTAATCAGAAATATGTACGAGTGACTGATATGTTTTATTCAAAAACATCTGTTCAGAGAAAGCAAAGGGAGTGCTTTGTGAGGAACGCCATCAATGTTTCCAAATCTAAAATGGCTGGAGTTATTTCACAGTTTGGTTATAACACAGTTATAACACAGTTATAACACAGTTATAACACAGTTATAACACAGTGGAGTTATATTGCTCAGTTCAGTCCTCATCGATCAGCCAATCAGGACACTTCGTTCTGAGCCACCGCCCCGCACTCCAGCAGCGTTTTGATGAGGTCATCGCCGTATGCCAGCGTGTCCCGCAGCACCTGCACAGTGTGCTGGCCAATCAGAGGAGGGGGCGCCGGCCCAGTCGGGGAGAAGCTGCTGAACCGAACAGCTGGACCTGGACACAACCAAACAAACAGCGGTCAGAGGGTTTCCACGACTCTGACATCATCAGTGCGAAGGCGGCACCTTCCTCACCTCGACCGCCGTCTGAGGAAAGCCAGAAATACGATTTATTTCATTCTTTAACATCAACTTAACTTTATTTAAATGTTTTTAATCTTCTTCCTGTGTTGTAATAATATTTATTACATCATTTAAATCTTTAAAGCCACAGAGCAGTCGCATCACATTTAACCCGGCTCCATAAGAGCTGGGACAGCTCCATGTTTCCCCCTGTGCAGCATCCCCTCTTCCTTTAATAACATCTGTAAACATCTGGAGCTGAGGAGACCAGCAGCTGGACCTCTGGCAGAGGAACGCTGTCCCCTTCCTGTCTGATAGAGGATTCTGGGTCTTTGCTGTGTTTTAGATGTTTTCAGGTGGTGAAACATCTGGACTGCAGCAGGTCAGAGCAGCAGCTGGACTCCTGAAACATCTGGACTGCAGCAGGTCAGAGCAGCAGCTGGACTCCTGAAACATCTGGACTGCAGCAGCTGGACTCTTGAAACATCTGGACTGCAGCAGGTCAGTGCAGCAGCCGGACTCCTGAAACATCTGGACTGCAGCAGGTCAGAGCAGCAGCTGGACTCTTGAAACATCTGGACTGCAGCAGGTCAGTGCAGCAGCCGGACTCCTGAAACATCTGGACTGCAGCAGTCAGTGCAGCAGCTGGACTCTTGAAACATCTGGACTGCAGCAGGTCAGAGCAGCAGCTGGACTCCTGAAACATCTGGACTGCAGCAGGTCAGAGCAGCAGCTGGACTCTTGAAACATCTGGACTGCAGCAGGTCGGTGCAGCAGCTGGACTCTTGAAACATCTGGACTGCAGCAGGTCAGAGCAGCAGCCGGACTCTTGAAACATCTGGACTGCAGCAGCCGGACTCTTGAAACATCTGGACTGCAGCAGGTCAGAGCAGCAGCTGGACTCCTGAAACATCTGGACTGCAGCAGGACAGAGCAGAAGCCGGACTCTTGAAACATCTGGACTGCAGCAGCCGGACTCTTGAAACATCTGGACTGCAGCAGGTCAGAGCAGCAGCTGGACTCTTGAAACATCTGGACTGCAGCAGGTCAGAGCAGCAGCTGGACTCTTGAAACATCTGGACTGCAGCAGGTCAGTGCAGCAGCCGGACTCCTGAAACATCTGGACTGCAGCAGGTCAGAGCAGCAGCTGGACTCTTGAAACATCTGGACTGCAGCAGGTCAGAGCAGCAGCTGGACTCCTGAAACATCTGGACTGCAGCAGGTCAGAGCAGCAGCTGGACTCTTGAAACATCTGGACTGCAGCAGGTCGGTGCAGCAGCTGGACTCTTGAAACATCTGGACTGCAGCAGGTCAGAGCAGCAGCCGGACTCTTGAAACATCTGGACTGCAGCAGCTGGACTCTTGAAACATCTGGACTGCAGCAGGTCAGAGCAGCAGCTGGACTCCTGAAACATCTGGACTGCAGCAGGACAGAGCAGAAGCCGGACTCTTGAAACATCTGGACTGCAGCAGCCGGACTCTTGAAACATCTGGACTGCAGCAGGTCAGAGCAGCAGCTGGACTCCTGAAACATCTGGACTGCTGCTGGAGCAGATGCAGGATGTGGTTTAACTCTGTCCTGCTGAAATATTTCAGGCCTTCCCTGGAGAAGCTGCAGATGTTGCTCCAACACCTGTTGATACCTTTCAGCAGTGATGGAGCCTTTCCAGATGTGCAGGTTCTGATCCATCTGACCACAGAACAGTTCCCCACTCTGCTTCAGTCCATTTTAATGAGCTTTGGTTGTGGATCATGTGGCTTCTTCTCTGCCTGATGGAGCTTTAACCTGCATCTGAGCTCACAGGCAGTGATTCCAGGCCAGAATCCGATCTGTTTTTAACGCAGAGCTTCCTGAAGGTCACAGACATCCAGAATGAATGAATGAATGAATGAATGAATGAATGAATGAATGAATGAAGGAAGGAAGGAAGGAAGGAAGGAAGGAAGGAAGGAAGGAAGGAAGGAAGGAAGGAAGGAAGGAAGGAAGGAAGGAAGGAAGGAAGGAAGGGGGTAAAAATATTGAATGATTAAATGAAGTAAAAACTAAGTAAAAGGATCAGAGGGAAGGAAGGAAAAGAATTAAATAAAAAGGAGAGGTAGTTAAGTTCTAAGTTATCCTGATTAGTTACTGACATGTGGGCCAAAAGACAGCAAATGATCCGGTATAGTTAGTCATGGTCTGCCTGGAATAATTAGGCAAAGGTTATCCTGGATAGTTAGTTAAAGGTTATCCTTGGATAGTTAATATGACTAATCTTACATAGTTAGGTTAACCTAGATAGTTAGATTATCCTTGATGATCAGTTACTGGTTACCCTTAATAGTTACTTTCAGGTTATCTTGGTTCCTTGCCTATGGGTGATCTGGAACAGTTAGTTACAGGTTACCTTGGATAGTTAATTATGACTAATCTTACATAGTTAGGTTACAGGTCAACCTGGATAGTTAGTATGACATTTTCTTCGATAGTTACAGATCATCCTTGATTATTACTTACAAGTTATCACTGATAGTTACTTTCAAATAATCCTGGTTAGCTGGTTAAGAATTATCAAGGGTAGTTAGAGGTTATCCTGGATATTTGGTTACAGGTTACCCTGGATAGTTAGTTACAGGTTATCTTGAATAGTTAACAATGAATCTGACATAGTTGGTTACAGGTTAACTTGGGTAATTTATGATAGATTTTCTTGGATAGTTACAGATTAACCTTGATGGTCATTGGTCAGTCGTTTATGGATGATCTGGAACAGTTAGTTACAGGTTTCTGTGGCTAGTTAATTATGACTAATCTTACATAGGTTAACCTAGATAGTTAGATTATCCTTGATGATGAGTTACTGGTTACCCTTAATAGTTACTTTCAGGTTATCTTGGTTACTTGCCATTGGGTGATCTGGAACAGTTAGTTACAGGTTTCTGTGGCTAGTTAATATGACTAATCTTACATAGTTAGGTTAACCTAGATAGTTAGATTATCCTTAATGATCAGTTACTGGTTACCCTTAATAGTTACTTTCAGGTTATCTTGGTTCCTTGCCATTGGGTGATCTGGAACAGTTAGTTACAGGCTTCTGTGGCTCGTTAGTTAGTGACGGGTAACGGGTTCTCCTGGGTTGGTCGGGCCTCTCTGACAGTGTCAGTCAGCATGATCCGCTCTCAGTGGTTTCACTTATATAACGTCAGCTGCAGCCTATTAATGGACACACACTCTTGCTACTGTTTGTTCTGAGTTATTTTCTGGCTCCGAAGCAGCAAACACACACACAAACAAAGGAATGCCTCAACAGGTCAGCCAATGAATGTTCTGAGCTGCACGTTTTTATGCTCAATTAACCTCCGAGGTACAGACAACACACACTCACCGTGCAAAACGTGCACACACACAACACACACTCAGACAAATGGTGTTGTTTACTAAACAGAGATGAACAGAGCAGGAAGTGCAGAGCAAAGAAAAGGATATTGTTAGGGCTGTGAATGCACAGAAACACACACACACAGATTCCTCTCTTTGAATGGTGTAAATCACAGGAAAATGGAGCCTCACGGGATGTCGTGTTACATGTTGAGTGTCTGTGCACGGAGCTGTGTGCGTGGAAGTCGTATCACACAGCAACACGGTGGCTTCTCAGCTGCCTTTAGGGCCAAAAAGCACATCTGCAGCCTGACATTTCAGGCCAGGACTCGTTTCAGGGCATCTTGCAAAGTGACAGAAACATGACTCGCCCGGTGCTGTGACTCCATCAGATGGAAACCACCCCCCCCTGCTGTCTGTCACTGTGTCTCTGATCCCAACCAGAAGCGCCGGATTCCACCTCTGCCTGCAGTTCACTTCGTGCTGCGAACCCTGCACACATGCAACCGTTCAGCCGATAAACAACGAGATTGGTTTAAACCAATCACCCGGCTGTGAACCAGGTCCTGCATACTTGCTGTCACTGGTTGGGTTGAAAGGGAATTCATGATTCCCATCTGGCAACGAGAAACAATATCTAACGTTCCCAACCAACATAAAGGTTTAGACACAGCTTAGCCGTTAGCAAACAGCTAGGTGTTCCTGACATGAGGGCTCAGATGCTTTTGGGTCTACCTACAACCACAGGAGGATTCCTGAAGACAATCTGTCACAGTAAGTGACACAGTTTCCACGGCTATAAAGCAGGTTTGAGTAGAAGAAACCTGAGTTCGGGTGTCTGACCCACCTTCAGAGGCTAAATGTCACATTTTCCACCCGAGGAAAGAAAGAACCGACACAGAACTAAAGAAAGAAAAGCTCTCCAACATGTTTCGGCTGCCTTTTGATTTTCCCAAAAAGTGGCGCTCTGCTTTCAAAACTCTGTCAAGTATGATTTTGTAGCACAAACACAACCGGAGCCAAACATCTGGCGTGTAACAGTACCTGTGTGCGGGTCCAGTTTACTGAAGTGAAAAGGCCCTGAGGCGACTGCGACCACAGCAGCTCGGGTTTGAGTTTCATGCACAGATCTGATCAGATATGACACATTCATCAGTTCTGCTACTGAACACACGCTTTCTCCAGTCTGAGGCGGTAACAGGTCATCAATAAAGCCTTCGTGATGTCTGTCCACATCTGTAATTATTCAGCGGGGATTCCTGCAGTGGTTAAACTGAGAGCCGAGAAGACGAGGGTAACATCAGAGCCGTCCTGAGAGCCAACAAATAACCTCCCAGCTGAACGTCTTTATGTGGCGTTCGTACATGTTGGTAAAACACACAACAAGCTGACCCTGGTGGTTATGGATGTCTTCCTGCTGGGTTAAACACACACAGGTTAGAAGACGGATGACACTGTGAACACACAGCGGCGGACAAACAGCTTCCTCTTAGTGGAAAAACGCTGAGATCCATCAAACCGGCCCAGCAGGACGTCCCCCCGGACCACAGCGCTGAGCCTCGTGGTTTCCAGGGAAACATTTGTTTGTGTATCGGAGGGTAAATTAATAACAGTCCCAGAGTCCGTGTGAGCAAACGCACAAACACACCAACTCACAAACGCACCAACTCACAAACGCACCAACTCACAAACGCACCAACTCACCAACTCACAAACGCACCAACTCACCAACTCACCAACGCACAAACGCACCAACTCACCAACGCACAAACTCACAAACGCACCAACTCACCAACGCACAAACGCACCAACTCACAAACGCACCAACTCACAAACGCACCAACTCACCAACTCACAAACTCACCAACTCACCAACGCACAAACGCACCAACTCACCAACGCACAAACTCACAAACGCACCAACTCACCAACGCACAAACGCACCAACTCACAAACGCACCAACTCACAAACGCACCAACTCACCAACTCACAAACTCACAAACGCACCAACGCACCAACTCACCAACGCACAAACTCACAAACGCACCAACTCACCAACTCACAAACTCACAAACGCACCAACTCACCAACGCACAAACTCACAAACGCACAAACGCACCAACTCACCAACGCACAAACTCACAAACGCACCAACTCACCAACTCACCAACTCACCAACTCACAAACGCACCAACTCACCAACTCACCAACTCACAAACTCACCAACGCACAAACGCACCAACTCACCAACGCACAAACTCACAAACGCACCAACTCACCAACGCACAAACGCACCAACTCACCAACTCACAAACTCACAAACGCACCAACTCACCAACTCACAAACGCACAAACGCACAAACTCACAAACGCACCAACTCACCAACTCACCAACGCACAAACGCACCAACTCACAAACGCACCAACTCACAAACGCACCAACTCACAAACGCACCAACTCACCAACTCACAAACGCACCAACTCACCAACTCACCAACGCACAAACGCACCAACTCACCAACGCACAAACTCACAAACGCACCAACTCACCAACGCACAAACGCACCAACTCACAAACGCACCAACTCACAAACGCACCAACTCACCAACTCACAAACTCACCAACTCACCAACGCACAAACGCACCAACTCACCAACGCACAAACTCACAAACGCACCAACTCACCAACGCACAAACGCACCAACTCACAAACGCACCAACTCACAAACGCACCAACTCACCAACTCACAAACTCACAAACGCACCAACGCACCAACTCACCAACTCACAAACTCACAAACGCACCAACGCACCAACTCACCAACGCACAAACTCACAAACGCACCAACTCACCAACTCACAAACTCACAAACGCACCAACTCACCAACGCACAAACTCACAAACGCACAAACGCACCAACTCACCAACGCACAAACTCACAAACGCACCAACTCACCAACTCACCAACTCACCAACTCACAAACGCACCAACTCACCAACTCACCAACTCACAAATGCACCAACTCACAAACGCACCAACTCACCAACTCACCAACGCACAAACGCACCAACTCACCAACGCACAAACTCACAAACGCACCAACTCACCAACGCACAAACGCACCAACTCACCAACTCACAAACTCACAAACGCACCAACTCACCAACTCACAAACGCACAAACGCACAAACTCACAAACGCACCAACTCACCAACTCACCAACGCACAAACGCACCAACTCACCAACGCACCAACTCACCAACGCACAAACTCACCAACGCACCAACTCACCAACGCACCAACTCACCAACGCACAAACGCACCAACTCACAAACGCACCAACTCACAAACGCACCAACTCACCAACTCACCAACTCACAAACGCACCAACTCACCAACTCACAAACTCACAAACGCACCAACTCACCAACTCACAAACGCACCAACTCACCAACTCACAAACTCACAAACGCACCAACGCACCAACTCACCAACTCACAAACTCACAAACGCACCAACGCACCAACTCACCAACGCACAAACTCACAAACGCACCAACTCACCAACTCACAAACTCACAAACGCACCAACTCACCAACTCACAAACTCACAAACGCACCAACTCACCAACGCACAAACTCACAAACGCACAAACGCACCAACTCACCAACGCACAAACTCACAAACGCACCAACTCACCAACGCACAAACGCACCAACTCACAAACGCACCAACTCACAAACGCACCAACTCACCAACTCACCAACTCACCAACTCACAAACTCACAAACGCACCAACTCACCAACTCACAAACTCACAAACGCACCAACTCACCAACTCACCAACTCACAAACTCACAAACTCACAAACGCACCAACGCACCAACTCACCAACGCACAAACTCACAAACGCACCAACTCACCAACTCACAAACTCACAAACGCACCAACGCACCAACTCACCAACGCACAAACTCACAAACGCACCAACTCACCAACTCACAAACTCACAAACGCACCAACTCACCAACGCACAAACTCACAAACGCACAAACGCACCAACTCACCAACGCACAAACTCACAAACGCACCAACGCACCAACTCACCAACGCACAAACTCACAAACGCACCAACTCACCAACTCACAAACTCACAAACGCACCAACTCACCAACGCACAAACTCACAAACTCACAAACGCACCAACTCACCAACTCACAAACGCACAAACTCACAAACGCACAAACGCACCAACTCACCAACGCACAAACTCACAAACGCACCAACTCACCAACTCACCAACTCACAAACGCACCAACTCACCAACTCACCAACTCACCAACTCACAAACGCACAAACTCACAAACGCACCAACTCACAAACGCACCAACTCACCAACTCACCAACGCACAAACGCACCAACTCACCAACGCACAAACGCACCAACTCACCAACACACAAACGCACCAACTCACAAACACACCAACTCACAAACGCACCAACTCACCAACTCACCAACTCACAAACGCACCAACTCACCAACTCACAAACTCACAAACGCACCAACTCACCAACTCACCAACTCACAAACGCACCAACTCACCAACTCACCAACTCACAAACTCACAAACGCACCAACGCACCAACTCACCAACTCACCAACTCACAAACTCACAAACGCACCAACGCACCAACTCACCAACTCACCAACGCACAAACTCACAAACGCACCAACTCACCAACTCACAAACTCACAAACGCACCAACTCACCAACTCACAAACTCACAAACGCACCAACTCACCAACGCACAAACTCACAAACGCACAAACGCACCAACTCACCAACGCACAAACTCACAAACGCACCAACTCACCAACTCACCAACTCACCAACTCACAAACGCACCAACTCACCAACTCACCAACTCACAAATGCACCAACTCACAAACGCACCAACTCACCAACGCACAAACTCACAAACGCACCAACTCACCAACTCACAAACTCACAAACGCACCAACTCACCAACGCACAAACGCACCAACGCACCAACGCACCAACTCACCAACTCACCAACTCACAAACTCACAAACTCACAAACGCACCAACTCACCAACTCACAAACTCACAAACTCACAAACGCACAAACGCACAAACTCACAAACTCACAAACGCACCAACTCACAAACGCACCAACTCACAAACGCACCAACTCACAAACTCACAAACTCACCAACTCACCAACTCACCAACTCACCAACTCACCAACTCACCAACTCACAAACGCACCAACTCACCAACTCACCAACTCACCAACTCACCAACGCACCAACTCACCAACGCACAAACTCACAAACGCACCAACTCACAAACGCACAAACTCACAAACGCACCAACTCACCAACTCACAAACGCACCAACTCACCAACTCACAAACGCACCAACTCACCAACTCACCAACTCACAAACGCACCAACTCACAAACGCACCAACCCACCAACTCACAAACTCACCAACTCACCAACTCACCAACTCACCAACTCACCAACTCACAAACGCACCAACTCACCAACTCACAAACGCACCAACTCACCAACTCACCAACTCACAAACGCACCAACTCACAAACGCACCAACTCACAAACGCACCAACTCACAAACGCACCAACTCACAAACTCACCAACTCACCAACTCACAAACGCACCAACTCACCAACTCACCAACTCACAAACGCACCAACTCACCAACTCACAAACGCACCAACTCACAAACGCACCAACTCACCAACTCACAAACGCACCAACTCACAAACGCACCAACTCACAAACGCACCAACTCACAAACTCACAAACGCACCAACTCACCAACTCACAAACGCACCAACTCACCAACTCACCAACTCACAAACGCACCAACTCACAAACGCACCAACTCACAAACGCACCAACTCACAAACGCACCAACTCACAAACTCACCAACTCACCAACTCACCAACGCACCAACTCACCAACTCACCAACTCACAAACGCACCAACTCACCAACTCACAAACGCACCAACTCACCAACTCACCAACGCACAAACTCACAAACGCACCAACTCACCAACTCACAAACGCACCAACTCACCAACTCACCAACGCACAAACTCACAAACGCACCAACTCACAAACGCACCAACTCACCAACTCACCAACTCACAAACGCACCAACTCACCAACTCACCAACTCACCAACTCACAAACGCACAAACGCACCAACTCACCAACTCACCAACACACCAACGCACAAACTCACCAACTCACAAACGCACAAACGCACCAACTCACAAACGCACAAACGCACCAACTCACAAACGCACCAACTCACAAACGCACCAACTCACAAACGCACCAACACACCAACGCACAAACTCACCAACTCACAAACGCACCAACTCACAAACGCACCAACTCACAAACGCACCAACTCACAAACGCACCAACTCACAAACGCACCAACTCACAAACGCACCAACTCACCAACTCACCAACACACCAACACACCAACACACCAACTCACAAACTCACCAACTCACAAACGCACAAACGCACCAACTCACAAACGCACCAACTCACAAACGCACCAACTCACAAACGCACCAACTCACAAATGCACCAACGCACAAACGCACCAACTCACAAACGCACCAACTCACAAACGCACCAACTCACAAACGCACAAACGCACCAACTCACCAACGCACCAACTCACCAACTCACAAACTCACCAACGCACCAACTCACCAACGCACCAACGCACCAACTCACCAACTCACCAACTCACCAACGCACCAACTCACCAACTCACCAACTCACAAACTCACAAACGCACCAACTCACCAACTCACAAACTCACAAACGCACCAACTCACCAACTCACAAACGCACCAACTCACAAACGCACCAACGCACAAACGCACCAACTCACCAACTCACAAACGCACCAACTCACAAACGCACCAACTCACCAACTCACCAACTCACAAACGCACCAACTCACCAACTCACAAACGCACCAACTCACAAACGCACCAACTCACCAACTCACAAACGCACCAACTCACCAACTCACCAACTCACAAACGCACCAACTCACCAACTCACAAACGCACCAACTCACAAACTCACAAACTCACAAACTCACCAACTCACAAACGCACCAACTCACAAACTCACAAACTCACAAACTCACAAACTCACAAACGCACCAACTCACAAACGCACCAACTCACAAACTCACCAACTCACAAACGCACCAACTCACAAACGCACCAACTCACAAACGCACCAACTCACAAACTCACAAACTCACAAACTCACCAACTCACAAACGCACCAACTCACAAACTCACAAACTCACAAACTCACAAACTCACAAACGCACCAACGCACAAACGCACCAACTCACCAACTCACAAACGCACCAACTCACAAACGCACCAACTCACCAACTCACCAACTCACCAACTCACAAACGCACCAACTCACCAACTCACAAACGCACCAACTCACAAACGCACCAACTCACCAACTCACCAACTCACCAACTCACAAACGCACCAACTCACCAACTCACA
This sequence comes from Leuresthes tenuis, assembly GCA_036924055.1. Lineage (NCBI taxonomy): Eukaryota > Metazoa > Chordata > Actinopteri > Atheriniformes > Atherinopsidae > Leuresthes > Leuresthes tenuis. Next base: position 1,062,042 of record JAVGWW010000024.1, on the reverse strand, counting down.
AACGCACCAACTCACAAACTCACAAACTCACAAACTCACCAACTCACAAACGCACCAACTCACAAACTCACAAACTCACAAACTCACAAACTCACAAACTCACAAACTCACAAACGCACCAACTCACAAACTCACAAACTCACAAACTCACAAACTCACAAACGCACCAACTCACAAACGCACCAACTCACCAACTCACAAACGCACCAACTCACCAACTCACAAACGCACCAACTCACAAACTCACAAACTCACAAACGCACCAACTCACAAACTCACAAACGCACCAACACAATCATTTAACAAGCTGGTGTCAAAAAGTGAGGGGTTACAGAGAGGACAGCAGTGTGTGTGTGTGTGGTTGCGCTGACCCGGTATGGCGATGCGTCCTGCGGTCACATGGTCCATCTCCTGTATGAGGCCGTTGTGTTTCACCTGTAAACAAACAAACAAACAACTCTAGTTTGACACTGGTGCAGAACGAGCTCTTTGATCGCTCTGTGAAGCTCAGCAGGGTCGTCTCTGTTAGCATGATGACAGATCAAACCTGCGGGATGGAGAAAAATCTCTGGATCTTCAGCCCACCTGAGTGTACCTGAACCATCAGTTAACTTAGTTTGCTATTCTGGAACAACTAGTTTAGAGCTCAGTTTGAATACACTGTAGAAAAGCAGAATTTGAAGTGTATTTACTGTATTTTTGTGAGCTAAAGTGTCACGGACCGTGAGGACAGAGGACACAGGTGCAGGTCTTTTCCAAGCAATAAACAAGTCGAGTATCTCCAGACAGAGCAAAACAAGGGGCTGAGAAACTCCTGAGGCTCTCTGCTCAGTAACTATGTTGGGGAGGGTGCAGGGTGAAAATGATCAAAACACAAAAACTGAGAAGCTCTCCTCTATGGGAGGTACTATGAAACATTACAAGAAACAAAAACATTCCTTAATGGAGGAAACAAAACAGGCTATGAACTTGCTGTGGGAAAACTATGGCTATGGAATAAATTACAAAGAAATCTCGCTCTGTAGGAGGATCGCTCAACTGCAGGCTCGAGGAAACAAGGCTGTGGATTCTGTGGTTTAAAGGCGCGAGAGTGAAGAACATGGATCGTTACGACACACTGGCCCAAGACAAGGGAGACGCAGACTTTGAACACATGAGGAGCCACGAGGAACAGGTGGAAACACTTTGGGATCAGGGAAGACAATCAGACAGGTGGGCAGGTGTGAGTCCCTTCGTGTGAAAGTTCCTCCTCCTCCTGTGAAAGTTCGTCACTCCTTAAGTTGGCTCCGCCTCCTCTGCTAAGCCCCGCCCCCTCACCTCCACCCTGCTGGACGGATGAAGCCAGCTTCTGGTGGAAATGTTCTGCTGTCAGCTGTACTGAGGAGCATGCATCTTCCATCCAGCAGCAGCCTCAGAGGATATAAGAGCCCAGTGGATAAACTATATCTGAGGCTAATGTTCCAGCAGAGTTAGCTAAAGACTGTGAATGTGCAGCAAACACTTTTCATCCCACTGTTTTAACAACTTGGTCCAGTTCAACGCTGGACTGAAGGAACTGAGCCACAAAGAGGATCAGTTCCAACTCTCAGAGCCTGAACTTCAGAGCAGGAAATGGAAGCATCTGAGAAATAACTCCTCATGGTTTATTTACTGATTTATTTCTTCCTTTAGCAGCAGCTAACGCTAACAGCTTAGCTAATGGACTCCGTTGACTCCGCCTCCTCTGCTAAGCCCCGCCCACTCAGATCCACCCTGCTGGACGGATGAAGCCAGCTTCTGGTGGAAATGTTCTGCTGTCAGCTGCACTGAGGAGCATGCATCTTCCATCCAGCAGCAGCCTCAGAGGATATAAGAGCCCAGTGGATAAACTATATCTGAGGCTAATGTTCCAGCAGAGTTAGCTAAAGACTGGGAATGTGCAGCAGACACTTTTCATCAGGTTGAGCTGAAAAAACACATCAACAGAGCTAAAAAAGTCAGCCCTCACACACTTCTAACATTTACAGATGTTGTGGCAGCGCCGTGGTTTCGTGAAGTTAGACAGACGTCGACATCAGAACCACAAAGTTGCAGCCGCCGCAGGGTCATCCTGACCTGACCTCAGGACTCTGTGACCTGGAAGTCCTGACAAGTGCTGACAGATTGAGGAAATCTTTCAACAGGGAGCTTAAAAAGAGAACATCCCAGTCGGGAGGCTGACGACAAACTGCCGTCTGCTCCGACCGGCTCTACTGACGCACCTGAGAGCAAAGCAGGAAGTAACACAGCAGGTGGCGGCAATAATTTCTGACGAGGGAAGAAGACGGAAAAGAAAGAAGAAGAAGAAAACAGCAGACAATAAATTTAGTGATCTTAAAGTAAATCTTAAAGTAAAGTAAAACAGCTGGTTGGGCCGACCTGCGTACAGATGTTTCTGGTTCTGTACGTGCACAGACTTCATCGTTTTGGCTAATTTCTGACCCACTTTGTGACTGATGGATTTAGGTGGATTTGGACTCCGTTTGAGACAAATGTGTTACTCTTTTGGACCTCTGGACTGGTTTTGGTTCTGGGTTTGCTGTAGCTTACTGAAGCTTACTGGTTGGAGCGTGCTGCTGGGGTTCTGTGGGGGTCTAAAAAACACGATGTCATGAAATTTGATCTGATCCAGACAGGCTTTGCTTTTCTATGTGGTTTTGTGCTTCCACTGGATCAGTTTTGGACCAGTTTTAGATGTGGATTTGGACTTTTTTGGAGTGATTTGGTCCTGGTTTTGTGCTTCCACTGGATCGGTTTTGGACCAGTTTTAGATGTGGATTTGGACTGATTTGGTCCTGGTTTTGTGCTTCCACTGGATCGGTTTTGGGCCAGTTTTAGATGTGGATTTGGACTTTTTTGGACTGATTTGGTCCTGGTTTTGTGCTTCCACTGGATCGGTTTTGGACCAGTTTTAGATGTGGATTTGGACTTTTTTGGACTGATTTGGTCCTGGTTTTGTGCTTCCACTGGATCGGTTTTGGACCAGTTTTAGATGTGGATTTGGACTTTTTTGGACTGATTTGGTCCTGGTTTTGTGCCTCCACTGGATCGGTTTTGGACCAGTTTTAGATGTGGATTTGGACTTTTTGGACTGATTAGGTCCTGGTTTTGTGCTTCCACTGGATCGGTTTTGGACCAGTTTTAGATGTGGATTTGGACTTTTTTGGAGTGATTTGGTCCTCATTTTGTGCTTCCACTGGATCGGTTTTGGACCAGTTGTGGATTTGGACTTTTTGGACTGATTTGGTCCTGGTTTTGTGCCTCCACTGGATCGGTTTTGGACCAGTTTTAGATGTGGATTTGGACTTTTTTGGACTGATTTGGACCTGGTTTTGTGCTTCCACTGGATCGGTTTTGGACCAGCTGTGGATTTGGACTTTTTGGACTGATTTGGTCCTGGTTTTGTGCTTCCACTGGATCGGTTTTGGACCAGTTGTGGATTTGGACTTTTTGGACTGATTTGGTCCTGGTTTTGTGCTTCCACTGGATCGGTTTTGGACCAGTTGTGGATTTGGACTTTTTGGACTGATTTGGTCCTGGTTTTGTGCTTCCACTGGATCGGTTTTGGACCAGTTGTGGATTTGGACTTTTTGGACTGATTTGGTCCTGGTTTTGTGCTTCCACTGGATCGGTTTTGGACCAGTTTTAGATGTGGATTTGGACTTTTTGGACTGATTAGGTCCTGGTTTTGTGCTTCCACTGGATCGGTTTTGGACCAGATTTAGATGTGGATTTGGACTTTTTGGACTGATTAGGTCCTGGTTTTGTGCTTCCACTGGATCGGTTTTGGACCAGTTTTAGATGTGGATTTGGACTTTTTTGGACTGATTTGGTCCTGGTTTTGTGCCTCCACTGGATCGGTTTTGGACCAGTTTTAGATGTGGATTTGGACTTTTTTGGAGTGATTTGGTCCTGGTTTTGTGCTTCCACTGGATCGGTTTTGGACCAGTTTTAGATGTGGATTTGGACTGATTTGGTCCTGGTTTTGTGCTTCCACTGGATCGGTTTTGGACCGGTTTTAGATGTGGATTTGGACTTTTTTGGACTGATTTGGTCCTGGTTTTGTGCCTCCACTGGATCGGTTTTGGACCAGTTTTAGATGTGGATTTGGACTTTTTTGGAGTGATTTGGTCCTGGTGTTGTGCCTCCACTGGATTGGTTTTGGGCCAGTTTTAGATGTGGATTTGGACTTTTTTGGACTGATTTGGTCCTGGTTTTGTGCTTCCACTGGATCGGTTTTGGACCAGTTTTAGATGTGGATTTGGACTTTTTTGGACTGATTTGGTCCTGGTTTTGTGCCTCCACTGGATTGGTTTTGGGCCAGTTTTAGATGTGGATTTGGACTTTTTTGGACTGATTTGGTCCTGGTTTTGTGCTTCCACTGGATCGGTTTTGGGCCAGTTTTAGATGTGGATTTGGACTTTTTTGGACTGATTTGGTCCTGGTTTTGTGCTTCCACTGGATCGGTTTTGGACCAGTTTTAGATGTGGATTTGGACTTTTTTGGACTGATTTGGTCCTGGTTTTGTGCTTCCACTGGATCGGTTTTGGACCAGTTTTAGATGTGGATTTGGACTTTTTTGGACTGATTTGGTCCTGGTTTTGTGCTTCCACTGGATCGGTTTTGGGCCAGTTTTAGATGTGGATTTGGACTTTTTTGGACTGATTTGGTCCTGGTTTTGTGCCTCCACTGGATCGGTTTTGGACCAGTTTTAGATGTGGATTTGGACTTTTTTGGAGTGATTTGGTCCTGGTTTTGTGCTTCCACTGGATTGGTTTTGGACCAGTTTTAGATGTGGATTTGGACTTTTTTGGAGTGATTTGGTCCTGGTTTTGTGCCTCCACTGGATCAGTTTTGGGACAGTTTTAGATGTGGATTTGGACTTTTTTGGACTGATTTGGTCCTGGTTTTGTGCTTCCACTGGATCAGTTTTGGACCAGTTTTAGATGTGGATTTGGACTTTTTTGGACTGATTTGGTCCTGGTTTTGTGCTTCCACTGGATCGGTTTTGGACCAGTTTTAGATGTGGATTTGGACTATTTTGGACTTATTTGGTCCTGGTTTTGTGCCTCCACTGGATCGGTTTTGGACCAGTTTTAGATGTGGATTTGGACTTTTTTGGACTGATTTGGTCCTGGTTTTGTGCCTCCACTGGATCAGTTTTGGACCAGTTTTAGATGTGGATTTGGACTTTTTTGGACTGATTTGGTCCTGGTTTTGTGCCTCCACTGGATTGGTTTTGGACCGGTTTTAGATGTGGATTCGGACTTTTTTGGAGTGATTTGGTCCTGGTTTTGTGCCTCTATTGGATCAGTTTTGGATCAGACTGAGGGTCCGAGTCCCAGCCTGTTTATCTGCTGTCAAATAACCCAAAAGAAACTTTAAAAAAGAAAAGAAATGAATGTTTAAGACCGTAAAAACGTGGTATTTATCATCCCTGAGAAGATAAACATGAAAGTCCAACACCAGTGTGTTTTATTTCACTCCGGTTCCAACGAACAGCAGGACGGGAGCAGTTTGACCACTGAGCAATAACAGCAAAACGTAACACACACACACATCTGCGGGGGGAAGCTTTAATAAAAGTCAAACTGATCGATGGCTTTAATTTAAACATCAAACTGTGCAGGAAGTCCACCTCAGCTAAACCAATTACAGTCCATCACTCATAACACACCCCAGTAGCTCTGCTGGAGCAGAACTGTTCTGGGCCCTGTTCATATCTGGTGCCGGCACAGGTGCACGGCTGCGAGCGCACGTGTGAGCGCGCTCAGGACGGACGCAGGACACATTCACAACACCTCTGCCCTCATTTGTTTTGCAGAATCATCTGACCTTAGGAACCTCCCGCTCAGACGGGAACACAGCAGCTCCAGAGCTCCGGATCGGTCCAGTCTAACGGACCTTTAAAGCTCTGTGGTTGGTTCCTGCAGCCCGGGTCGGGACAAGAAGCTGCTTCACAACAGAAGAAGACGCTTTGTTTTTCTGAAACCACTGTGTGGAGAATGTTCACATGAAACCAGGCTTAAAGGAGAGAAAATGTGACTTTTTTCATCTGTTTCACCACCAAAGAAAAGCCAAAAGATCTGAAGCCAGCAAAGCCATCATTTATTCACTTTCATACACTGATAACATCACTGTCCAAAGCACAGAATTTACCACTTTATATCCTGAAGCTGTTTAAAAGGAGAAATAATCAGTAGAAGTTAAATTATATCTTTAGAAAACCCAAGATGAAAACCCGACAGCATGCTGAAACTCAGGGAAACAGAGTTCTGATCAAAGAGACACAAAGAGTCCATCTGCAGCTTAAAGATGGAGCTGATCAGGTGGTCTCCAGGTGTTACACGAGCACCTGCAGCTGGAGGAACATCTGGATCTTCTCATCAGCCCGACCACGAGAACCTCGGCTTTCAAACGCGCCACAAGAGCAGAAGTCTGGACAGAAAAGCTCGTGTGTGAGGAAGCAAGGAGGCAAAGAGGCTCCGCCCCCCCACAGCCCGACAGCATGATTACAAGCGTGTGAGCGTGCACGTGAGCGTGCACGTGAGCCTATCTGCAGGGTATCATTACCTCCATATGCTCATCACACACACAGTTTCCAGCGGTCAGAATCATGGTTTTATTTTCCACTCGTTATATCTGAACCGCTGAAACGGGCCCTCATTCAGCCGTGAAGAACTGTGAGAAAATTGCTCGTGGCCGCCGCGCCGACCATTAACGCCATCAAAGAAGCGTGCGCCACCACACCCGGGCCGTGTCAGAACTACACCCTGAAACGCTGCAGCTGATGGTACGGTCCAGATAAAGAGTACAGAACAGAACCTGGATCAGATCCATATTCAGGGGAGGATTCTGGCTTGAATCAAGGTGGTTTTGGACCTGATTCAGCAGATTCAGTCTGTTTCTCACAGTTTTGGACTGGTTAATAGACGTTTTTGGACTGTTTGGTTCTGGTTTTGGGCTTTTTATGGATCAGTTTGCAGCAGCAGAGTCACGTCTTCGAGTGTTTGACTCTAATTTGTTCCGACTGATGTCAGACACCCAAAACTCCGTCTCAGGGTTCAGGTTGGGTCAGATTTAGCAGAGCTGGGGGAGCAGCAGCAGAACAAAAGAGCTGGAAAAGCCAGAACCAGAAGGAATCTGTGGGCAGTTACCAGCCTGATCAAAGACACACTGATCACAGAGCAGCTTTGTGGTTTTCAGCCACGCGCCGCCTCTTCCTCCTCACTTCCTGTTCTGCTTGCTTCCTCCTCTCATCTGCTTTATTTCTCTCCCCGGGTCCCTCTCTTCATCCGTCCACTCCATCGGGTATAAACCGATCAATTCTACCCCAAACTGGTGTTTCCATCATGGGGAACTGCTATTCTGCCTCATCTGGTTCCTTCCCACAGTGCAAAGACACATTCTGTGCTGACTGCTGATGTTAAACTGGTTTCAGGCGTGCACGGCTGCCTCTGGAGGAACTGAAACGAGCCACAGGTTGTCTGTTGACCTCGCAGGGCAGATCCGGGCCCGATAGCTGCCTGATAGCCGCCTGATAGCTGCCTGATAGCTGCCCGGTAGCTGCCTGATAGCTGCCCGGTAGCTGCCTGATAGCTGCCCGATAGCTGCCCGGTAGCTGCCTGGTAGCCGCCCGATAGCTGCCTCATACTTGCCCGATAGCTGCCTGATAGCTGCCCGGTAGCTGCCCGATAGCTGCCTGATAGCTGCCCGGTAGCTGCCCGATAGCTGCCCGATAGCTGCCTCATAGCTGCCTCATAGCTGCCCGATAGCTGCCCTATAGCTGCCTGGTAGCTGCCTGATAGCTGCCCGGTAGCTGCCCGATAGCTGCCTGATAGCTGCCCGGTAGCTGCCCGATAGCTGCCCGATAGCTGCCTCATAGCTGCCTCATAGCTGCCCGATAGCTGCCCTATAGCTGCCTGGTAGCTGCCTGGTAGCTGCCTGGTAGCTGCCTGATAGCTGCCTGATAGCTGCCCGATAGCTGCCCGATAGCCACCTGATAGCTGCCTGATAGCTGCCCGGTAGCTGCCTGGTAGCCGCCTGATAGCCACCTGATAGCTGCCTGGTAGCCGCCCGGTAGCCGCCTCATAGCTGCCCGATAGCTGCTTGATAGCTGCCTCATAGCTGCCCGATAGCCACCTGATAGCTGCCCGGTAGCTACCTGGTAGCTGCCCGATAGCTGCCTGATAGCTGCCTGATAGCTGCCTGATAGCTGCCTGATAGCTGCCCGATAGCTGCCTGATAGCTGCCTGATAGCTGCCCGGTAGCTGCCTGGTAGCTGCCCGATAGCTGCCTGATAGCTGCCCGATAGCTGCCTGATAGCTGCCCGATAGCTGCCTGATAGCTGCCTGATAGCTGCCTGATAGCTGCCCGGTAGCTGCCCGATAGCTGCCTGATAGCTGCCTGGTAGCTGCCCGATAGCTGCCTGATAGCTGCCTGATAGCTGCCTGATAGCTGCCCGGTAGCTGCCTGGTAGCTGCCCGATAGCTGCCTGATAGCTGCCTGATAGCTGCCCGATAGCTGCCCGATAGCTGCCCGGTAGCTGCCTGGTAGCTGCCAGGTAGCTGCCTGATAGCTGCCGGGTAGCCGCCTCATAGCTGCCTGATAGCTGCCCGATAGCTGCCCGATAGCTGCCCGATAGCTGCCCGATAGCTGCCTGATAGCCGCCTGATAGCTGCCTGATAGCTGCCCGATAGCTGCCCGATAGCCACCTGATAGCTGCCTGATAGCTGCCCGGTAGCTGCCTGGTAGCCGCCTGATAGCCACCTGATAGCTGCCTGGTAGCCGCCCGGTAGCCGCCTCATAGCTGCCCGATAGCTGCTTGATAGCTGCCTCATAGCTGCCCGATAGCCACCTGATAGCTGCCCGGTAGCTGCCTGGTAGCTGCCCGATAGCTGCCTGATAGCTGCCTGATAGCTGCCTGATAGCTGCCCGATAGCTGCCTGATAGCTGCCTGATAGCTGCCCGGTAGCTGCCTGGTAGCTGCCCGATAGCTGCCTGATAGCTGCCCGATAGCTGCCCGATAGCTGCCTGATAGCTGCCCGATAGCTGCCTGATAGCTGCCTGATAGCTGCCTGATAGCTGCCCGGTAGCTGCCCGATAGCTGCCTGATAGCTGCCTGGTAGCTGCCCGATAGCTGCCCGATAGCTGCCTGATAGCTGCCTGATAGCTGCCCGGTAGCTGCCTGGTAGCTGCCCGATAGCTGCCTGATAGCTGCCTGATAGCTGCCCGATAGCTGCCTGATAGCTGCCTGATAGCTGCCCGGTAGCTGCCCGATAGCTGCCTGATAGCTGCCTGATAGCTGCCTGATAGCTGCCTGATAGCTGCCCGATAGCTGCCCGATAGCTGCCTGATAGCTGCCCGATAGCTGCCTGATAGCTGCCTGATAGCTGCCCGGTAGCTGCCTGATAGCTGCCTGATAGCTGCCCGGTAGCTGCCTGGTAGCTGCCCGGTAGCTGCCCTATAGCTGCCCTATAGCTGCCCTATAGCTGCCCGATAGCTGCCTGATAGCTGCCCGATACCTGCCTGATAGCTGCCCTATTTTTAATGTATGAAAGAATCTCGGGGCTGCAGCTCTGATCAGATCCTGACCTCTCACCCCGGCGGCAGCAGCGGCAGGTCTCACGCTTCCTGCCACAGACGACGCTCCAGGACGAGGCTGAGCGCTGCAGGAAACCTTTCTGGGGCAGACACTCAGTTTGGAGCTGCTGGAGAGGATCTGAAAGCTTTGTTTTTTCACCCTGAACCGAACGAGCGTCTCAAAGCTGAACGTCAGCATCAGTCAGAGGAGGCAGTAACTCTCTCTGCTGAGGGAAGAAGCCAAATGTTTGCACTGCTCCAGCACTTCAGCCATATTTCTTCGTCCGACATCTGGAGGAAGATTCACATACCCGCCTGTCCTCATTAATCCGAACTCACTGGTTCCCTCTGACAGCGGCATGAAACCCGTCCGACTGAAAGCTACACGCATCGTGTTCCATTAGCTCCTCTTTAGAGAGGTTTGGCTGCTGCTGATCTAATCTAACTCTCTGCAGATGGATTTGGTCCCTCAGAGCTGCTTCTCTGACTCTGACAGAGTGTTTCTGAATGATGACGCCTCTTCCTCAGCAGCCACAGGTCAGACAGATAAATCAGCCCCTGAACAGGCATTGATCTGCGCTGCTGTGGGGCCTTTCAGACGATCACTTAGTTAGAAGCTGCAGCTACCCACCGACAGCTTTACAGACGCTACCGACCTCTTCCTGAGAGGTGAAAAAACTGCTCCCGTCTCTTTTAACGCCTCCTCTTCCCCCCCACCCCCCCCAGAGTCTTTGAAGCTAGCTGTAGCAGTCCATTAAGTCGACTAAGCAGCACCCGTGGGAGCCATGCGGCCCGCTGTTACATCGTGTTACAGCAACATCAAGGGGAGGAGGAGCGTGCACGTGGGCGCGTGCGTGTGCAGATCTGAGCTTTGGTGAACCTGCTGCTCTCTGTCTGACCTCCACAATCAAAGCACGCCGCCGTTTTCATTCCTGTGAAGTGTCGGAGCTCATCGTGGCCGCCGTGCACGGCCTCGCAGCGTTTAAAGGCGCGCTACATAAAACTGAGGCCTGGAGGTTCCCGGGGGCCTTTTCTTCATGATTCCAGCACATGACATGAATAATGGAGAGATCTTTGTTTCTAACTTTGAAGAGTAAAGCAGTGAAAACACATCTAAAGCAGATCTAACATCTGCGTGACTCGCTGCAGCTCGCATCAGGAGGCGGCGCTCAGAACTCGATGCAGGGCAGTTTTCCCGCTCTGTGGAGGTACAGCAGAGGCGTGATGAAGCTGCTGATGATGCTGACGGCCAGGCCGACCAGCGTGGCCTGCAGGATGAGCTGCAGCGACGCCCGCAGCAGCGCCGGACCCATCACCATGATCTGCAGCAGCTGCGTGCAGCTGCTGAACACCAGCGTGATCACGATCACCTTGAAGGCCTTCCTCTTCATGCTGTTCCAGCTCTCGGCGCCGCGGCCCCCGTCGCCGGGCCCCGGCTGCTTCAGCACCAGCAGAACGCGGACGCCGCAGTACGACAGGACGGTCAGGAAGAGCAGGGACTTGGATATGAAGAGCAAGCCGGAGAGCTCGAAAGAAGGCGCGAAGGCAGGGAATGTGAAGTCCGTGAGAATCAGCAGCCAGTCCACGCCGCAGCACAGCAGCCTGTAGCGCAGAGGTTTGAACCTGGAAGAGAACAGAACCGAGAAACTGAAGCAGGACACACTCCCAACAGCTCACATTCAGCACGAGTCTGCGCTCACAGCTGAGCTAAACGGCGCTCAGCCGAGCTAAACGGCGCTCAGCCGAGCTAAACGGCGCTCAGCCGAGCTAAACGGCGCTCACAGCCGAGCTAAACCGCGCTCAGCCGAGCTAAACGGCGCTCAGCCGAGCTAAACGGCGCTCAGCCGAGCTAAACTGCGCTCAGCCGAGCTAAACGGCGCTCAGCCGAGCTAAACGGCGCTCAGCCGAGCTAAACTGCGCTGAGCCGAGCTAAACTGCGCTGAGCCGAGCTAAACTGCGCTCAGCCGAGCTAAACTGCGCTCAGCCGAGCTAAACTGCGCCCTCAGCCGAGCTAAACGGCGCTCAGCCGAGCTAAACCGCTCACAGCCGAGCTAAACCACGCTCACAGCCGAGCTAAACCGCGCTCAGCCGAGCTAAACCGCTCACAGCCGAGCTAAACCGCTCACAGCCGAGCTAAACCGCTCACAGCCGAGCTAAACCGCGCTCACAGCCGAGCTAAACCGCGCTCAGCCGAGCTAAACCGCGCTCAGCCGAGCTAAACCGCACCCAGCCGAGCTAAACCGCTCACAGCCGAGCTAAACTGCTCACAGCCGAGCTAAACTGCTCACAGCCGAGCTAAACCGCGCTCACAGCCGAGCTAAACCGCGCTCAGCCGAGCTAAACCGCTCACAGCCGAGCTAAACCGCGCTCAGCCGAGCTAAACTGCGCTCAGCCGAGCTAAACTGCCCTCAGCCGAGCTAAACTGCCCTCAGCCGAGCTAAACTGCGCTCACAGCCGAGCTAAACTGCGCTCACAGCCGAGCTAAACTGCCCTCAGCCGAGCTAAACTGCCCTCAGCCGAGCTAAACTACGCTCACAGCCGAGCTAAACTGGATAAAATGCTTAAACACATTTCTCAGGTTGATGCTCCGTGTGGGAAACGTGGCGTGAGGCGGGAATATCAAGCATTTCTACTCTTTGCCTGCACTTAGACTTTTAGGTTGGGCAGCTGTACACATTCCTCTGGCTATGGGGGGGTTCTGGTCCATTCAGATGGAAAGATGATCACCATCTTCTGACCCCTGACCTCTCCAAAACGGAGGGGTATGTAGTAGTTTTTAGGGGTTTCATTGATTCCCCCAAAAAGACTTTTCCTACTTTCACAGAAACAAAATTCACTGACAAAGATTTGATTTGGTCCGCTACAAACGAGAAGTTCTATCCCTGTTCTCAGTGGGAAGATAACAGCCGGGTTTCTTCTCAAGGCCTCTCCGGTTCTGTGTGCACGGGGCCATGGGCCCCCCTGGCCCACCTGGCCCACCCCATGAAGCCAGTTTGCACCTAACTCTGAGCAGTCTGGACGAATTCAACCTTCCCTCGATTAGAGACGTATTCAAAGCTAAGCTGGAAGCTGTCCGTCAGTCCCTGAGTTACCTGATGAAGAGCGTGGGGTGCACCACCGCCAGGTAGCGCTCCAGGCAGATGCAGGTCTGGAAGAGGGGCCGGGATATGAGCATGAGCTGCAGGAACAGCTGCAGCACCAGCACGCCGACCGAGAGCGGCATCTGCAGCAGGAGGTGCGCCGCCACGTAGAGCGAGGAGCAGCAGCACAGGATCTCTGCCACGGCCAGGTTGAGGGCGAAGAGCTCGGACGCCAGCGAGCCGCCCGCCTCGCTGGCGATCAGCCACACCACGTACAGGTTGGCCGGCAAACCCACCAGCACGTTGGACGCCAGCAACGCCGTTATTCCATCAAAGAAGAAGGTATAGTCAAATGTCTGGGTGTAGTTCGCTCCCAACGAACTCATCTTCAGCAGATTCTGCTGTGAAAGGAGCCTGCAGGAGTGGATCCACAGTTTAAGGAGTTCCTGAGAGCTCCTGAGAGTTCCTGAGAGCTCCTGAGAGTTCCTGAGAGTTCCTGAGAGTTCCTGAGAGCTCCTGAGAGCTCCTGAGAGTTCCTGAGAGCTCCTGAGAGTTCCTGAGAGCTCCTGGGAGTTCCTGAGAGCTCCTGAGAGCTCCTGAGAGTTCCTGAGAGTTCCTGAGAGCTCCTGAGAGTTCCTGAGAGCTCCTGGGAGTTCCTGAGAGCTCCTGAGAGTTCCTGAGAGCTCCTGAGAGTTTCTGAGAGTTCCTGAGAGCTCCTGAGAGTTCCTGAGAGCTCCTGAGAGTTTCTGAGAGTTCCTGAGAGCTCCTGAGAGCTCCTGAGAGCTCCTGAGAGTTCCTGAGAGTTTCTGAGAGTTCCTGAGAGCTCCTGAGAGTTCCTGAGAGTTCCTGAGAGTTCCTGAGAGCTCCTGAGAGCTCCTGAGAGTTCCTGAGAGCTCCTGAGAGCTCCTGAGAGTTCCTGAGAGCTCCTGAGAGTTCCTGAGAGCTCCTGAGAGTTCCTGAGAGCTCCTGAGAGCTCCTGAGAGTTTCTGAGAGCTCCTGAGAGTTCCTGAGAGTTCCTGAGAGCTCCTGAGAGTTCCTGAGAGCTCCTGAGAGTTCCTGAGAGTTCCTGAGAGCTCCTGAGAGTTCCTGAGAGTTCCTGAGAGCTCCTGAGAGTTCCTGAGAGCTCCTGAGAGTTCCTGAGAGTCAGATTCAATGCTCCCACTTCTGTTTAGCATAAAGCAATCTGAGCTAAAGGCGAGGCAGCTGGTCGCTCCTTCACTTTAAAGAGATTCAATCAGAGCGAGCCTCTAAACAAACTAATCTAATAAGAAAGATGTTTTCCCCTGATCCCACTGGCTGCTAAACACCATCAATCCTGCCGTGGTTTGCAGCGGAGCGGCTCTGCTGGTTGTAATTTGGGCTTTTCCTTTCTCACCACACGCTCCTTTTAAACCGGACCCACCTGCGGATTTGCATGAGGGGCAGCGGAGTCTGAGGTTACATCTGCTGTATTCAAACAAGCCCGGAGACACGGTTCCTGTGGACCGCGTTTGCATCGCATTTCCCTCAGAATGCGATCTGTCACCAGAGTTCTGTAAACAAAAGGCTTTCAGAGCAGAAAGACGAGCTCCGGCTGCAGAAACACAGGAGCAGCCAAAAGCTTTGGTTTGGACCGGAAAGCCCGGCGCCCACAGGCCTCCAGTTCAAACCCAGAACCTGCAGGCGCCGACGACAACTCGCTTTAAAAAGGATAGCCTGGTTCTGTGTGGAAACACCCGATCCAGAACCCTGAATCACACCGGTTCTGTTTGGAACCCATCCAAACCAGAACCCTGAATCACACTGGTTCTGTTTGGAATCCATCCAAACCATAACCCTGACTCACACCGGTTCTGTTTGGAACCCATCCGAACCAGAACCCTGACTCACACAGGTGCTGTTTGGAACCCATCCAAACCAGAACCCTGACTCACACAGGTTCTGTTTGGAACCCATCTGAACCAGAACCCTGACTCACACAGGTTCTGTTTGGAACCCATCTGAACCAGAACCCTGACTCACACCGGTTCTGTTTGGAACCCATCTGAACCAGAACCCTGACTCATATCGGTTTTGTTTGGAACCCATCCAAACCAGAACCCTGAATCACACCGGTTCTGTTTGGAACCCATCCGATCCAGAACCCTGACTCACACCGGTTCTGTGTGGAACCCATCCGATCCAGAACCCTGAATCACATCGGTTCTGTTTGGGACCCATCCGATCCAGAACCCTGAATCACACCGGTTCTGTGTGGAACCCATCCAAACCAGAACCCTGAATCACACCGGTTCTGTTTGGAACCCATCCAAACCAGAACCCTGAATCACACCGGTTCTATTTGGAACCCATCCGATCCAGAACCCTGAATCAAACTGGTTCTGTGTGGAAACACCCGATCCAGAACCCTGACTCACACCGGTTCTGTGTAGAAACACCCGTTCCAGAACCCTGACTCACACCGGTTCTGTGTAGAAACACCCGTTCCAGAACCCTGACTCACACAGGTTCTGTGTAGAAACACCCGATCCAGAACCCTGAATCAAACTGGTTCTGTTTGGAACCCATCCAAACCAGAACCCTGAATCACACCGGTTCTGTGTGGAAACACCCGATCCAGAACCCTGAATCACACCGGTTCTGTTTGGAACCCATCCAAACCAGAACCCTGAATCACACCGGTTCTGTTTGGAACCCATCCTAACCAGAACCCTGACTCACACCGGTTCTGTTTGGAACCCATCCGATCCATAACCCTGACTCACACAGGTTCTGTTTGGAACCCATCCAAACCAGAACCCTGACTCACACAGGTTCTGTTTGGAACCCATCTGAACCAGAACCCTGAATCACACCGGTTCTGTTTGGAACCCATCCAAACCAGAACCCTGAATCACACCGGTTCTGTTTGGAACCCATCCGATCCATAACCCTGACTCACACAGGTTCTGTTTGGAACCCATCCGATCCATAACCCTGACTCACATAGGTTCTGTTTGGAACCCATCCGATCCAGAACCCTGAATCAGACCGGTTCTGTTTGGAACCCATCTGATCCATAACCCTGACTCACACAGGTTCTGTTTGGAACCCATCCGATCCATAATCCTGACTCACATAGGTTCTGTTTGGAACCCATCCAATCCAGAACCCTGAATCAGACCGGTTCTGTTTGGAACCCATCTGATCCAGAACCCTGAATCACACCGGTTCTGTTTGGAACCCATCCTAACCAGAACCCTGACTCACACCGGTTCTGTTTGGAACCCATCCGATCCATAACCCTGACTCACACAGGTTCTGTTTGGAACCCATCTGAACCAGAACCCTGAATCACACCGGTTCTGTTTGGAACCCATCCAAACCAGAACCCTGAATCACACCGGTTCTGTGTGGAAACACCCGATCCAGAACCCTGAATCACACCGGTTCTGTTTGGAACCCATCCTAACCAGAACCCTGACTCACACCGGTTCTGTTTGGAACCCATCCGATCCATAACCCTGACTCACACAGGTTCTGTTTGGAACCCATCCAAACCAGAACCCTGACTCACACAGGTTCTGTTTGGAACCCATCTGATCCAGAACCCTGACTCACACCGGTTCTGTTTGGAACCCATCCAAACCAGAACCCTGACTCACACTGGTTCTGTTTGGAACCCATCTGAACCAGAACCCTGAATCACACCGGTTCTGTTTGGAACCCATCCTAACCAGAACCCTGAATCACACCGGTTCTGTGTGGAACCCATCCGATCCAGAACCCTGAATCACACCGGTTCTGTGTGGAACCTATCCGAACGAGAACCCTGAATCACACCAGTTCTGTTTGGAAACACCCGATCCAGAACCCTGAATCACACCAGTTCTGTTTGTAACCCATCTGAACCATAACCCTGACTCACACCGGTTCTGTTTGGAACCCATCCGATCCAGAACCCTGAATCACACCGGTTCTGTTTGGAACCCATCCGATCCAGAACCCTGAATCACACCAGTTCTGTTTGGAAACACCCGATCCAGAACCCTGAATCACACCAGTTCTGTGTGGAAACACCCGATCGAGAACCCTGAATCACATCGGTTCTGTTTGGAACTCATCTGAACCAGAACCCTGACTCACACCGGTTCTGTGTGGAAACACCCGATCCAGAACCCTGAATACATCGGTTCTGTTTGGAACCCATCCGATCCATAACCCTGACTCACACCGGATCTGTGTGGAAACACCCGATCCAGAACCCTGAATCACATCGGTTCTGTTTGGAACCCATCCGATCCAGAACCCTGACTCAGACCGGTTCTGTTTGGAACCCATCTGATCCAGAACCCTGACTCACACAGGTTCTGTTTGGAACCCATCCTAACCATAACCCTGACTCACACCGGTTCTGTTTGGAACCCATCCTAACCATAACCCTGACTCACACAGGTTCTGTTTGGAACCCATCCGATCCATAACCCTGACTCACACAGGTTCTGTTTGGAACCCATCCGATCCATAACCCTGACTCACATAGGTTCTGTTTGGAACCCATCCGATCCAGAACCCTGAATCAGACCGGTTCTGTTTGGAACCCATCTGATCCAGAACCCTGACTCACACAGGTTCTGTTTGGAACCCATATGATCCATAACCCTGACTCACACAGGTTCTGTTTGGAACCCATATGATCCAGAACCCTGACTCACACAGGTTCTGTTTGGAACCCATCCTAACCATAACCCTGACTCACACCGGTTCTGTTTGGAACCCATCCTAACCATAACCCTGACTCACACAGGTTCTGTTTGGAACCCATCCGATCCATAACCCTGACTCACACAGGTTCTGTTTGGAACCCATCCGATCCATAACCCTGACTCACATAGGTTCTGTTTGGAACCCATCTGATCCAGAACCCTGACTCACATAGGTTCTGTTTGGAACCCATATGATCCATAACCCTGACTCACACAGGTTCTGTTTGGAACCCATCCTAACCAGAACCCTGACTCACACCGGTTCTGTTTGGAACCCATCCGAACGAGAACCCTGAATCACACCGGTTCTGTTTGGAATCCATCCAAACCAGAACCCTGACTCACACCGGTTCTGTGTGGAAACACCCGATCCAGAACCCTGACTCACATCGGTTCTGTTTGGAACCCATCCGATCCATAACCCTGAATCACACCGGTTCTGTTTGGAACCCATCCGATCCAGAACCCTGAATCACACAGGTTCTGTTTGGAACCCATCCGATCCAGAACCCTGAATCACACTGGTTCTGTTTGGAACCCATCCGATCCATAACCCTGAATCACACAGGTTCTGTTTGGAACCCATCCGATCCATAACCCTGACTCACACAGGTTCTGTTTGGAACCCATCCGATCCGTAACCCTGACTCACACAGGTTCTGTTTGGAACCCATCCGATCCATAACCCTGACTCACACAGGTTCTGTTTGGAACCCATCTGATCCAGAACCCTGACTCACACAGGTTCTGTTTGGAACCCATCCTAACCAGAACCCTGACTCACACCGGTTCTGTGTGGAACCCATCCGATCCATAACCCTGACTCACACAGGTTCTGTTTGGAACCCATCTGATCCAGAACCCTGACTCACACCGGTTCTGTGTGGAACCCATCCGATCCATAACCCTGACTCACACAGGTTCTGTTTGGAACCCATCTGATCCAGAACCCTGACTCACACCGGTTCTGTTTGGAACCCATCCGAACCAGAACCCTGAATCACACCAGTTCTGTTTGGAACCCATCCAAAACACCCGATCCAGAACCCATCCAAACCAGAACCCTGAATCACACCAGTTCTGTTTGGAACCCATCCAAAACACCCGATCCAGAACCCATCCAAACCAGAACCCTGAATCACACCGGTTCTGTGTGGAACCCATCTGATCCAGAACCCTGATTCACACAGGTTCTGTTTGGAACCCATCCAATCCAGAACCCTGAATCACACAGGTTCTGTTTGGAACCCATCCGAACCAGAACCCTGAATCACACAGGTTCTGTTTGGAACCCATCCGAACCAGAACCCTGAATCACACCGGTTCTGTTTGGAACCCATCTGATCCAGAACCCTGACTCACACAGGTTCTGTTTGGAACCCATCTGATCCAGAACCCTGACTCACACCGGTTCTGTTTGGAACCCATCCGAACCAGAACCCTGAATCACACCAGTTCTGTTTGGAACCCATCCAAACCATAACCCTGACTCACACCGGTTCTGTTTGGAACCCATCCAAAACACCCGATCCAGAACCCATCCAAACCAGAACCCTGAATCACACCGGTTCTGTGTGGAACCCATCCGATCCAGAACCCTGAATCAAACTGGTTCTTTTTGGAACCCATCCGATCCATAACCCTGACTCACATCGGTTCTGTTTGGAACCCATCCAAACCAGAACCCTGACTCACACAGGTTCTGTTTGGAACCCATCCGAACCAGAACCCTGACTCACACAGGTTCTGTTTGGAACCCATCCTAACCAGAACCCTGACTCACACCGGTTCTGTGTGGAAACACCCGATCCAGAACCCTGACTCACATCGGTTCTGTTTTGGAACCCATCCAAAACACCCGATCCAGAACCCATCCAAACCAGAACCCTGAATCACACCGGTTCTGTGTGGAACCCATCTGAACCAGAACCCTGACTCACATCGGTTCTGTTTTGGAACCCATCCAAAACACCCGATCCAGAACCCATCCAAACCAGAACCCTGAATCACACCGGTTCTGTGTGGAACCCATCTGAACCAGAACCCTGACTCACATCGGTTCTGTTTGGAACCCATCCTAACCAGAACCCTGACTCACACAGGTTCTGTTTGGAACCCATCCTAACCAGAACCCTGACTCACATCGGTTCTGTTTGGAACCCATCCTAACCAGAACCCTGACTCACACAGGTTCTGTTTGGAACCCATCCTAACCAGAACCCTGATTCACACTGGTTCTGTTTGGAACCCATCCTAACCAGAACCCTGACTCACATCGGTTCTGTTTGGAACCCATCCTAACCATAACCCTGAATCACACCGGTTCTGTGTGGAAACACCCGATCCAGAACCCTGACTCACACCGGTTCTGTTTGGAACCCATCCAATCCAGAACCCTGAATCACACAGGTTCTGTTTGGAACCCATCCGATCCAGAACCCTGACTCACACAGGTTCTGTTTGGAACCCATCTGAACCAGAACCCTGATTCACACAGGTTCTGTTTGGAAACCCCCGATCCAGAACCCTGAATCAAACTGGTTCTGTTTGGAACCCATCCAATCCAGAACCCTGAATCAAACTGGTTCTGTTTGGAACCCATCCAATCCAGAACCCTGAATCACACCGGTTCTGTTTGGAAACACCCGATCCATAACCCTGACTCACACCGGTTCTGTGTGGAACCCATCCTAACCAGAACCCTGATTCACACTGGTTCTGTTTGGAACCCATCTGATCCATAACCCTGACTCACACCGGTTCTGTTTGGAACCCATCCTAACCATAACCCTGACTCACACCGGTTCTGTTTGGAACCCATCCGATCCATAACCCTGACTCACACCGGTTCTGTTTGGAACCCATCCTAACCATAACCCTGACTCACACCGGTTCTGTTTGGAACCCATCTGATCCTGAACCCTGACTCACACCGGTTCTGTTTGGAACCCATCCTAACCAGAACCCTGACTCACACCGGTTCTGTTTGGAACCCATCCTAACCAGAACCCTGACTCACATCGGTTCTGTGTGGAACCCATCCTAACCAGAACCCTGACTCACACCGGTTCTGTTTGGAACCCATCCTAACCAGAACCCTGACTCACACAGGTTCTGTTTGGAACCCATCCCTACGCTGGATCGATCCATCCGACCCGCGGCTGGGGGTCCACTCTGGTCCCGAATGTCTTCCAGCTGTAATTTATTCATATTTTCTGGGTGCAGACGCCAGCTCAGAATAAATGTTCTGAAAGCAGCGGCTCCGGTTCCACCTGCAGCATCAGGTTTCTGCTGGTTCTCCGGGCCGAGCCTCATCTGCTGCTGATGAGCGAAGATCAGACGCTGAGCTGCAGATTTGCATGACTGCTGCTGTCTAGTTAAATCAGGAGAAGATTACATTACTGAGCAGCATCCAAACTTCTAATGGTTACAGAAACATCTTTACATAAAGGGAACGCCGCATCAGCCTCTGCTCTCACACCAACATGAAGCCAGTTCAAAGCCTGCTGGTTCTGGTTCTGATGGGTTCAAAGCCGACACCATCAGCACCAGACAAAGACCTCCTGATCAGAAGGTTCCAGTCGAACAAACCAAAGAGTAAGAGCAGGAACATTTCACAGGGAGACTGTAAATGTGCACGTGTGCACGTGTGCACGTGCCCTGCCCAGGCCGCCCATCTCTGGGGCTGGTTCTGACCCACCGGAGGTTACTGAACGCATCACCCAGATAAAACCACAGAAACACAAGTCAAAGGACGAAAAACCAAGAGGATTAACTCCTGCGGAAGAAAATGCTGCTGCAGTTCATCAGGTTTAGTTTAAAATGGGTCCAAAGTGGAGCCCAGAACCACCAGCTGAAGAACAACAGAGAACCAGGAAGAGCTGAAGAACAACAGAGAACCAGGAAGAGCTGAAGAACAACAGAGAACCAGGAAGAGCTGAAGAACAACGGAGAACCAGGAAGAGCTGAAGAACAACAGAGAACCAAGAAGAGCTGAAGAACAACGGAGAACCAGGAAGAGCTGAAGAACAACGGAGAACCAGGAAGAGCTGGAGAACAACGGAGAACCAGGAAGAGCCAGAGGCAGCACCAGCTGAAGAACAACAGAGAACCAGGAAGAGCTGAAGAACAACAGAGAACCAAGAAGAGCTGAAGAACAACGGAGAACCAAGAAGAGCTGAAGAACAACAGAGAACCAGGAAGAGCTGAAGAACAACGGAGAACCAGGAAGAGCCAGAGGCAGCACCAGCTGAAGAACAACGGAGAACCAGGAAGAGCTGAAGAACAACGGAGAACCAGGAAGAGCTGAAGAACAACGGAGAACCAGGAAGAGCCAGAGGCAGCACCAGCTGAAGAACAACGGAGAACCAGGAAGAGCTGAAGAACAACGGAGAACCAGGAAGAGCTGAAGAACAACGGAGAACCAGGAAGAGCCAGAGGCAGCACCAGCTGAAGAACAACGGAGAACCAGGAAGAGCCAGAGGCACCACCAGCTGAAGAACAACAGAGAACCAGGAAGAGCTGAAGAACAACGGAGAACCAGGAAGAGCTGAAGAACAACAGAGAACCAGGAAGAGCTGAAGAACAACAGAGAACCAGGAAGAGCTGAAGAACAACAGAGAACCAGGAAGAGCTGAAGAACAACAGAGAACCAGGAAGAGCTGAAGAACAACGGAGAACCAGGAAGAGCTGAAGAACAACGGAGAACCAGGAAGAGCTGAAGAACAACGGAGAACCAGGAAGAGCTGAAGAACAACGGAGAACCAGGAAGAGCTGAAGAACAACAGAGAACCAGGAAGAGCTGAAGAACAACGGAGAACCAGGAAGAGCTGGAGAACAACAGAGAACCAGGAAGAGCTGGAGAACAACAGAGAACCAGGAAGAGCTGGAGAACAACAGAGAACCAGGAAGAGCTGAAGAACAACAGAGAACCAGGAAGAGCTGAAGAACAACGGAGAACCAGGAAGAGCTGAAGAACAACGGAGAACCAGGAAGAGCTGAAGAACAACGGAGAACCAGGAAGAGCTGAAGAACAACGGAGAACCAGGAAGAGCTGAAGAACAACAGAGAACCAGGAAGAGCTGAAGAACAACGGAGAACCAGGAAGAGCCAGAGGAACCGCCAGGTTCTCCATCCTCAGTTCCCACCGACATTAACTGACATCATTCCCCCTCAAACTGCAGCAAATCCTCTCCTCCATCTCCCAGAATGCCATTCAACGGCGTCCAGGATGCACAAAGAGCTGAGGAAGGATCTGATGAATCCTCCGGATCATTAAAACCAGGTTTGGCCAAAGCAAGCAGCTGTTGTGTGTCTCCATCTGCCCAAACAAACACGCTGACATGCATCATGTGACCACATCCCCTCTGTGAAAAACAGTTTAGTTCAGGCTATAAGCAAATAAATCCGATATAATGACTTTCAGAGCAGAGCTGAGACTGCGCTTCTCTACTTTAAATAAAGTTTTCTTCTTCTTTGTTGGGCCGATGCTCCTGAGCTGAGAAACATTTAATCTGTGCCTCAGCTCCTTAAAACAACCTGAGAGTAAAGCATCTTCAGAAAGGTTCAACCTTTATTGAACAGCTGCAACAACAGATGCTTTCCAGCATCTCCTCTGACCTTCAGAACCAGAACCAGAACCAGAACCTGCAGCAGCACCACTCAGTGAAAGCTGCTCCAGACTCATGTTTCCATCCTTCAGCTTCCTTTAATGACTCTTTTTAATGCTTTGAACTGAGTTTTTCACAGGAATCTGAGTCCATTCCTGCTGAATCCCAGATTCCAGCTGCTCAGCTCACTGATCACTGATCACTGATCGGACCGATGGAACTCGATGGAACTCGCTGCTTCTCTTTGTTCTGATGGAGGCTCGTAAAAATCTGCCATGAATCCTGAAAATAATCAAATCTTTTCCAGAATTTCTGCTGTTTTACTTCAGCTTCTGACTTTTAAATCTCGTATTTTTGAACGTTTTCTTCATCTGATTTTGTTTCTTGAATAAAAACTGATTTAAAATATTTAAAATGTGACGATTGTTCCGACGCAGACACACAAACTGATGGAAAGTTTTTTAAAAGGTCAACAAAAACGTTTTCACCGACCAGCTTCAGTGTTCAGAACCAGATCCAGAACCTGCAGCAGAACCACTCAGTGAAAGCTGCTCCAGACTCATGTTTCCATCCTTCAGCTTCCTTTAATGACTCTTTTTAATGCTTTGAACTGAGTTTTTCACAGGAATCTGAGTCCATTCCTGCTGAATCCCAGATTCCAGCTGCTCAGCAGTCCCTGGTTGTCTGGTTCTCCTCTTCATGATGCTCCAACATCTGCAGCAGGAGACAGATGTGGACTGCAGGCAGGCAGCCGAGCTCACACACTCTGTGTGTCTGAAGCTGCTGGAAGTCCTGCAGAATGAGGTCTGGCATCGTCCTGCTGAAATAACCACGGACCTCCCGGGAAAAGACGGCACCTTGATGGCAGCATCTGTCTCTGCAGAACTCCAACATCCAGCTGTGCATCAGTGGTACCTTCACCCAGATGAAGCCCTCCATGCCCTGGACTCTGCTGCAGCCCCAGACCATCAGCTGGCTTTAAACCTTCCTCTGAGAACAGCTGGATGCTCTTTCTCAGCAGTTTTCCCCAGAAGCAGCTGAAACGTGGACTCATCTGCCCACAGAACACGTGTCCACTGTCTTTCTGTCCCTCTGAGATGAGCTGGAGTCCAGAGAACTGGGCCGTGGTTCTGCTCAGAGCTGATATATGGCTTCCTCCTGGTGTGATGCAGCTTCAGCTCACATTTCTGGATGCAGCCGTGGACTGTGTTGAGTGGAAATGCTTCTCCCAGCTCCTCCTGAGCCCATGTGGCTGTATGGATCATGGTGGCCTGACGGTTTCTCCTGCAGTGCTGCCTGAGGGCTCCGAGCTCATCCAGCAGGGCTTTCTGTCCTTGGCCTTTCCACACTGAGACTTCCCCAGACTCCCTGAATCTGTTCCCAATATTCTGCTCTGTAGATGCTGAAAGACCAAAGTTCTTTCCAGTCTGACTCTGAGGAATATTTCCTGAACTTATTGATGATTCTCTGATGGAGTTTGGCCCAAAGCGGTGAGCCACGACCCATCCTTGTTGGAGAGGCTGAACCTTTGGTGGAAGCTGCTTTTATACCCAATCCTGACACCCTCACCTGTCAGCAGGTAACCTGCTGCTTGGAGAAGCTCCAGAAGCTGTTGCTGTAGATTCTATAAACTTTCTGTCTTTCTTTGGCTCCAGAACAGCTGCTTCAGGTTCTACTTTTGGTTCTGTTGGTCAGTGAAGAGGCTGGAAATATATTTTAGGGTTCTTGTTTGTTACATAAAGGTTCAAACTAATGAAGAAGTTACTGATTCAGCTTTTTGTTGCATGTTTGCAGGCTTTCTGAACGTTTAACAGCAGATGAAACAGAGTAAAACTCACATAATAAACCTAAAGGATAAGAGAAGCTGTGAGGAACACCTGATAATAAGTTGTTTGTTCATCCCTGTGGTGAGAAAAGCAGCTTCGAGTCGTGTTTAAAGTGAATTCTACGTCAAGTTTTGACCCACAAACTAGACTTTTACTAAATTTGATGCTGCGTCAGACTCTGATTTGTTTCCAAATACAATTAAATTAGTCAGAAAAACACTAAAAATCATCTTACAGATTTAATTTAATAGGATTACCGACCTTTCTGGAAAAAACTGCTGATCTGTACTGACCACATGGGACACAAGCACCTTCCTCAGGTGAGGAAATATATTTTAGGATTCTTGTTTGTTACATAAAGGTTCAAACTAATGAAGAAGTTACTGATTCAGCTTTTTGTTGCATGTTTGCAGGCTTTCTGAACGTTTAACAGCAGATGAAACAGAGTAAAACTCACATAATAAAGCTAAAGGATAAGAGAAGCTGTGAGGAACAACATGTGAAAACATGGCAGCAAACAGCTCCGAGTCGTGTTTAAAGTGGATTCCACATCGTGTTTTTACTCATCTCTCGTGCAACATATACTGGAGTGATTTAGAGGCCCGGGTCGTCTTCACATGTGACCCGTAAAGGAAATAAAACAGCGAGCTCAGACAGCCAACGAGACAAATCTGTGAACGGACGAGTGATTTTCTGGATGAGACTCAGACAGCAATAAAAATTCCTTCCCCACAAAGTGAACTTCATCTGCAGGCGCCCTGGAAAGCTGCTCTGGACAAACCTTTATTAATCAGCTATTTATTAACGACACGAACTCTGAGCTCTGATTGGCTGGCCTCAGCTCCCGACCAATCAGAGCTCAGAGTGGGCTCAGAAACCGAACATTTAGCTTGTGTGAACAGAGCGACCCTCACACACTCAATTAGTCTGCTTCATGTTAAACCAGAGCTGCCATAATTATCCATCTGACCCTGAAACATTCAACATCATCAAGTAAAGTAAATATAAACATTTTCCTGACTCTAATGACACAAAGTGTGGCGGCGGCGGCCGGTAATGAGAGGTGGAATTAAAAGGTGTTGTCTGCGTAATGAGCCGCAGATGGAGCTTCAGATTAAACTCTCCGTTTGATCTCCTCTTTCAAATGCATTTTGGCATTTTAGCTCGTTAGCTGCTGCTTTATGAAGAGTTACACAAAAACACGTTTCGGCTCCTAAAGCCATCCAAAAATAACATGAAATACCAGCGGCTGCCCACATATTTCCCTCCTTCCTGCGCCCTGCTTTTGTTTGAAACTCTGTCCATTCCTGATTATTATCCGTCTGTTTATCTCTCCGGCTCGGAGTGTCACTGTTTAATTGGACGCCCCTGCTCCTCCTCCTCCGTCCCCATGGGAAAGTATGCAGACACATTTTGATTTGATTATGGCTCTCAAACCAAACTATGCTTCGCTGCATTCCTGCTCCGACAAACAGACGATGTGAGGAGCGCAGGGCGGAGGGCTGGATGCAAGCTTCCACCAACCTTACAGGTTGTTTTTCGCTCAGCTCGTTACGCACAGGAAATCTTCAGGACTCTGCACATTCAGACAGTTAATGAGCCAATCAAACTCAGTGTGTGTCAGTGCAGAGGAGGTGCACAGACGCCCCCTACAGGCAGCCGGTGTCCCTACACAAATAACTGTTTTAATTCATGAGAATTATTCTCCAGATCAGGAGGATTAAAGAGTGTGAGAATACAAAATGAGTTCAACCTGCTGAAACTATGGAGAGGATTCAAAAACAGGTGAAAGAGTCAGGGCCACTGAACTCTGACCTTTGACCCATTCAGGCAGAAAAAAGGCTCCTAACTCAAGGGATGAACCAGTGTTGTGTCGACAAAGAACAGACAACTTAGCAAAGAAGCCATTTTAAACTGGATCTTTAGGCACTTTGTTACAAAGACACATCATTTGTTCCCATTTCTTTAGCTGCATCTATGAAAAACAGCAAAGAAAACACAGTTTGACAGACAGAAAATAGGATTTCTGCAGCAACAAGGTGATTCCCAAAGAGCTATTAGCTGAAAACTTGGCATATCTCAGCATGGTGTGCAGTGTGCAGCAAGTTAATGAGAAGGGAAGCTCATCGATGCTGCCTGGAAGGAGCCGTCAGGTGAGGCCCAAGCAGCTAAAGGTTAGCACCGAGTCTGAACCCAGGCGAGATTTATATATATATATATGGATCAAAGGTAACTCTGAAGGAGCTGGAAAGCTCCACAGAGCTGGGCTTTACTGAAGGGAGGCCAGAAACAAGCCACTGCTTCCAGAAAAGTTCACCAAAAGGCCCCTGGGAGAAGGTTCAAACACCTGGGAGACGGTCCAAACACCTGGAACAAGGTCCAAACACCTGGGAGACGGTCCAAACACCTGGGAGACGGTCCAAACACCTGGGAGACGGTCCAAACACCTGGGAGAAAGTTCAAACACCTGGGACAAGGTCCAAACACCTGGGACAAGGTCCAAACACCTGGGAGACGGTCCAAACACCTGGGGGAAGGTCCAAACACCTGGGAGAAAGTTCAAACACCTGGGAGACGGCCCAAACACCTGGGAGAAGGTGCAAACACCTGGGAGATGGGCCAAACACCTGGGACAAGGTCCAAACACCTGGGAGACGGTCCAAACACCTGGGACAAGGTCCAAACACCTGGGAGAAGGCCCAAACACCTGGGAGACGGTCCAAACACCTGGGAGAAGGTCCAATCACCTGGGAGAAAGTTCAAACACCTGGGAGACGGTCCAAACACCTGGGAGACGGTCCAAACACCCGGGAGAAAGTTCAAACACTTGGGAGAAGGTCCAAACACCTGGGACAAGGTCCAAACACCTGGGAGAAAGTTCAAACACCTGGGAGAAGGCCCAAACACCTGGGAGACGGTCCAAACACCTGGGAGACGGTCCAAACACCTGGGAGACGGCCCAAACACCTGGGAGAAGGCCCAAACACCTGGGAGACGGTGCAAACACCTGGGAGACGGTCCAAACACCTGGGAGACGGTCCAAACACCTGGGAGACGGTCCAAACACCTGGGAGACGGTCCAAACACCTGGGAGAAGGTGCAAACACCTGGGAGATGGGCCAAACACCTGGGACAAGGTCCAAACACCTGGGAGACGGTCCAAACACCTGGGGGAAGGGCCAAACACCTGGGAGAAGGTGCAAACACCTGAGAGACGGTCCAAACACCTGGGGGAAGGGCCAAACACCTGGGAGACGGCCCAAACACCTGGGAGACGGTCCAAACACCTGGGGGAAGGTCCAAACACCTGGGAGACGGCCCAAACACCTGGGAGACGGTCCAAACACCTGGGGGAAGGGCCAAACACCTGGGAGAAGGTGCAAACACCTGAGAGACGGTCCAAACACCTGGGGGAAGGGCCAAACACCTGGGAGACGGCCCAAACACCTGGGGGAAGGGCCAAACACCTGGCACAAGGTCCAATCACCTGGGACAAGGTCCAAACACCTGGGAGAAGGTCCAAACACCTGGGACAAGGTCTAATCACCTGGGACAAGGTCCAAACACCTGGGAGAAGGTCTAATCACCTGGAACAAGGTCCAATCACCTGGGACAAGGTCCAAACACCTGGGACAAGGTCCAATCACCTGGGACAAGGTCCAAACACCTGGGACAAGGTCCAATCACCTGGGACAAGGTCCAAACACCTGGGACAAGGTCCAAACACCTGGGAGAAGGTCTAATCACCTGGGACAAGGTCCAATCACCTGGGACAAGGTCCAATCACCTGGGACAAGGTCCAAACACCTGGGAGAAGGTCCAAACACCTGGGAAACGGTCCAAACACCTGGGAGAAGGTCTAATCACCTGGGAGACAGTCCAAACACCTGGAACAAGGTCCAAACACCTGGGAGAAGGTCCAAACACCTGGGAGAAGGTCCAAACACCTGGGAGAAGGTCTAAGCAAGAACAGCATCCCAGCAGTGAAGCACGGTGGTGACAGCATCATGCTGTCGGGACGGTTTTCATCAGGAAGTTGGTCAGAACTGAGGGGATGATGGGTGGAGCTAAACAAACCTGCTCCAGAACAGCGAACTGGGTTCCTGAGCCCATGCAGTGACTGCCTGGTTCTGCTGGACCTGAGGTCCGTTGAGAGAGTTCTACTTGGGTAAAATCACGTTCCTGACCTGTTGCTGATTCGCCAGCTGAGTGCTTTTGTTGTCCCAACTCTTTTTGAGGAAAACATCTCAGCTGTTGATGTGTTTTCTAAGTCATATTGTGGATAAAATAATGATTTTATTCACCGTTTACGCAGCTGAGGTTGTAAAAACAATAGGAAACTGTTGTTATTCTGGACATCACCACGCTTTGGACCACCTTCGCCCTCAGAAGAAGCTCTACAGAGATGTGCATCGTTTAGATAAACATGGAGACCTCGACATCCTCAGGGATACAAACTGAAGCTGTGTGTTTATTGAACATGAACCGACTTTATCTTTGGACCTATGGACCAACCTTTCATTACAGTTAGCATCGGTGGCGGTAATCCAGTCAGATATCTGGATCTATGTGGTTTAATAACTTGTTCTTTGGCCTTCTTACAAACTATTTCAGAGCCGTGTGCCTCTTCATCATCCAAACTCTCCCACCTTCTCCCACCTGTTACTGTTACTCAGGCTTCTTTGCTGGTTCCTGTCCTGTCCATGCTGTTGATGCTGTGATCTATCGGCTGATTTCATGTTTTATCCCTCCTTTAAACTGCCTCGGTGCGGTGAGAGGTTTGGGAGTGTGAGCTCAGACTGAACCTTTCTGCATCAGATTACAGCCGCTCTGAGAACTATCTTGTTGTGGTTATCAGTGTCAAACAGAAACATGTCAACCTTCTGCTTGGACTAACAAAGAAGATGAAGTTCTGGTTGTTTTGGCAGGAAAGTGATCAGGCATTCACACAATCAGGCTCCAGGAAATCATTTCTGTCTTCCAGGAACGATTTCACTTCTCGTTTAAGTGACTTTGTGAAAATAATCCGACGGCCTCTCGTCTCTTATCTCCTCGTCTCTGTTAACGTTCCCAAACATTTCCCACAGCGTTTCTGTCTGATTTAGCAGAGGTCTGAACCAACCGTAACAAAAGGTGGGATTGTTTTCTTAAATCATGTTTAAAGTTATGAAAGGAAGCTGACGAGGTAACAAACGCTCTGTTTCTGTACCACGACACAGTCGGATCCCATTTCTTACCTGAGGTTTGCTGAAACTATGATGATTAAAGAGCTCTCTCACCTTTATGTTGTTACCATGACAACAGGTCATGTAGGTAGGGGTGATGAAAAGGCTCAGGGCCCCTCTGCTCTGCATAAATGAAACAGACGGACTCACTCGGTGAATATGGTTAACGATGCACCTGCTCAGGTTAGCATTAGCATTAGCATTAGCATTAGCATTAGCAGTACGTTTTAGGTCAATTGTTCTGTTTTATGGCCCAGATCGGAGAAAGTTGGGAGTGTGTGGAATATTTGGTGATTCTTATAAATTCTTTGACTTTTACTTCCTGTCAGACAGTCTGAACTCAACAGATTTCCTGTTCAGCTTCATTTAATCTGGTAACAAACATCATTTCTACACCTCAGACCTGCAGCATCCCATAAAGTCAGTGAACCTTTTCCCACTTTGTTTCCTTCTGCCAACACTTAAAGCCGCTCTGACTCTGAGGAAACCAGGTGATGCAGAGTTCCAGCTGTTATTTTGTCCCATTCCTCCTTAAACAGGTCTTAAGGTGTGCAGCAGTGCGGGGGGGTGGTTGTTTCTCTGCTGGGGACAGGTCAGGACTGCAGGCAGCCAGTCCAGCACCCGTACCTCTTCTTCCTCAGCCAGGCCTTTGGACTGTGGCAGAATGTGGTTTTCCATGGTCTGCTTGAACAATGCTGGGACGTCCCAGGAAAAGATGTGGCCTTGAAGGCAGCATATGTTGCTGTAAAATCTCAGTGAGCTTTTCTGCATTAATGCTGCCGTCACAGAAGTGGAAATGAGCTTTGCCCCCTGATCCAACCCCATACCATCACAGAGCCTGGCTGCAGGGACTGGCTGCTGACAGCAGGCTGGATGCTGCTTTTGCTCTTTGCTCCATTTCTTCCACCAAAGATGTGGAATACTGATGGGTCTGACCACAGCACACGTTTCCACCGTGTGACGGTCCATCCCAGACGCCTCCGAGCCCAGAGAAGTGGACGAGGTTAACATCAGGCTTCTTTTCTGCACAGTAAAGCTTGTGAATGGAACTCTGTATTGTGGTGCTGGACAAAGGTTTCCACAGTAATCCCTTGTCCATGTGCTTCTATCAGCTGCTGATGAATGACGGTTCTTGATGCAGCGTCTGAGGGGTCAGAGGTCACGGGGTCCAGCTTAGGCTTGCTCCCTCGTCCTTTACACTGAAACTCCTCCAGATTCCCTGAATGCTTTAATGATATTCTGCTCTGTAGAGGCAGAAATATGCAGATCCCTTCCAGTCTTTCTCTGAGGAACTTTGTTTTAAACTCAAACTGGAGCTCCTCTGAACATCTTTGCTGCTCACAGACTCATTCTTTATGACATGAGGCTGCTACTTTAGTCGTATATTTCCATTGTACTGTACAGCGTACCTGGACTTTATCAAACCCGCCTCTTTAACTTTCCCAGATGTCAGAGCTCCCTTCCATCGACCACTGGGGCTTTCTTCTGATTGTTTCCTGACATCACTCTCCCCCAGCTCCATCACATCCTCCACCCACTCCGATTATCATCAACCAAAGTCCATTCCACCTCCATTCGGTCATTCAGAGGCCACAGCACAGTTCCACACATCTGACCCACTCACCATAAAAGGTCTAATAAATGTTGCATCCTGATCAGATGAAGAACAGACATGTTCTGCAGCCTCTTTAATGGAATTAGCCTGTAAAGCCTTGAAGGGTCAAAGCTTCTTGAACACTTTGCCTGAATCGGATATTCCTAAACTTTCATTTGTACCCTTCTTTACTAACAGTAACTGCACTCTAAGGGCTGGTCTGCAGACCCACACAAACCTCAGCCTCCCTACGGCGGACCAACCATCACGTTTGTGGGTCTTTATGAAATCTGATGAAGCTTTTCTCAGAAACAGCCCCATGGATCATTCCTGCAGACAGTGTAAAGATGAGTAATTATCAGGGCTTCAGGGACTGTGGAATTACTTTAAAACTAAGCGCCGCACTGACCGTTTGATACCGATTGTTTTTGTCTTTAATGTCAGGAAAACTTTGATTATATGACATGATATGATAATATATGAACAGTTTTAAAGTATTTCAGAACCTAACCACGCTGCCGTTTTTACTTCTTGGTCTTCACCAACTCAGTGACTTTTCCATCCATCGTCTTCAATTTAAGGGCAAAACGTCAGCGAGCCTCTCCAGCTCCTCCTGGGGGGTCCTGAGGTGTTCCCAGGTCAGATAGGATAAATAATCCCTCCAGTGAGTTCTGGTTCTGACCCGGTTCCTCCTCCCAGGAGGCATCCTAACCAGAGGAACCACCTCAGCCGACTCCTTTCTATGTGGAGGAGCAGCGGCTCGACTCCGAGCTCCTCCCCCGGATGATGGAGCCCCTCCCCCCAGATGGTGGAGCTCCTCCCCCCGGATGGTGGAGCCCCTCCCCCCAGATGGTGGAGCCCCTCCCCCCAGATGGTGGAGCTCCTCCCCCCGGATGGTGGAGCCCCTCCCCCCAGATGGTGGAGCTCCTCCGCCCGGATGATGGAGCTCCTCCTCCCGGATGATGGAGCTCCTCCCCCCAGATGGTGGAGCTCCTCCCCCCGGATGGTGGAGCTCCTCCCCCCGGATGGTGGAGCCCCTCCCCCCAGATGGTGGAGCCCCTCCCCCCAGATGGTGGAGCTCCTCCCTCCCCCTAGATGGTGGAGCTCCTCCCCTGGATGGTGGAGCTCCTCCGCCCGGATGATGGAGCTCCTCCGCCCGGATGATGGAGCTCCTCCTCCCGGATGATGGAGCTCCTCCTCCCGGATGATGGAGCTCCTCCCCCCAGATGGTGGAGCTCCTCCCCCCGGATGGTGGAGCTCCTCCGCCCGGATGGTGGAGCTCCTCCCCCCGGATGGTGGAGCCCCTCCCCCCAGATGGTGGAGCCCCTCCCCCCAGATGGTGGAGCTCCTCCCCTGGATGGTGGAGCTCCTCCCCCTGGATGGTGGAGCTCCTCCCCCTCAATGATGGAGCCCCTCCCCCGGATGGTGGAGCTCCTCCCTCCCCCTGGATGGTGGAGCTCCTCCCCCTGGATGGTGGAGCTCCTCCCTTCCCTGGATGGTGGAGCTCCTCCCCCTGGATGGTGAAGCTCCTCCCCCTGATGGTGGAGCTACAACTGTTTTCAGCTGTAGTCGATCGACTGAGATATTTCTTCATCACCTGTAATACCAGCAGGGATCCACCTGATCAACATACAGCCTTAACTTCTTAAATGCCAGCGACTGACAGTGTCTCACTTCTCAGAATAGAGATTTTTTTAAAGATCCAATCTGACGGTCGTGTCAGAGAGGGTCAGATAACCAACATATCTACGGAGCAGGATTCCCGATGCTGTATCCAGGCCGTCCTCGGGTTCCCCCCGGGAGCTACAACCTGATGCATGAGCACTGCTGGCGTTGAATCCAGTCCAAGAAGTGGAAAGTGAGAGTCTCAGGAGGTCAGGCTCTCACAGGCTGACCCTGGTATCTGAACATTGCGCTCCAGGAAGCAATCAAACAATTCAGAGTTGGTTATTCCCGGGTTTCCTCTCGTTAGCGACCTCAGCTTAAGTGGAAACAGTGGTCAGCTCCCCCTTCAACATGTGGGCGTTTGAAGCAGAGCAGAGCCCTGTCAGCCCTCCCTGGATAAATAAAGTTTCATCAAAAAGCGGCTGCGTCTTCAGGCCGTTGGCCGGTCGCCTGCAATCGGAGCGCGAACTTCGACCGCTGATGAATCCGACAAGAGAGCTCAGAGGCAACGTGCACACGCCCTGGACCCTGGATGAGGGAACTACCATTAATAATCCTGCTCCATGTCAGACTGCTGTCCTCAGGAGGAAGAAACTGAACCACTGAAGGACCAGCTGATGGAGAGGAAGGAAAGGGAGGACAGAAGCAAATAAAACTAAAGTCTTTCATTTTAACTGGAACCAAAGTATCAAAACATTTCATTTCTGGGACCTATAAATTCTGAAGTCTTCATTCCTGGAAAGCCACATAAAAGAATTCAAGTGCTGCAGGTGTTTCCAGGAAGGGATCCCCCTCCTGTGGCCTGCTTTCAAACTTAAACAGCTGTCATGACGGGAGATTCAGAGAGCTGCAAAGCAACAATCGATAAATTAATCGACTCATATTTATCGCCGTTCTTCCTCAGCCGAACACAATCTGTGCTTCGACACCAACTGAGAGAAACCGTTGGTCTTTCACAGGAAGACTCGGTCCATTACTGTTGATGAGAAAGCAGTGTTTACCAGCATCTGCTGCTAACTTACAGCTAACTTACAGCTAACTGCTTACAGCCAACAGCTAACTTACAGCTAACTGCTTACAGCTAACTGCTTACAGCCAACAGCTAACTTACAGCTAACTGCTTACAGCTAACTGCTTACAGCCAACAGCTAACTTACAGCTAACTGCTTACAACTAACTGCTTACAGCCAACAGCTAACTTACAGCTAACTGCTTACAGCTGACTTACAGCTAACTGCTAACTTACAGCTAACTTACAGCTAACTGCTTACAGCTTACAGCTAACTGCTTACATCTTACAACTAACTGCTTACAGCTAACTTACAGCTAACTGCTAACTTACAGCTAACTTACAGCTAACTGCTTACAGCTTACAGCTAACTGCTTACATCTTACAACTAACTGCTTACAGCTAACTTACAGCTAACTGCTTACAGCTAACTGCAAACTTACAGCTAACTTACAGCTTACAACTAACTGCTTACTGCTTACTGCTTACAGCTAACTGCTAACAGCTAACTGCTTACAGCTAACTTACAGCTAACTGCTTGCAGCTAACTTACAGCTAACTGCTAACAGCTTACAGCTAACTGCTAACAGCTAACAGCTAACTGCTTACAGCTTACAGCTTACAGCTAACTGCTAACTTACAGCTAACTTACAGCTTACAACAAACTGCTTACTGCTTACAGCTAACTGCTAACAGCTAACTGCTTACAGCTTACTTACAGCTAACTGCTTGCAGCTAACTTACAGCTAACTGCTAACAGCTAACAGCTAACTGCTTACAGCTAACTGCTAACAGCTAGGTGTCGATCTGCTGGCAAGAGTGATCTCTGTCCCCCAAAGAGCTCCAAAGTCTGTCTCATACATACTTAGAAAAGGCAGAATATGACATCTTTAGGAAAAAATAGCAGAGGAGCTCCTGCAGCTTCACATCTTTAGCCTCTAATGAATCCTTCAAGAGAAGAATTACAACAGCATTTACGTGCTGTGATGATTAAAAACAGCAGGAAACGCCATCAGAACTCAGAGGTTCTTTACTGCGAGCTGTTTCTGATGGAAACCATGACCGATGCTCCATGACAAGTTACTCAAACTTCAAGTGTGTTCAGAAATAAATGGAGGCCAATTACTGTGAAGAGGGAACAAAGTGTGCAGCAGCGAGCATCAGGGGCAACACTTGGCTGTGAATGAAGGAGGACGAGCTGAGATCACTCAGCATCTCTGAAAGGACGCGCTGACAGGCTCGTTCATTCATTCAAACCTGTCTTTAACCAGGAATAAAACTCTTTATCTCTTTTCCAAGAGCATCTGGGCAAGATAGACCAACAACACACACACTCTACTCCAAAAGTAATATAAGTAACATATTTTAAAACATCTTAAACTCACAGACATAACAGGCCAGTCAGGGGCAGGACGGTCGATCACAGCACTTACAGTCGGATATATCTGCCTCTACGAGGTTTAAAATGTGCTTAAATTGCTATAATGAGGCCTTTTCCCCACCTCAGATAAAAGGAATCATTATTTTGAACGGAGACAATAACTTCCTGTACTTTTCTGAAAGATGTTCTGACCAAGAATAGAAATGAGAATAAGGCGATGTTTGAATCTTTGAAAGGACGAGGTCAGCCACCCAGCTGGAGCACACGGTGGAGCTCTGTAGACCTCATCCAGTTAATCACGGAAAAATGGTGGCGGCAGGCTTCTTCTTGGCCTCAAAATAACCCATTCAACTTAAGGTTGCCAGGTTTGATGTATAAAGGAGAGATAATCCTCCACTTGGATTCCTGCATGTCTGTATTGGGACCCTGAGTAACGACACCAGGCTTGAGTTTTCTTTCCTTGGCATTAAAAAACAGTTAAACAGGTCGGAGCCCACAGAGGGCCTCTTCGGGTGAAGATGAAGAACAGTTCATCACCGTATCATCAGCATAAAAATAGACTTTGGCATTTGTTACATTTTGAGATTGTTTGTATATGAAAATGAACGAAGTGGCCCAAGGACTGAGCCCTGAGGAACACCGTTGGATATACTGAGGAAGCTGGAAGAGCTACTTCTACCTGTGCTCAGTCAAAGTTCTTTAAGGCTGTGATCAGAGAGCAGATTTCAGTCGTCCAGGAAACTAATCTGGAGGATTGTGGTGGAATTACGGTCATATCTGAGCTAAATAAAATCAGAGTTTATTGTTTGTTGACTCAGACAATTCTTCTTAGGTGGCTGTATTTAAATGTTTTAGTCACATGACCTTCCTTTAAAGAGGACCAACAGCACCGAACAGCTGACTGAGATGAGCCTCTGGGTCAGACTTCAGACACAGTTTCAGTCTGCAGGAACTTACAATCTGAGTGGAATAAACTCTTTTTATTACTCCAGAAATGAGAAATTAGTAACGAGACCACAGCAAATAATGTTGCTGCAGCTACACTTTATAAACAGCCAGCTGTGATCCACGGAAAATTAAATAGAAAAAAATAGACTTTGGCATTTGTTACATTTTGAGATTGTTTGTATATGAAAATGAAAGAAGTGGCTCAAGGACTGAGCCCTGAGGAACACCGTTGGATATACTGAGGAAGCTGGAAGAGCTACTTCTACCTGTGCTCAGTCAAAGTTCTTTAAGGCTGTGATCAGAGAGCAGATTTCAGTCGTCCAGGAAACTAATCTGGAGGATTGTGGTGGAATTACGGTCATATCTGAGCTAAATAAAATCAGAGTTTATTGTTTGTTGACTCAGACAATTCTT
Source organism: Leuresthes tenuis (assembly GCA_036924055.1). Lineage (NCBI taxonomy): Eukaryota > Metazoa > Chordata > Actinopteri > Atheriniformes > Atherinopsidae > Leuresthes > Leuresthes tenuis. The sequence goes on along the minus strand of JAVGWW010000024.1, from coordinate 1,024,967 downwards.
CTTCTTAGAAACCGACAAAAAGACACCGGATGTGGCTGTATTTAAATGTTTTGGTCACATGACCTTCTTTTAAAGAGGGCAAACAGCACCGAACAGCTGACTGAGATGAGCCTCTGGACACAGTTTCAGTCTGCAGGAACTTACAATCTGAGTGGAATAAACTCTGTTTATTTCTACTTAAATGAGAAATTAGTAACGAGATTACAGCAAATAATGTTGCTGCAGCTACACTTTATAAACAGCCAGCTGTGATCCACGGAAATTAAAAAAAGAATCATGTTTCTCATTTGGACGTCCAGTGATTTCACCACAGTGCCAGTAAGCAGCAGATCAGCTGATCTCTGCCCTAATATCGGCCGAATCCCACAGAACATCTTTCAAAGATCTTTTTCTGTGAGAATAAGTTCTTCCTCAGGTCGCGTGGAGCCTCTCGGGCTGCTGAGCACTACTCTGGACTTTAAGATGCCGCCATAAAGCTGCTCTGTGTTTGGGTCAGGCTGCTCTTCATCGTCTGTGATTTCTATTTGAAGTGATGGATCTCCCACCCAGGAGAAGAACCAGAGCAGGAAGTCTCAGCAAAGCGTTTACCTACATGCGAGCTTCCTCATCACTTCTCTTTGTGATTAATTCTCCTCGTTGGGTTTATTACACAAGAATGCTGCCGTGCAGCCAAACCTCCCTCACGGCAGAGTTATGAGGAGCCGACTCAGCAGTCCTTCTGATAACAGCGATTCATCGTCTGACCGTTTATCTGCTGCAGAACAGACCAACTGGGCCACTTCCAGACCACCAAAACTCCCAGAGAGCACAAACGAAGCAGAGCTGACATGACTTTTATTCAGAGACCTCCGGAAGCTGCTGCCAACAGCTGCTGATATCAGCAGTTACAATGAGCAAAATCAACAGAGCAGGGTTTAGCTGGGCCGGGGGCTCCAGGTCTGACACGTATAGATCAGACTGTGCCATATATTCATATAAGGTCTGACTGAGCTGCATGAGGCAGGCTTTGGTTAAATTAGCTGCTGGTTCGAGCACTTCAGGCTCTTCATTTGAAGTGATGAGGCTGGTAGTTACTCACCCAAACCTTACCATACCAAACCTTCCCAGCTGATAATCAGCTGCTCTCTACACAACAAAGAAAGTTTCTGAACAGAAAGGGACTCTTTGACAAAGCCAAGGATTTATATCAGTTTGAGTCAGAGTCAGAGAGCTCCTGCTGAGGTTCAACCATCAGAGCTCCAGCAGGACGTTGGTGACGGGTCAGTTTCTGTCTGTTAGCTGAGGACACGCCGTCATGCTGCTGTGGAGCGTTCAGGTGTGTTTCTGTACGTTACCTCATCAACACCTGGACACCTGCTGAGATTTAATGCAGAAACACAGACAGAATGAAGCTGTTCCTGCAGTCAGAAACACTCCAGCTCTGTAGATACAGATAGTTACTGATCCCAGAGGGAAACAGGTTAGCAGTTAGCTGGAAGTTAGCAGTTAGCTGTAAGTTAGCAGTAAGTTAGCAGTAAGTAAGCTGTTAGCTGTAAGTTAGCAGTTAGCTGTATGTTAGCAGTTAGCTGTAAGTTAGCTGTAAGTTAGCAGTTAGCTGTAAGTTAGCTGTTAGCTGTAAGTTAGCAGTTAGCTGTAAGTTAGCAGTTAGCCGTAAGTTAACAGTTAGCCGTAAGTTAACAGTTAGCTGTAAGTTAGCAGTTAGCTGTAAGTTAGCAGTTAGCTGTAAGTTAGCTGTTAGCTGTAAGTTAGCAGTTAGCTGTAAGTTAGCAGTTAGCCGTAAGTTAACAGTTAGCTGTAAGTTAGCAGTAAGTTAGCAGTTAGCTGTAAGTTAACAGTTAGCTGTAAGTTAACAGTTAGCCGTAAGTTAACAGTTAGCCGTAAGTTAACAGTTAGCTGTAAGTTAGCAGTTAGCTGTAAGTTAGCTGTTAGCTGTAAGTTAACAGTTAGCTGTAAGTTAACAGTTAGCCGTAAGTTAACAGTTAGCTGTAAGTTAACAGTTAGCTGTAAGTTAGCAGTAAGTTAGCAGTTAGCTGTAAGTTAGCAGTTAGCCGTAAGTTAACAGTTAGCCGTAAGTTAACAGTTAGCTGTAAGTTAGAAGTTAGCCGTAAGTTAACAGTTAGCCGTAAGTTAACAGTTAGCTGTAAGTTAACAGTTAGCTGTAAGTTAGCAGTAAGTTAGGAGTTAGCTGTAAGTTAGCTGTAAGTTAGCAGTAAGTTAGAAATTAGCTGTAAGTTAGCAGCAGATGCTAGCAAACAATCCTTTCTCATCAACAGTAATGGACCAAGCCAGAGATCTGCACAGCGTAACTCGCAGTAATGCATGTGTACCATTAATTACTGCGTTAATTACTGCGTTATTAGCACATTCACAGTCTTTAGCTAACTCTGCTGGAACATTAGCCTCAGATATAGTTTATCCACTGGGCTCTTATATCCTCTGAGGCTGCTGCTGGATGGAAGATGCATGCTCCTCAGTGCAGCTGACAGCAGAACATTTCCACCAGAAGCTGGCTTCATCCGTCCAGCAGGGTGGATGTGAGTGGGCGGGGCTTAGCAGAGGAGGCGGAGCCAACTTAAGGAGTGACGTACTTTAGAAATGAAACTCAGAACGGCTCGTTAAATGAGGAACTTTCACACAAAGGGAACTAAATAAATACCAGGGTTGTGTTTTTGGGGAGTTTTACACCTGCTGGTGACCTCAGACGCCCTGATATCTGCTCCCAGGAACAGGAAGAAGGAGTTTTACACTTCAGACGCCCTGATATCTGCTCCCAGGAGCAGGAAGAAGGAGTTTTACACAATATGTCACCTTTAAGTTTTTGATATAATGACCCACACAGACTGCAACCCCAAAAGAACAGACTACAGTAAGAATTTAGACTTAAAAGTAAGTGAGAACAACAGCAAAGTAAACAGGCAGCAGAGAAAGGTTCAGTTTTTCTGTGAAACATTCGCAGGAACCAGTTTAAGTCAGCAGATGCTGTTATATCAAGCAGAGGTGAACAGTGGAAAACTAATTTTGAAGAGAAAGTGAGTCATCAATCCCCGACACACCTCCACCTTCATCAGCTCAGCTCGTCACTCATCCGGAGCAGAAACAGATTTCCCCGGAGCTGCGCTCAGCTGTCAGCCTGCGGTTCATCTGGGTTATCTGGGAACAAACGGGTTTACGTGACCTGGAGGCTTTATGGAGTCTGTCAACCTGACTCTAAATCCAGCCCACCTTGAAAATAACCTCTGACAGCTCTCTGTTTTCCACTCTGAGCTGCAGATGATGGATCTCTGGATGTGGAACGGTGATGCTGCCCACTGCTGGTATTTATGAGCCAAATCTGACAAATCTGCTCTTGATATGACTGAATATTGACACTTAAACTGTCTGAGATTTAAAGGTTTCTCATCTTATTCAGCCATCCATCCTCCCTGCAGGCGGCTCATCCGCTCTGTGGGGAAAACTCAATCACATCAGGTGCAGCGAACCTTCTGCACTTCAGAGGATGAGTCCGGACCGGCAGAACCTGTCAGATCCATCTCAGAGGCAGAAACACCGCCACGCTTTATAAGTATGGAACAAATCTGACATGCAGGAGTTGCACATTATCTTCCTGTCAAACAGCTGACAGGTTGAAGAAGAGTCTGGGTGTCCTGAGATGATGGATGAAGCTCAAACCTTCACACCTTCAGCCCTCAGACGTGGCTCAGGCTCACTTTCCAGCAGACAGCGGGAGCTCCTGGCAGTTAGCTGGAAAAGTGGCGTCGTCCGGCTTCCACTTGACACTTTCCAGACAGCAATAAAGGTTATTTACACAACCTTTGAGCAAACAAAGACACTTTAGCCTCTAAAGATGACAAAAAGGGCCGTATTTCATCAATAAAATGGACAAAGACAGAAGATAGATGAACGCTAACACAGCCAGAGTTTTAAGGTGAATTCCCAAGAAAAGAAGCCAAGACAAGGAGTCCAGTGTTCAGAAACCCTCAAAGAGCAGCCAGCTTGCCAAGTTTCGAGGTTTCAAATCCACAGTGACGCCCCGGTGCAACAGCACAGAAGAAGCCAAACTCTGTCTGCTAAGGATACGAGACCCCAACTGTCCAAAGGTAAAACTACAGCGTGATCCGAGTCCTGTCCTGACTGATAAGCATCTGTTTAGTTTAAATAACCGAACACAGCAACAATCAACCTTTGATTTGTCCCTCAGATCAAGTCATCAGACACTATTCCAACAGCTGGGAGGTCGAACTTCACATGAGATGCAGTCGAGTTTGTTTCCACTAACGAAGGGAATCTGAAACCAGACCAGAGTGAAATAACTCCGCTGTGTGGGGTCACCACAGGGGGGCGCTCCAGGCTGCGTTATTAGTGGTTGGAATTCAGCAGAAGAAGTAGCTGTTCTAACAGGAAACAAACTGTGGTGGACATCCACAAGAGGAGAGAGCTCTTTCTGAGGAATATCTGGGATATTATATCCTATCAGGAGTTTAGTTTAACAGCCGCTGAGGCACATCATTTCAATCTTTGAAGGTCACACTATTTCTCAAATAACGGACTGTTTTGTTTGTTAAAAAGTCAGAAAACGAGCTCAAAGCACTTTGCTCTCAGGCTGCAGGTTTCCTTGTGGTTCCCAGAGTTTCTAAAAGCAGAATGGGAGGCAGAGCCTTCAGTTATCAGGCCCCTAAAAGCAGAATGGGAGGCAGAGCCTTCAGTTATCAGGCCCCTAAAAGCAGAATGGGAGGCAGAGCCTTCAGTTATCAGGCCCCTAAAAGCAGAATGGGAGGCAGAGCCTTCAGTTATCAGGCCCCTAAAAGCAGAATGGGAGGCAGAGCCTTCAGTTATCAGGCCCCTAAAAGCAGAATGGGAGGCAGAGCCTTCAGTTATCAGGCCCCTAAAAGCAGAATGGGAGGCAGAGCCTTCAGTTATCAGGCCCCTAAAAGCAGAATGGGAGGCAGAGCCTTCAGTTATCAGGCCCCTAAAAGCAGAATGGGAGGCAGAGCCTTCAGTTATCAGGCCCCTAAAAGCAGAATGGGAGGCAGAGCCTTCAGTTATCAGGCCCCTAAAAGCAGAATGGGAGGCAGAGCCTTCAGTTATCAGGCCCCTAAAAGCAGAATGGGAGGCAGAGCCTTCAGTTATCAGGCCCCTAAAAGCAGAATGGGAGGCAGAGCCTTCAGTTATCAGGCCCCTAAAAGCAGAATGGGAGGCAGAGCCTTCAGTTATCAGGCCCCTCTCTGTGGAACCAGCTGCCAGTTTGGCTTCAGGAAGCAGACACCCTCTCTACCTTTAAGATCAGGCTGAAACTTTCCTTTCTGATAAAGCTTATAGTTAGGGATGGCTCAGGTGAGCCTGAAACATCCCATGTTCTGCTGCTACAGGCCCAGCCTGCTGGGGGAGCTCCCATGATGCACCTCTCCTCCCTCCATGTACAGATGACATCATTGCTGTCATTAACTTGTGTTTCTCTCTCTCAGCAGGTATCTCTGGCCTGGTGTTACGCTGCTTGTTGTCCCCTCTTTCCTGTCCTCTCAGCCCCAGCTGGTCCAGGCAGATGGACCCTTCCTGGTTCTGGTTCTGATGGAGGTTTCTTCCGGTTAAAGGGAGTTTTTTCTCTCCACGTGACTTCATTTGTTGTGATTTGGTGCTGAATTGAATAAATTTAAATCATCTGAATGAGAGGCAGCACATTCAGACATTAGCATTAGCAGGTATTAGCATCAAAGCATTAAATCCTCATTCAAACAGTTTTATTTCAGCTCCAAACTTAAACAGAAGTTAAATATGATGCAAAGAAAAGATTAAAGAAACTTTAACTGTCAGATAAGTGCTCTAAGTCACCAGGGTTGAGAGTTCAACTCCCAGCTTCCAGTACAACAAGACAGAGCCCATTATTCTCCCTGTTTGAGGTGGAGCGAGGCGGCTTCAGCCTGGTCGCACATGTTGGGTATCCACCTCAGAGGCGGGTCCGGCCTCGGCTGGGACAGATCAAGCGCACCTCCAGTAGTCAGGATATTAAAGCCATGTTCAGCTGGATATCCTCACAGGGCCTGGACGCTGCCCAGGGGGGTCTGAGGTTGTAAAAACAAGGATTTGGATGCGGAGAAACGACTGTGAGAACTTCAAGATGTGAAAACGTGTGTAAAAAAAGACACGAAAGATAGAAAAAACAGTGAGGATGTAGCAGGGAACAACAATAAAAAGCAGGAAATAATAACCAAGACATGACAGAGCCTGAAAAGTATGAAAGAGATTGAGTTACAAAGGCGGAGGCCTTGTGGAATATTTCTACACCATTCTCCCAGACTCCATGTTTCTTGTCGGTTTTTCTTGCACAATCGTTCCAAGTCAGACTCATCAATCACTTCTAGCTGCACAGACTCACAGTAAATCATTCATTTGAGCCTGATGGGTTCCACCTGCCAGCTTTGATCGCTTTAAACGCCTCCGAAGCCTTTTCAGCTCTGTTTGTCACCACAAATGTTATCAGAGTGGGACAAAGACAGCATGCAGCTCCGTGTCCTGCTGGTAGGAATCAGGAGATCCAACACGGTCCAAGCGTTACTGCAGCTGCCGGCGCTGTCCCCGCCACGCCGTGTTCACCGTGCATCAGAGCTGAAGGAGTTTCTGAGGCTCTCTGGGAATGTTTGGCTTCATTTAACCAGCTATTTTAGGTCAGACTGAAGAAATAATTCTCCCTGAAACACGCTGCTGCTCAGAGAGACGGAAACACTGCGCTGAGGCGGGTTACGATGGAAGGCCAGCAGCTCCACGCCGCTCAGAGAGACGGAAACACTGCGCTGAGGCGGGTTACGATGGAAGGCCAGCAGCTCCACGCCGCTCAGAGAGACGGAAACACTGCGCTGAGGCGGGTTACGATGGAAGGCCAGCAGCTCCACGCCGCTCAGAGAGACGGAAACACTGCGCTGAGGCGGGTTACGATGGAAGGCCAGCAGCTCCACGCCGCTCAGAGAGACGGAAACACTGCGCTGAGGCGGGTTACGATGGAAGGCCAGCAGCTCCACGCCGCTCAGAGACACGGAAACACTGCGCTGAGGCGGGTTACGATGGAAGGCCAGCAGCTCCACGCCGCTCAGAGAGACGGAAACACTGCGCTGAGGCGGGTTACGATGGAAGGCCAGCAGCTCCACGCCGCTCAGAGAGACGGAAACACTGCGCTGAGGCGGGTTACGATGGAAGGCCAGCAGCTCCACGCCGCTCAGAGAGACGGTCCAGAGGGAAAGTAAAAGTCAGCTTCCTCCAGTCGCTGTGAGGTTGTTTGAGGACACAGATACAGGTGTCAGAGACAGGGAGAGTCCTCCTTTTTCCTCCTTTTTCCTCCTTTCCTTCCCTCAGTTCCACTCCTCTTTTCTCTGTTTTCTTTCTGTTTTTCCCTCCATGACTTTCCTTCTTCTTTTAGTGTTTTACCTCTTTTTTGCTGCTGTTTTATTCTCTCTTTCCCTTCCCCTCCTCCTTTACTCTTCTTCTCTTTTCATCCTCGTTCTTTTTGTGCATCTCTGGAAGTTTTATTCTTCTTCATCTTCTCTCTCCTTTCTTTCAACAAGACTTTCAGTCCACTTCTTGTGTCATTTGGCACAGCTCAGCCTTTTCTCCCTGTTTCCCTTCCTTAAGAACGGCTTCTTGACAGCCACCCTTCCATGGAGCCCATTTCTGATGAGGCTTGGGCCAACAGTAGATGGATCAGCTGAAGGTCCAGATGCATCTCTCAGGTCCTGTCAGGTCACAGCTGGATTTTTTCCTCTTTCTTAAGGACATCACTTTCAGATCCTGTTCATCTGCTGGAGATAGTTTTTTAGGCCTGACACTTCTTCTTTTGTCCTCCACTTGTCCAGTTTCCTCAAATGTTTTAAGGACACACTGCACACCATGCTGAGATATGCCAAGTTTTCAGCTAATAGCTCTTTGGGAATCACCTTGTTGCTGCAGAAATCCTATTTTCTGTCTGTCAAACTGTGTTTTCTTTGCTGTTTTTCATAGATGCAGCTAAAGAAATGGGAACAAATCATGTGTCTTTGTGACAGGCTGCTGGTAACAAAGAGCCTAAAGATCCAGTTTAAAATGGCTTCTTTGCTAAGTTGTCTGTTCTGTGTCGACACAACACTGGTTCATCCCTTGAGTTAGGAGCCTTTTTTCTGCCTGAATGGGTTCATAGCTCAGAGTTAAGTGGCTGAACAAAGAAAAACACACATACAAACACATACCATTTGGTCGCTGGAACATTCTGGACTGGAACTGCTTTGTTTGTAGGGATGAACCAGAACCAGAGGAGTCAGATACAACCGGAACATTTACTGATGTTGGAAAGAGACAGACGACCTGGTCAGAGGAGGAGGGCTGGTCATCAGACACCTGGAGGTGATCTGTATCCATATATATTTACTGTGTGCTTCGTTTCATCTGCAGAGCCTGTGCGTTGGTAGCTGAGCGGAGGCTGAGAATGCTGCAGAACGCCTCCATGAAGGCAGAAATAGTTCATTTCAGGAGTACTGTCATCGCCACAAACTTTCATAAACAAGTAGAAAGTCTTAAAGCTCAGTCGGTTCAGGCTGAACCAGAGACTCCAGGTCTTTAGTCCTGAGGTCCTGCAGTGGAAATGCAGCTAAACAGCGAAGTAACAGGGAGACCCGACTGGTTAGCTTCACTCAGCCGTTAGCCTTTGGCATCGCTGCACTGCTGCATGTTTGAATAAAGATTCAGGACTCAGCAGCTGTCCGACTTTAGATCTCAAACAAACGGAAAATGGCAGCGAGATTATGATATTACAGCATAAGCAGTGAGACAGATGCGAGGCGAGTTTTTCCAAATGATTTCCAGCTCTCAGATACAGAGGAGTGGTCATAGAGCTGCTGTGTGGCACAAAGCTGCAGCTTTACAGCGTTACAGGGACACACTGCTGGGTTTACACGTCTCAGCCCATTAACCCAAGCTGTAGAGCCACTGAGTCACATCACAGGATCAGGAGATGTTTCAGGCTGCAGCAGCTGCTGGGATTTATTGCTGGGAATGCAGCTCCAGAGCAAAGATCAGAATCAGGGGGAGGAAGTCGTGTTTTTAGTTATGATCACAGTCAGATAGAACAGTGACAGAAGTACACAGCTGGCAAAGCCACACTGTTCAGTTTATTCATCATTTTCTTCAGTGTGGGCGACCTTTTGTCCATTTAGCAGGCCGGCCGTCCTGGAACCTGCAGCTTCCTGTCCTCACAGCAGACGGATCCGTCATGACTGATCAATAAAACTGAGCTGATGTGGATTTATTTCTGAGTTTTGTTTTCAGTCTCGCTGCTGAATTTTCTACAATTTGGACCCAATAAAACCTCATTAGATGATCTGATGTCCACGTCTTTAATATTTGTGTAACAGTTTAAATAAAAATCAATTCTGAGAAATAAAAGGAGCTCCTGTATCGACCTCTGAGGGACTCCATTTTCACCAGTCTGAGGAGGAAAAGTTTAGATGTTCTGAAAATAACTCATCTCTGATACCAGAAACTGATAGTATAGAATACCAGAGAACCAGGGAACCAGAGAACCAGAGAACCAGAGATCCATGGAACCATGGAACCAGAGAACCAGGGAACCAGGGAACCAGGGAACCAGAGAACCATGGAACCAGGGAACCAGGGAACCAGAGAACCATGGAACTAAAGAACCAGGGAACCAGAGAACCATGGAACCAGAGATCCAGGGAACCAGAGAACCATGGAACCATGGAACCAGAGAACCATGGAACCAGGGAACCAGGGAACCATGGAACCAGGGAACCAGAGAACCATGGAACCAGAGAACCAGGGAATCAAGGGAACCAGAGAACCATGGAACCAGAGAACCAGGGAATCAAGGGAACCAGAGAACCATGGAACCAGAGAACCAGAGAACCATGGAACCAGGGAGCCAGAGAACCATGGAACCAAGGAACCAGAGAACCATGGAACCAAAGAACCAGGGAACCAGACACGACTCAGGGCTCAGGATGAACCTTACACATCTGTCATGAACATGGACTGACCTGTGGCTCGGAGAACACTTCCTGGATGCTGTTGATTGGTCCAACAGGAACACCTGACCCCTCAAACCTTCTCAGCCAATCAGCTGTCTTCTCCTGCAGGAACCTGATGGCAACATGATGATTAATTACGATCAAATTTTGGATTTTTAGACAAGAAACCAGTCAGAAGTGTTTGCAAATATTTTCTATAAACGACTGAGAAAATCATGAGAAACATCCCTGAAGCTGTGAGTTTGTGGATCGTATCCTGATCCGGTTCAGGATCTGTTCAGGATCTGGTTCAGGATCTGGTTCAGGATCCGTTCAGTATCCCTTCAGGATCAGGATCCGGTTCAGGATCCCTTCAGGATCCGGTCAGGATCCCTTCAGGATCCCTTCAGGATCCAGTTCAGGATCCGGTTCAGGATCCCTTCAGGATCCGTTCAGGATCCGGTTAAGGATCCCTTCAGGATTCCTTCAGGATCTGGTTCAGGATCCAGTTCAGGATCCAGTCAGGATCCCTCCAGGATCTGGTTCAGGATCCAGTTCAGGATCCAGTCAGGATCCCTCCAGGATCTGGTTCAGGATCCGGTCAGGATCCGGTTCAGGATCCGGTTCAGGATCCGGTTCAGGATCCGTTCAGGATCCGGTTCAGGATCCGGTTCAGGATCCGGTTCAGGATCCCTTCAGGATCCGGTTCAGGATCCGGTTCAGGATCCCTTCAGGATCCGGTCAGGATCTGGGATGGTGTGTACCTCTGTGACAGTGTGTGCAGCAGCTCTTTGCGGTTCTGGACTCTCAGCTGGTTGGTTTTGTATCGTGGCTCCTCTGTGAGATCCTTCAGCTCCAGAACCTGAACACAGTACCAACAGCACTTTATGTACAGAACTGCGTCTCCAACCCAGACTGATGATCCACTATAAACCCAATAAACCCAAAAAGTTGGGAAGTTTTGGGGGTTTTTTTGTCAAAAAAATTTAAATTTGTAGATTTTGGGCCTTTTTCTATCAGAACAAGGAGAAGATTTTCAGTGTCCAGCTTCACTGTTTCCATCCACCTGCTTTCTGCCAGAACTGGAGAGGAACGTCTGATCCATAGATCATCATCTCTCCAGGCAGAACTGATATAATCTCTGCTGGTCTGGTCTCCTCCCAGTGGACCATGTCCAGGAAAACATCTGGAAGACATCTGGAAGGTTTCAGACCAGCTAAACTAGTTTTTTTTCCCAGGTGTCGGTGACTGATAGGAGACCTTAAGAGAACCAGGACACCCCAGATCTCTGAAACATGCTTTCAGGTAACAACACGATCGTCTGTGAAGCTCGACTTACCCGACACACTTCGACAAACTGCTTGTCGTTTCCTGCAGCTACAACAATGTGTCCGTCTTTGGTTCTGAAGCCCTGAAACAGAAACAGAAACCGAACATCAAACACCATCTGAGAAACTGCTGCAAGAACCAAAACATGTGGATTATTAGGAGTTTATTTTAAAGGGACAATTCATTTGTTCCCATTTCTTTAGCTGCATCTATGAAAAACAGCAAAGAAAACACAGTTTGACAGACAGAAAATAGGATTTCTGCAGCAACAAGGTGATTCCCAAAGAGCTATTAGCTGAAAACTTGGCATATGTCAGCATGGTGTGCAGTGTGTCCTTAAAACATTTGAGGAAACTGGACAAGTGGAGGACAAAAGAAGAAGTGTCAGGCCTAAAAAACTATCTCCAGCAGATGAACAGGATCTGAAAGTGATGTCCTTAAGAAAGAGGAAAAAATCCAGCTGTGACCTGACAGGACCTGAGAGATGCATCTGGACCTTCAGCTGATCCATCTACTGTTGGCCCAAGCCTCATCAGAAATGGTCTCCATGGAAGGGTGGCTGTCAAGAAGCCGTTCTTAAGGAAGGGAAACAGGGAGAAAAGGCTGAGCTGTGCCAAATGACACAAGAAGTGGACTGAAAATCAGTGGCAACAGGTCTTATGGAGGGATGAATCCTCCCCAGAGCCCGGACCTCAACATTAATGAAGCAGTGTGGGATCATCTGACAGAGAACGGAACAAAAGGCAGCCCACATCCAAAGAAGAGCTTTGGGATGTCCTTCAAGAAGCCTGGAGAACTATTCCTGAAGACTCCTTAAAGAAATGACAGAAAGCTTGTCTCAGAGGGTTCAGGCTGTGTTGGAGAATAAAGGAGCTCAGACCAGAGATTCACTTTAAAGCTGCTGAGAACTGAGAAAAAACTCTGTTTCTGCCTCAGATTCTGGGTTTATGTTCATGTTTGAACATGTTTCAATAACTCTCTGCAGCTGCTTCCTGGTTTTATGGAACTAAATAAAGAAATGAGGCTGGATCAGGACTTCTGGACACTTTCATCCAGAAGTGACTGTGTTATCTGGAGCAGTTCTGCTCCTAAATAAGTTCTGGAGGGTTCTGACAGCCGGATAAAAATCACAAAAGTAACTGTGATGAGTTCTGACTTCACTCTTTATTTGACAGTAGAACTGATTCATTTACTCTGAGCTGTGATGTCGTTCCAGAATTATAAATCTGACGTGATTTTTCATCTTTTTATCAGCCTAAAAGCAGTTTGAACTTCTTCTTCTTCTCTTTAAAGAAAGCAGCTCCTCCACATAACTATATTATAAATGTGACGTTTCTTTTTATCAGCCTAAAAGCAGTTTGAACTTCTTCTTCTTCTCTTTAAAGAAAGCAGCTCCTCCACATAACTATATTATAAATGTGACGTTTCTTTTTATCAGCCTAAAAGCAGTTTGAACTTCTTCTTCTTCTCTTTAAAGAAAGCAGCTCCTCCACATAACTATATTATAAATGTGACGTTTCTTTTTATCAGCCTAAAAGCAGTTTGAACTTCTTCTTCTTCTCTTTAAAGAAAGCAGCTCCTCCACATAACTATATTATAAATGTGACGTTTCTTTTTATCAGCCTAAAAGCAGTTTGAACTTCTTCTTCTTCTCTTTAAAGAAAGCAGCCTGCAGCTCATAACCGCTTCAACCCAGCAGAGTAACTGATAACCAGCATGAATCTGGTGCCTCAGAAGCTTCCAGTGAAGGCCTGAAAACATCAGATGTGGTGAGGAAACTCTTATTTTCACCGCCTCGGCTTTAAATCTGTTGCTGGCTCTTCTTCTGTGGTGGTCTCGCCGCGCTGCCTGGAGAGTTAGCACCTGCTTTATCTCCATCCAGCAGTCAACAAGCATTCTTTCACACAGACCTTCCTGGACATCTGCAGCGGATTTAGATGGAAATCTGACTCCTGCAGCTGAGAGGTAGCAGAGAGGCTGGCTTCGTGCTGTTGACCTCGGGGCTTAGAATCGTTTTTATTAGCTTGATCCCTCCCAGCAGGTAGATATGAGATTTATTCCCATCTTCCAGGCGAGTTCAGGGTGAGATGATGAGGGTTTAGGTTTAATAACCTGAAGTCCTCCAGAGGAAGCCTGTTTGAAAGGCCACGGCTAATTCCTCCTTAATTTTCCTCCTCATCTTTCCTTCCCTCCAGTCACATTTCTTTCTTCCTCTCTCACAATTGCTGGTGATAAAACTCCTCGCCACATGAAAGCAGAGCAGCGCCACACACACTCGGCTCAGACCGCTAACCCCGCGGTCACACGGCTCTCAGCGCTGCGCTCCGACCGCAGCCTCGCTTTCATCCCCCGCCTCGGGGAACTGTGGGTAACGCCGTCCTCACGGGGGCTTCAGCCACAAACCCCCAACCGTCCTGGGACAGGGCGCGCTGAGCGGTCAGGTCCCAGCAGGGAGGCCGCCGCCCCCTGCTGGCTGCAATCACCCCCAGCAGCTCGCCGCTCAGCTGGTGGAGACCTCAGCTGATGGAGACCTCAGCTGGTGGAGACCTCAGCTGATGGAGACCTCAGCTGGTGGAGACCTCAGCTGATGGAGACCTCAGCTGAAGGAGACCTCAGCTGACGGAGACCTCAGCTGATGGAGACCTCAGCTGGTGGAGACCTCAGCTGATGGAGACCTCAGCTGATGGAGACCTCAGCTGACGGAGACCTCAGCTGGTGGAGACCTCAGCTGAAGGAGACCTCAGCTGGTGGAGACCTCAGCTGACGGAGACCTCAGCTGATGGAGACCTCAGCTGGTGGAGACCTCAGCTGATGGAGACCTCAGCTGATGGAGACCTCAGCTGATGGAAACCTCAGCTGACGGAGACCTCAGCTGGTGGAGACCTCAGCTGAAGGAGACCTCAGCTGGTGGAGACCTCAGCTGACGGAGACCTCAGCTGGTGGAGACCTCAGCTGACGGAGACCTCAGCTGATGGAGACCTCAGCTGATGGAAACCTCAGCTGATGGAGACCTCAGCTGATGGAGACCTCAGCTGATGGAGACCTCAGCTGATGGAGACCTCAGCTGACGGAGACCTCAGCTGATGGAAACCTCAGCTGATGGAGACCTCAGCTGGTGGAGACCTCAGCTGACGGAGACCTCAGCTGGTGGAGACCTCAGCTGGTGGAGACCTCAGCTGATGGAGACCTCAGCTGACGGAGACCTCAGCTGATGGAGACCTCAGCTGATGGAGACCTCAGCTGATGGAGACCTCAGCTGGTGGAGACCTCAGCTGACGGAGACCTCAGCTGGTGGAGACCTCAGCGGACGGAGACCTCAGCGGATGGAGACCTCAGCGGACGGAGACCTCAGCGGATGGAGACCTCAGCTGATGAGACCTCAGCTGGTGGAGACCTCAGCTGGTGGAGACCTCAGCTGGTGGAGACCTCAGCTGACGGAGACCTCAGCTGACGGAGACCTCAGCTGAAGGAGACCTCAGCTGATGGAGACCTCAGCTGGTGGAGACCTCAGCGGATGGAGACCTCAGCTGACGGAGACCTCAGCTGATGGAGACCTCAGCTGGTGGAGACCTCAGCTGATGGAGACCTCAGCTGATGGAGACCTCAGCTGACGGAGACCTCAGCTGGTGGAGACCTCAGCTGGTGGAGACCTCAGCGGACGGAGACCTCAGCGGATGGAGACCTCAGCTGATGGAGACCTCAGCTGACGGAGACCTCAGCTGATGAGACCTCAGCTGGTGGAGACCTCAGCTGACGGAGACCTCAGCTGACGGAGACCTCAGCTGGTGGAGACCTCAGCTGACGGAGACCTCAGCTGACGGAGACCTCAGCTGGTGGAGACCTCAGCTGATGGAGACCTCAGCTGACGGAGACCTCAGCTGATGGAGACCTCAGCTGATGGAGACCTCAGCTGGTGGAGACCTCAGCTGACGGAGACCTCAACTGGTGGAGACCTCAGCTGACGGAGACCTCAGCTGACGGAGACCTCAGCTGACGGAGACCTCAGCTGACGGAGACCTCAGCTGATGGAGACCTCAGCTGACGGAGACCTCAGCTGACGGAGACCTCAGCTGATGGAGACCTCAGCTGATGGAGACCTCAGCTGACGGAGACCTCAGCTGACGGAGACCTCAGCTGATGGAGACCTCAGCTGACGGAGACCTCAACTGGTGGAGACCTCAGCTGACGGAGACCTCAGCTGACGGAGACCTCAGCTGACGGAGACCTCAGCTGATGGAGACCTCAGCTGATGGAGACCTCAGCTGGTGGAGACCTCAGCTGATGGAGACCTCAGCTGACGGAGACCTCAGCTGATGGAGACCTCAGCTGATGGAGACCTCAGCTGGTGGAGACCTCAGCTGATGGAGACCTCAGCTGACGGAGACCTCAGCTGACGGAGACCTCAGCTGATGGAGACCTCAGCTGGTGGAGACCTCAGCTGGTGGAGACCTCAGCTGATGGAAACCTCAGCTGAAGGAGACCTCAACTGGTGGAGACCTCAGCTGATGGAGACCTCAGCTGGTGGAGACCTCAGCTGATGGAAACCTCAGCTGATGGAGACCTCAACTGGTGGAGACCTCAGCTGATGGAAACCTCAGCTGATGGAGACCTCAACTGGTGGAGACCTCAGCTGATGGAGACCTCAGCTGATGGAGACCTCAGCTGGTGGAGACCTCAGCTGATGGAGACCTCAGCTGATGGAGACCTCAGCTGGTGGAGACCTCAGCTGATGGAGACCTCAGCTGAAGGAGACCTCAGCTGATGGAGACCTCAGCTGACGGAGACCTCAGCTGATGGAGACCTCAGCTGATGGAGACCTCAGCTGGTGGAGACCTCAGCTGATGGAGACCTCAGCTGAAGGAGACCTCAGCTGATGGAGACCTCAGCTGACGGAGACCTCAGCTGATGGAGACCTCAGCTGATGGAGACCTCAGCTGGTGGAGACCTCAGCTGATGGAGACCTCAGCTGGTGGAGACCTCAGCTGGTGGAGACCTCAGCTGATGGAGACCTCAGCTGATTGAGACCTCAGCTGATGGAGACCTCAGCTGGTGGAGACCTCAGCTGGTGGAGACCTCAGCTGATGGAAACCTCAGCTGAAGGAGACCTCAGCTGATGGAGACCTCAGCTGACGGAGACCTCAGCTGCTCAGGCAGGAGGCGCTCGGCTGTAACACACCTGGAGCGCCGCCCGAGTGGATCCAGAATCAAACATTTCCTCTAAAGCTCATTTCAAAGCTTCAAAGAGGGTTTTTCTGAGAAAAGATGGAGACTGGAATCAACGCCCAAACCAACTCCATCCAACGTGATCCCAAAGCTAAAGTCAATCAGGCGCTCCGTGTTGACCAATCACAGCTGATCCAGGCTGAGAGGAGCGACGGGAGGTCAGATCTACGAGAGCAGAGCGGGGAACTCGTCCTTCGAAACATCTGCTCCAGCTCCAGTAAATGCCTCCAACCAAAAAAATAAATAAAAAACAATACAAAAGAACTAGAACTTTGCCTTTTACTTCCTGTCAGACAAACTGAACTCTGTTCTGTCTCATTAGCTTCATTTAATCTATAAATAAACCTCCATGTTTACATTTCAGACCTGCAACACGTTCCAAAAACAGTTTGAAAAGTACAACTTAAGAGCTGTAATGAGGTAAAAAACAACCTCTGAAGCACCTGGAGAAGGGATTACTGTGGAGAAAAGAAGCCTGATGTTAACCTCGTCCACTGCTCTGGGCTCGGAGGCGTCTGGGATGGACCGTCACACGGTGGAAACGTGTGCTGTGGTCAGACCCATCAGTATTCCACATCTTTGGTGGAAGAAATGGAGCAAAGAGCAAAAGCAGCATCCAGCCTGCTGTCAGCAGCCAGTCCCTGCAGCCAGGCTCTGTGATGGTATGGGGTTGGATCAGGGGGCAAAGCTCATTTCCACTTCTGTGACGGCAGCATTAATGCAGAAAAGCTCACTGAGATTTTACAGCAACATATGCTGCCTTCAAGGCCACATCTTTTCCTGGGACGTCCCAGCATTGTTCAAGCAGACCATGGAAAACCACATTCTGCCACGTTCCAAAGGCCTGGCTGAGGAAGAAGAGGTACGGGTGCTGGACTGGCTGCCTGCAGTCCTGACCTGTCCCCAGCAGAGAAACAACCACCCCCCCGCACTGCTGCACACCTTAAGACCTGTTTAAGGAAGAATGGGACAAAATAACAGCTGGAACTCTGCATCACCTGGTTTCCTCAGAGTCAGAACGGCTTTAAGTGTTGGCAGAAGGAAACAAAGTGTTTGGTCATTATTTGGTATAATTTGGTCATTATTTGGTATAATTTGATCATTATTTGGTGTAATTTGGTCATTATTTAGTATATTTGGTCATAATTTTGTATAATTTGGTCATTATTTAGTGTAATTTGGTCATTATTTGGTGTAATTCGGTCATTATTTGGTATAATTTGGTCATTATTTGGTATAATTTGGTCATTATTTGGTATATTTGGTCATTATTTGGTATATTTTGGTCATTATTTGGTATATTTTGATCATTATTTGGTATATTTGGTCATTATTTGGTATATTTGGTCATAATTTTGTATAATTTGGTCATTATTTAGTGTAATTCGGACATTATTTGGTATAATTTGGTCATTATTTAGTGTAATTCGGACATTATTTGGTGTAATTCGGTCATTATTTGGTGTAATTTGGTCATTATTTGGTGTAATTTGGTCATTATTGGTATTCAGACCTGTTTAAGGAAGAATGGGACAAAATAACAGCTGGAACTCTGCATCACCTGGTTTCCTCAGAGTCAGAACGGCTTTAAGTGTTGGCAGAAGGAAACAAAGTGTTTGGTCATTATTTGGTATAATTTGGTCATTATTTGGTATAATTTGGTCATTATTTGGTATATTTGATCATTATTTGGTATATTTGGTCATTATTTGGTATATTTGATCATTATTTGGTATAATTTGGTCATTATTTGGTGTAATTTGGTCATTATTTGGTATATTTTGATCATTATTTGGTGTAATTTGGTCATTATTTGGTGTAATTTGGTCATTAATTGGTGTAATTCGGTCATTATTTGGTATATTTTGATCATTATTTGGTGTAATTTGGTCATTATTTGGTGTAATTTGGTCATTAATTGGTGTAATTCGGTCATTATTTGGTATAATTTGGTCATTATTTGGTATAATTTGGTCATTATTTGGTATATTTGATCATTATTTGGTATATTTGGTCATTATTTGGTATATTTGATCATTATTTGGTATAATTTGGTCATTATTTGGTGTAATTCGGTCATTATTTGGTATATTTTGATCATTATTTGGTGTAATTTGGTCATTATTTGGTGTAATTTGGTCATTAATTGGTGTAATTCGGTCATTATTTGGTATATTTTGATCATTATTTGGTGTAATTCGGTCATTATTTGGTGTAATTTGGTCATTATTGGTATTCAGACCTGTTTGCAGGCAGAATGGGACAAAATAACAGCTGGAACTCTGCATCACCTGGTTTCCTCAGAGTCAGAGCGGCTTTAAGTGTTGGCAGAAGGAAACTAAGTGGGAAAAGGACCGTGTTGCAGGTCTGAAATGTAGAAATGATTCTGTTATTTTTAAGATCCATCTCCTGAGGGCTAAGCCCCCCCGACCCCACATCCCAGAGACGCCCCTGTAGTAAACTTTCTTCTTCTTCTTCTTCTTCCTCTGGAGGCTCTTGTTCTGTGCCGGTCAGAGAGGGAAGCGTGGACAGGCCGGTTCTCTTTTGTCTGATGACACGGATTAAGATCTGTGTTAATGTGGGTTTGGGTTGAAACAGCCGAGCTGCTCCATCTCCAGGCTCTGAGCCATCAGGCCTCTCATGTGCCTCCTCTTTGACACGGTGGATGTCTCAGTTTGAGGGATCGCCTCCCTCAGCTCCAGCATCGTCCTCCCAAAGCTGCGACCGCAGCGCCGCTAATTCTGTTGTTTGGACTGTGCCGATCTCCGGCGAACCCGTCCGCCCGGCTTTCATCTGCCGTGGCCGGGGGGTGAGGACGGGGTGGAGGGGAGGGAGCGCCGTCCACATGAGGATCACATCCCAACGTGGGACAATAAAGCTGCGGCCGGGACCACAAGAATGGAGCCGCCGCCGCGGCGTTGACACCGAAGGAAGAAGGCAGGCATCAGGAGCAGCGTGTTTGAAGTCCACATGTGAGTCATGAACCTCAGCGGGAACATCTCCCTCAGGCTCCCTCTGGGTAATCTGAAGCAGACGCTGGAGACAACTTCTTGTTTCCATTTGCAGAAGATTGAAATGTTCATTTCCCTGGAATGAAGCTCTCAGACAGAACAGAAGAAGAAGAAGAAGAGGGGAGGAAACGCACCGCCACCTTCTTCCTGTCTGCCACAAACACAGCTGTCTGCATTTAGTGTTTCTGTTAGTCGGCTTCAGTCAGCTCCAACAGACCTGGGGTCTCAGCTGCAGCTTCATGATGTCACTTCCTCCAGATAAAGGTCCATCCTGCTGCTTTAGGTCTAAGGCCCTGATACACCAGGCGGCCCTTCCTCTGAGCTCCTTCTCTGCTCCTCAGAGTTTTTATTCAGACTCAAACAGTCCAGAGAATGTGCCTCAGACCTGTTGGATGCATCTCTGACCCGTTCCAGCTCGATCAGCACGACCCGGCCGCCGCGGCGTGGAGCAGAGCAGCAGAACCCGAGGCCGGGGAAACTCCTGTCAGACTTCCAGGCGACGCCCTCTGAGTTTGTGCCGTGC
Organism: Leuresthes tenuis; assembly: GCA_036924055.1. Classification (NCBI taxonomy): domain Eukaryota; kingdom Metazoa; phylum Chordata; class Actinopteri; order Atheriniformes; family Atherinopsidae; genus Leuresthes; species Leuresthes tenuis. The sequence goes on along the minus strand of JAVGWW010000024.1, from coordinate 1,004,898 downwards.
AGAGAGCAGATAACTCATGTTTAACGAGGCCACAGAGACGTGTTTAACTCCAGCTTTAATGAACTTATCTGCATCCGAGCGATCGGCTGTTTCTGAATGGATGAAAACGATTAACAGCCGCAAACGTCTGCGATTAAAGGAAACTCAGAGGAACACGTGGAACCCGGCGTCCCACATCACAACCGTCAGCCTGTCTGACACTAATCGGCTCTAAGTGTCGTATAATTGTGTGAATGTGACTTCAGACGCTTCCCTTCTGATGTGGGAACTTTTCCTGCTTTACATCATTAAAAAACACCAAAAAGTGACTAAAATAGGTTCAGATGAGCCAGTTTGATGCTTTTACTGTCTGTGACTTCGTCCATTTGGAGGCTTTTCCTTCCCTTTGTCGGCTCAGAGGCTCGGATGGACAGTCGGGACCTGGTTACCTGGTTACTTGGTTACCTGGTTACCTGGTTACCTGGTAAGGTACGATGCTCTCGTGGGCCGTCCCCCAGCGCCTCGCCTCCTTCCCGCCGTTCAGGTAGTTGGCAGCTATGTGGCTGAGGCAGGAAACCTGGCAGTGAGGGGAGAGGTGAGACTGAGCTGTTAATCTGAGCTGCAGAAGGACCAGAGGCTGACCTTTGACCCTGCTCTGACCAGTCGTGCTCCACATTCTGAGCCCGACAGGCTGCCATACGGCTCATAGGATGGAGCTCACAGCCTCCCGGGCAGCTCAGCTTCTGCTAAACATCGTTTTATTGTGTCAGATATCCTGACAGGATGAACAGGAAATGATCAGTTAGCTCACAGTTCAGCCTGTTTATCAGCTGCTGTCAGTGTTTAAGAGTCACTGCTTTCGGATAAAAGCCCTTTAAGTGTCTTTAGATCAGAGGGAACGACCCTGAACTGGATGAAACCTGCAGAAAGAGGATGGATGGATGGGTTTCTACAGTCAAAGCTGCACATTTAAACTGATATTATTGGTAGTTTTCTCTGTTTTCAGCATAAGAACCTTTATGGATCTGTTGGATAAAGTGAACAACTTCCACATCTGGAACAGTTCTGCGGCGACATCATCGTAAATTAAGTCATGATAACATTAATTACTTCTTACTCCCTTCAGTGTCACCCTGTGAGCTCCACACTTATTAGCATTATGTCAGAATCAGATCCAGAGTTATGTTGTTAAGAAAGGAGGAGAAATGCAGGAGATTTTTGAGTTTTTACCAATTTAACTCACAGAAAAACTCAAGAAGGTTCTACAGAAAGTTCCTCGTTTAACCAGCTCTCTTTAACTTTAACAACTTGGTCCAGTTCAACGCTGGACTGAAGGAACTGAGCCACAAAGAGGATCAGTTCCAACTCTCAGAGCCTGAACTTCAGAGCAGGGAAATGGAAGCATCTGAGAAATAACTCCTCATGGTTTATTTACTGATTTATTTCTTCCTTTAGCAGCAGCTAACGCTAACAGCTTAGCTAATGAAATAACTCCTCATGGTTTATTTACTGATTTATTTCCTCCTTTAGCAGCAGCTAACGCTAACAGCTTAGCTAATGAAATAACTCCTCATGGTTTATTTACTGATTTATTTCTTCCTTTAGCAGCAGCTAACGCTAACAGTTCAGCTAATGAAATAACTCCTCATGGTTTATTTACTGATTTATTTCTTCCTTTAGCAGCAGCTAACGCTAACAGCTTAGCTAATGAAATAACTCCTCATGGTTTATTTATTGATTTATTTCTTCCTTTAGCAGCAACTAACGCTAACAGCTAATGCTGTTCCTTTCTGAAAGATGAACATTATTGTTCCCACATTACTTTGTTAGCAGCAGCTAACGCTAACAGCTTAGCTAATGAAGATGACGTACAGCAACTTCTAAGGAGTTACTGCTGTTCCTTTCTGAAAGATGAACATTATTGTTCCCACATTACTTTGTTAGCAGCAGCTAACGCTAACAGCTTAGCTAATGAAGATGACGGACACCAACTTCTAAGGAGTTACTGCTGTTCCTTTCTGAAAGATGAACATTATTGTTCCCACATTACTTTGTTAGCTGAAGCTAACGCTAACAGCTTAGCTAATGAAGATAACGTACACCAACTTCTAAGGAGTTACTGCTGTTCCTTTCTGAAAGATGAACATTATTGTTCCCACATTACTTTGTTAGCTGAAGCTAACGCTAACAGCTTAGCTAATGAAGATGACGTACACCAACTTCTAAGGAGTTACTGCTGTTCCTTTCTGAAAGATGAACATTATTGTTCCCACATTACTTTGTTAGCTGAAGCTAACGCTAACAGCTTAGCTAATGAAGATGACGGACACCAACTTCTAAGGAGTTACTGCTGTTCCTTTCTGAAAGATGAACATTATTGTTCCCACATTACTTTGTTAGCAGCAGCTAACACTAACAGCTTAGCTAATGAAGATGACGTACACCAACTTCTAAGGAGTTACTGCTGTTCCTTTCTGAAAGATGAACATTATTGTTCCCACATTACTTTGTTAGCAGCAGCTAACGCTAACAGCTTAGCTAATGAAGATGACGTACACCAACTTCTAAGGAGTTACTGCTGCTCCTTTCTGAAAGATGAACATTATTGTTCCCACATTACTTTGTTAGCTGAAGCTAACGCTAACAGCTTAGCTAATGAAGATGACGTACACCAACTTCTAAGGAGTTACTGCTGTTCCTTTCTGAAAGATGAACATTATTGTTCCCACATTACTTTGTTAACTGAAGCTAACGCTAACAGCTTAGCTAATGAAGATGACGGACACCAACTTCTAAGGAGTTACTGCTGTTCCTTTCTGAAAGATGAACATTATTGTTCCCACATTACTTTGTTAGCAGCAGCTAACGCTAACAGCTTAGCTAATGAAGATGACGTACAGCAACTTCTAAGGAGTTACTGCTGTTCCTTTCTGAAAGATGAACATTATTGTTCCCACATTACTTTGTTAGCAGCAGCTAACGCTAACAGCTAAGCTAATGAAGATGACGTACACCAACTTCTAAGGAGTTACTGCTGCTCCTTTCTGAAAGATGAACATTATTGTTCCCACATTACTTTGTTAGCTGAAGCTTTCTAGCTGAACGGTTCCGTTCTGTGACTCAGACAACCTGCAGCTGTGTTTAAGGTGTGTTTCCAACACAACACCGGTCTTCTCCTCACTCTCGGTGTGTTAACGTTACATTATCGGCATGTTTCTGATAAAGATGGAGGCCTCAGTCAGTCTGAAACCGCCCTTCTTCAGCTTCGGTTTCCAGCCCTGCACCGTTTTACTCGACGGTCTGTCGGAGGAGCTGAAAACTCTTCTGTAAGATGCATTTATTTTCCCATTAAAATGGTTTTAAAGTTAATTTGTTTGTATTCTTGATGTTGAATTTAATTTATTTTAGTATTAACATGTAAAACCATGTAAAGACCCAGAATGAGCTTTTATAAATAAACCTTTTACTCATAATTCTTGACATGAATCAAACAGAACATTTCTTCAAAGTTCTGGATGATTTTGTTCTGCAGAACCAGGAAAACCACTGTGGTTCTGCCCCAGTTACAGACGTCAGTGATTACTTTCCTGCTCCCAGACTAAATAACACGAATCCTTCATCAAGAGTGACGTCGGCTTCAATAAACTCTCAGCAATGTGGACCCAAGATCCCAGACTTTTAGGTACCTTGATGTCTTAATCTGACAACTGGAAACAGTCCGACCTGAAGCTTTAAACTCAGACTAATTCAGAGTAAAATGGTGCTGATGGAGAAGAGGAAGAAGGAGCAGAACATCAGAGGAATGGGCGGTGCTGTCCATCTCCTCTCTGTTTAGAAACCAACATTATACTGTTTAAACTGGAGGCCCAGCAGGGCTCCACCTGTGGAACAGTTCAGAATCTGAACCATCGCAGAGGAGACCCAGAACGTCTCAAAGTATTAAAAAAGTATTTCCCTTCTTCTGACTCGCTGACACACCACAATCATCCTTCAGTGTGGAGCCGAAACCATCAGATTTCCCCCGATGCTCAACCCAAACTCAGCTCAAAGCCGTCCACATGTGGCCTCCTGGTGGATTCGCACTGAGCCGGCATGCCTGTGGCTGCGTGGGGAGGGAGGAGAGGTGGATTGTGGGTAACTTGTGTGCAGCAGCTCCAGGAGTCGACCGCAGGGATCGAGACCTTTTCAGCCTGGAAAAGCAATCGCAGGCAACAACTTCACGGTTTGTGTTGGAGTACCGATCGGGTCAATCCGTCTCTGACTGGATATGTTCCTCTAAAGCAGCTGTTAACAAATCCACTGTTTAAAAAGCACAATGTGGGTCAAACACACCCATATTTAACAGAAAAAAGGTATTTTAAAATGGATGGTTTGCAGTTTCACTCTGGAGTCCACCATGGACATGTTCTCTGGTTCTGTTCGAGCTGCATCTGACAAAACTGTCCACAACATCTGGATCGAGATTCCTGCTGTAGAACGATTTAAGCCACGTTCCAGTTTGTAAACCAACCTGGGTTGGCTGTGGAGTGCCACATGGTTCTGGACTGGGACCACTTTTGTTTTCTATAAATATAAACTATAAATGCCTGAAATGATGGCGAGATGTCTCCTCTTCAATTAATCTGGATTTGGGCTCTGATTCCAGGCAATACTTGGGCTTTAAAAAGCTCAGTTAGATGCTCCAACATGCAAACAACTACCCCGTTGCCACGGTTACGCATCATAACAGATGTAAAACACTACCTGCAGAAGTCCTTCCAGCAGCTCAGCATCCAATGTAACAAGTAAAATGTTTTAAAGGCTGTATTTCTTTGCAGGAAAAAAGCTTATTAGAACATTTTTTCAGTAACCTTGAATGATATCACACTGGTTTCCAGAAATACTGTGGGGAGCCTTGGAGTCATTGTTGACCCGCACTGTCTTTTACTTCAGATATTTAATGTTCATCTGCAGAAAATCACCAAAATCCGGTGCATCCTGTCCCAAAGAGATGCTTAAAAACGTCTCGTCTGGATTACTGCTGTAGCATTTCAGCTAGATGTCCCAATAATCCCATTAAAACCTTTTGGTTGATCCAAAATGCTGCTCATATGGAGCCCCTTATATGGAGCTTTTATATCAGTAACCTAACTGTGCCGACCAATCAGGCGGCTTCATTCTAAGAGTTCTGACCAGATTGGGAGGCAGTGCTTTTAGTTTCCAGGTCCAGGTCTGTGTTATCTATCTATCATCCATCTTTGATCTGTGACTCTACCCAGAAATGTTCATCTTATTCGATTCAACCTATCGCTGCATCTTCATCTGTCTGTTTCCCAGCCGTCTGGAGTTCAGACTTCTTCCACGACCCTCTGAGCTGCTGCAACGTTTCCCACATCAGTCAGTGGCTTCTGGGTTTTCATTTTAAGCGCTGTGTATAAACTGAATTCCTATCCGGAGGCAGTAAAGTTGCTAAATGAGCCGAGCCGTCATGTCGCAGCCACAGTGGTGAGGAATAAGGAAAGGAGACACATAAAACAGGTTTAAAGGCAACACTGTCACACAAGCAGCATGTCCTGACACAGCAAATCAAACGCACCCCGAGTCTTCAGAGTCCAAAACCACACCTGGTCCCATCTGTCTCTGAACCGCTGACAGTTTTAGGGTCTCAAATCGCTGATTTGTTTAAACTCTCAGAGAAATACCGTTGGCCGTGTTTACAGCCGCCGTGCTTTTCAGGATGAAGCAGCAGCTTGTTTGAATACCTGCAGGTTTTCTGGGTTTCTTCTGGTTTGGTAACAGACTCCTGCTTTTATCTGCAGACAAAAACATCTCATTGATCTACATGGAACCGGACACTCGGCCTCAGTGCTGTGATTTACAGCAGACACCGAACACAACACTGAATCAGCAGGAGCTGCAGTGGTGGTGCATTCAGGGACAAACCTGTGGCTGGTTTATTCCGCTCTCAGGGAGCTGAGGCTCATTTTTGTGAGATTAAAGAAAAACGTGTTCGTTATGAACAGAAGAAAATTCCTCCAGAAGTTGAAGTCTGTGAGGAAAGCTCCAAAAATGCATTTAAAAAGGTTTCAGGTCCTAATTACAGCTGATTTACAGATTTACTTTTTAGCCGTACTTCCAGTAATCATCCCTCTTTTTACTCTGCTGAACTTATCTGATTTGATTCATTTCTCAGAGATTCAGTTGATTGATTATTCTGATGGTTAAATGCTGTTGTTTTTCTTGTCTGTTTATCTCTGACATCACAGTAAAGTGCTGCTGGTTTCCATCTGTTATCTGGGATCCTATAATTAACGATCAGCTGCTGCCGTGTCAGACACAAAACTGAAGTTGAACCTGGTTTGTCTCGTTTCTTTGTGATGATGAAGATAACTGATAACCAATTAGATGATGCTGTTACTTCCTGACTGCTGGATTAATCTAATGAGGTTTTATTGGGTCCAAATTGTAGAAAATTCAGCAGCGAGACTGAAAACAAAACTCAGAAATAAATCCACATCAGCTCAGTTTTAGAGGGCTGAGCTGAAGACTTAAAGGTGGCTTGACTCCTCTGTCATCTTCCCAGCCTGAGAGCTTCAGGCAGGATTCTGCTGGTTTGTTACTCTATTGATCCCAGAGGGAAACAGGTTAGCAGTTAACTGTAAGTTAGCAGTTAGCTGTAAGTTAGCTGTTAGCTGTAAGTTAGCTGTTAGCTGTAAGTTAGCAGTTAGCTGTAAGTTAGCTGTAAGTTAGCAGTTAGCTGTAAGTTAGCTGTAAGTTAGCAGTTAGCTGTAAGTTAGCTGTTAGCTGTAAGTTAGCAGTTAGCTGTAAGTTAGCTGTTAGCTGTAAGTTAGCTGTTAGCTGTAAGTTAGCTGTTAGCTGTAAGTTAGCAGTTAGCTGTAAGTTAGCTGTAAGTTAGCAGTTAGCTGTAAGTTAGCTGTAAGTTAGCAGTTAGCTGTAAGTTAGCTGTTAGCTGTAAGTTAGCAGTTAGCTGTAAGTTAGCTGTTAGCTGTAAGTTAGCTGTTAGCTGTAAGTTAGCTGTTAGCTGTAAGTTAGCAGTTAGCTGTAAGTTAGCTGTAAGTTAGCAGTTAGCTATAAGTTAGCTGTAAGTTAGCAGTTAGCTGTAAGTTAGCTGTTAGCTGTAAGTTAGCAGTTAGCTGTAAGTTAGCTGTTAGCTGTAAGTTAGCTGTTAGCTGTAAGTTAGCTGTTAGCTGTAAGTTAGCAGCAGATGCTAGCAAACAATGCTTTCTCATCAGCAGTAATGGACCAAGCCGGAGATGTGCACAGCGTAACTCGTAGTAATGCATGTGAACCGTTAATTACTGTGTTTAGATATTTTGGATATATTAACCTCATTAAACAGTTGTACCTGGAGACCTCCATCTTTATCAGAAACATGCCGATAATGTAACGCTAACACACCGAGAGTGAGGAGAGGACCGGTGCTGTGTTGGAAACACACCTTAAACACAGCTGCAGGTTGTCTGAGTCACAGAACGGAACCGTTCAGCTAGAAAGCTTCAGCTACCAAAGTAATGTGGGAACAATAATGTTCATCTTTCAGGAAGGAACAGCAGTAACTCCTTAGAAGTTGGTGTACGTCATCTTCATTAGCTAAGCTGTTAGCGTTAGCTTCAGCTAACAAAGTAATGTGGGAACAATAATGTTCATCTTTCAGGAAGGAGCAGCAGTAACTCATCTTCATTAGCTAAGCTGTTAGCGTTAGCTTCAGCTAACAAAGTAATGTGGGAACAATAATGTTCATCTTTCAGAAAGGAACAGCAGTAACTCCTTAGAAGTTGGTGTACGTCATCTTCATTAGCTAAGCTGTTAGCGTTAGCTGCTGCTAAAGGAAGAAATAAATCAGTAAATAAACCTATCTCAACATTGTCAGCGTTGTAGGGCAGACTGTGAGCTGATTGGCCGGTTCTCTGCGTGACATCACCAACTCACCTGTGAGGACAGCAGGTTGCAGTCGATGTGAACTCCTCTCCCCGTCTTGTGTCGCTGCAGCAGGGCAGCCATGACGGCTCCGTGTGCATACAGCCCCGTTGCCAGGTCCGTCATGGCAACACCTGGACGCACCGGCTCTCCGTCCTGCTGGCAGAAGCAGTGCATTATGGGAGGTTCAGATAAAACTGTGGAGATCGAGTTGTCTGTTGATTCAGTATTAAAGAAATCCGATTGGCCCTTGTAGGTGTTCTTGGTTGTGTTTTTAAAGAGTCTAAACTTGGCGGAGGACTCTCTGGTACAAGCTTTCATGTTTACAGCTCTAATGGCTCCCCAGGAGTGTGTTGTTTGGAGTTTTTACTCCACTATGGAGGAGTAAATGCTTCTGTTGCAATATCTGAAACAGCAGAAGGCGTCAGAAGGTGGATCCTTGGTCAGGTGTCTCTTTCACTTCCCTCCAGATGTCTGGGAGCAGCTCAGCCGCTCATATCCATCCTTTTTTCAACAATGCTTGAGACAGGAAGCTCTAAAGTACCGTCTCCACACAGGCCAGCATCGCTTCGTTATGTGTGCTCATAGTTCTCTCATTAAACATGTTTTTGGGTGGAGAGCAACCTCAGAAATTCATTCATTCGACAGTAATTAATACCAAAGTCAATCCGATTCAACAGTGGCGTAACGTGAAGTTTTCCAAATGACAGAATGAGACAGAAACTAGTGATAATGAGCTGGGAGTTGAGGGCAGATTTAGTTTCCTCTCAGTCAGATAACACTGGTTCAATGAGCCTGACGCAGAGCTGTGGCTTCATCTCATCTCATAAAACCCTGAAATAAAGATTCCCAAATGATCTGTGTGCCAAATAGAAAGTTCCAGATCATATGATCTGTCAGAATCTGCGAGGCTGAAAGACCAGTTCTGCCTCCAAAAACTGTGTGTGTGACTTGTTTTAATTTGACATCTAACAGGCCACAGATGGATCTTCTTGTAACAATGAGACTTTTATCCTGAAGGTGGTGCTAAAGGCAAAGCTCAGGCTGGTCGGACAGAGTGACAGACGGAGAGATTCTGACCTCTGGGCCGGTGATGTGCATCATCCCCGACACTGCTGACGCGATGGAGTCGTAGCCTGGACTCTGGGACTGAGGCCCGGTCTGTCCATAACCTGAACACAAACACAGGTTACTGCCTGGGCTGATCTGACCTGAGAGGAGAAAAATTACATTCCAGCTAAGTGTTGAGTCTAACTCTGACTAAACAACCTGACTGATTACCTGAAGAGTTCAGCTCATAAAAACATTCCCACCGACTCTCTGCTGTCAGCATCATGTTTAGCCAGAGATACAGAAACTGAGGAGGAACTCAGAGTGTTGCAAAGACTCCTTCATCCAAATAAGGACTAAATCCCCAGAAAAGCTCAGAAAATAATAAAACAGGAGAGGAAAGAAAACTGTCAGGAGATACAGGAGGCATAGGAGGTACAGGAGGTACAGGATGATAGGAGGCATAGGAGGCATAGGAGGTACAGGAGGTACAGGAGGTACAGGATGATAGGAGGCATAGGAGGTACAGGATGATAGGAGGCATAGGAGGTACAGGATGATAGGAGGCATAGGAGGTACAGGATGATAGGAGGCATAGGAGGTAAAGGAGGTACAGGAAATACAGGAGATACAGGAAATACAGGATGATAGGAGGCATAGGAGGTAAAGGAGGTACAGGAAATACAGGATGATAGGAGGCATAGGAGGCATAGGAGGTACAGGAGGTACAGGATGATACAGGAGGCATAGGATGCATAGGAGGTACAGGAGGTACAGGAAATGCAGGAGGCATAGGAGGTACAGGAGGTACAGGAAATGCAGGAGGCATAGGAGGTACAGGAGGTACAGGAGGCATAGGAGGTACAGGAGGTACAGGAGATATAGGAGGTACAGGAGGTACAGGAGATATAGGAGGCATAGGAGGCATAGGAGGTACAGGAGGCATAGGAGGTACAGGAGGTACAGGAAATGCAGGAGGCATAGGAGGTACAGGAGGTACAGGAGGCATAGGAGGTACAGGAGGTACAGGAGGCATAGGAGGTACAGGAGATATAGGAGGTACAGGAGGTACAGGAGGTACAGGAGATATAGGAGGTACAGGAGGCATAGGAGGTACAGGAGGCATAGGAGGCATAGGAGGTACAGGAGGCATAGGAGGCATAGGAGGTACAGGAGGTACAGGAGGCATAGGAGGTACAGGGGGCATAGGAGGTACAGGAGGTACAGGAGGCATAGGAGGTACAGGAGGCATAGGAGGTACAGGAGGCATAGGAGGCATAGGAGGCACAGGAGGTACAGGAGGTACAGGAGATATAGGAGGCATAGGAGGTACAGGAGGTACAGGAGGCATAGGAGGCATAAGAGGCATAGGAGGTACAGGAGGTACAGGAAATGCAGGAGGCATAGGAGGTACAGGAGGTACAGGAGGCATAGGAGGTACAGGAGGTACAGGAGGTACAGGAGATATAGGAGGTACAGGAGGTAGAGGAGGTACAGGAGGTACAGGAGATATAGGAGGTACAGGAGGCATAGGAGGTACAGGAGGCATAGGAGGCATAGGAGGCATAGGAGGTACAGGAGGCATAGGAGGCATAGGAGGCATAGGAGGTACAGGAGGCATAGGAGGCATAGGAGGTACAGGAGGTACAGGAGGCATAGGAGGTACAGGGGGCATAGGAGGTACAGGAGGTACAGGAGGTACAGGAGATATAGGAGGTACAGGAGGCATAGGAGGTACAGGAGGCATAGGAGGCATAGGAGGCATAGGAGGCATAGGAGGTACAGGAGGTACAGGAGGCATAGGAGGTACAGGAGGCATAGGAGGTACAGGAGGTACAGGAGGTACAGGAGATATAGGAGGTACAGGAGGCATAGGAGGTACAGGAGGCATAGGAGGCATAGGAGGCATAGGAGGCATAGGAGGTACAGGAGGCATAGGAGGCATAGGAGGTACAGGAGGTACAGGAGGCATAGGAGGCATAGGAGGCATAGGAGGCATAGGAGGTACAGGAGGCATAGGAGGCATAGGAGGTACAGGAGGTACAGGAGGTACAGGAGGCATAGGAGGCATAGGAGGTACAGGAAATGCAGGAGGCATAGGAGGTACAGGAGGTACAGGAGGCATAGGAGGCATAGGAGGCATAGGAGGTACAGGAGGCATAGGAGGCATAGGAGGTACAGGAGGCATAGGAGGTACAGGAGGCATAGGAGGCATAGGAGGTACAGGAAATGCAGGAGGCATAGGAGGTACAGGAGGTACAGGAGGTACAGGAGGTACAGGAGATATAGGAGGTACAGGAGGCATAGGAGGTACAGGAGGCATAGGAGGTACAGGAGGTACAGGAGGCATAGGAGGTACAGGAGGTACAGGAGGTACAGGAGATATAGGAGGCATAGGAGGTACAGGAGGTACAGGAGGCATAGGAGGCATAGGAGGCATAGGAGGTACAGGAGGTACAGGAGGTACAGGAGATATAGGAGGTACAGGAGGCATAGGAGGTACAGGAGGCATAGGAGGTACAGGAGGCATAGGAGGTACAGGAGGTACAGGAGGCATAGGAGGTACAGGAGGTACAGGAGGTACAGGAGATATAGGAGGTACAGGAGGCATAGGAGGTACAGGAGGTACAGGAGGTACAGGAGGTACAGGAGGCATAGGAGGTACAGGAGGTACAGGAGGTAAAGGAGGTACAGGAGATATAGGAGGCATAGGAGGTACAGGAGGTACAGGAGATATAGGAGGTACAGGAGGCATAGGAGGTACAGGAGGCATAGGAGGTACAGGAGGTACAGGAGGCATAGGAGGTACAGGAGGTACAGGAGGTAAAGGAGGTACAGGAGATATAGGAGGCATAGGAGGTACAGGAGGCATAGGAGGTACAGGAGGCATAGGAGGTACAGGAGGTACAGGAGGCATAGGAGGTACAGGAGGTACAGGAGGCATAGGAGGTACAGGATTCACCATCTGCGTTCAACACGTCTCTGGCCGCCACAACAAAATGCAACTGAACTATCAGAGCAGGCATCTGTGAAATGATTTCATTGATGAACTTAAATTTATGCTTTAATCCTTTTTTAATCAAATGTGACTCATTTCATTCCACAAGAAAACTCTTTGTTTGAGCTCTCAGCTGCTTCCAATAACCCAGAACCGGCTGCTGTGGTTTCAGACAGGTGACGACCAATCAGCAGCTGTCTCAGCCTTCGACCAATCAGCAGCTGCCTCAGCCTTCGACCAATCAGCAGCTGTCTCACCCTTCGACCAATCAGCAGCTGTCTCAGCCTTCCTTCTCATCTCTTATACTTACAGAATGCTGTTAAAATCCATATATTAGTAAATAACGCTGTATTAGAGACCAGAGGCCATGATGCCTGCGTTTCAGGTGCTTTACAGTTTATCACCAACAGCTGATTTCTGCCCAGAAACATGATTTCCTCCGTTAATGAAAACAGAAACCCATTTATCACATTTCTAAATGTTTGGGTGGTGGTCTGACCCCATTCCAGCCAACGTTTTACGTGACTTTGAGACGTCTCTTTTGGTTTCAGCTGCTGTTTCATCGTGATTTCATTCGCTGTTTGTTGGATTTCTGCATCAAAAACTGTTGCATTAAGTGATGAAATGTGTTTAACAGCAGGAAAGATACAGAATCTGAGTGTTTTTCTTTTTAATCACAGTAACTGAGCAGGTTTGGTGTCATTTTAAAGTTTCTATCAACAAAAAGCTGTTTGTTTGAATCAGTGAATCAAATCTCATTGTTTTACAGTAAATTTTCCCTGAAAAATAAATAAATCATTTCCTGTGACGCAGAGCAAACCCCTGCTCTCACGGTTCCTCTCTGACAGATGACTATAATCTGCTGCCCGCCTGCAGAAACTGCTGCTTCACATGTGTCCTTTCAGCTGTAAGCTACAGTCTTTACGGACACTTTCAGACCAGGTAGAGAAAACTTACAGCAGTGAGTTTAAACAAGGGCTGAAAGAACACTTTGGATGAATAAATGATGAGGAAAGAAGAAGAAAGGGAACAGAGGGAAGAATTCTGCGGGAGGACCATGAAACCAAAGTCTGACATGTGTTTGGGTCTCATGGTGAGATCTGGTGTTTAAGGCCTTTAATGTTGTGGGTTTCACAGCCTGAACAGTTTCCCTGCATCTGAAGCTTTAAACGCCACACATTCACACATCATTAGGGCTTATATGTTGTCTTTCTTAGCAGCTTATTGATTCTTCTGGAGGAGATCAGCAGGAATGTGTTGGATCAGCGCCATTTAAAACTGAGGTTAAAGGAAAACTTCCAGCTGGGAGTGAAATTAAAAAATCTCCCTTTAAAGGTGCAAAGTTAATGGCAGTTTGGATGGAAACCATTAAATATTCTAATTACCCGACAGCCTCTACTGAAACATTCTGCTGACCACGAAGCTGCAGAATATTCTGCAGAATATTTACCGAACATCTGGAGTTTCAGAGCCACATCACAGCTGAGAGCTCCTGAAGCACCGTTTCTTCCATCTTTCCTCAGACTTTACTGTGAAAAGGTGGCTGGAGGCCAGGTCAGGGACAGCAAATACAACCTTGGACAAAGGTGGGGGTCGTGCGAAGGGGGCGGAGCCTCCTCTGGATGTTGAGGCCGTATCAAACCCAGACTGAACCACGAGTGTTTCTGGCAGCAAACCTCAACAAACCCAAAGCAGAGTTCTGACCCGACCATCAGAGCGAGGAGGAGAGCCGAGTTACCGTGGAGTCCGACGACATCTAGTGGTTAAAGGGCAGAACTGCAGGAGGCCACTGGCCCACCACTGTTTTCATGTGTTTGAGCCGGAGTTTGATGAAGATTCTGATGAAAATTATTCATATTTGAGTCTCCTGTATGTTACCTGGTAAAGTAACTTTTATTTCATGTGATTTCACAGACAGGTGACGGTCACTGCACCTCAGTGCTGCAGAAACATGATAATAATGTGCAAAATGGAATCTGAATGTGACAGAAAGGGTGAATGTCTGCAGATATTCATACTGTTTGTCTTTAGGTTGTTTTATGTTTCTATTTATTATTTATCTATTTGATATTCTCATGCAAACACTGAACGATGCACTGACTGCAGAGCACTTTAACCTCATTGTTTACCTGTGATAATGACATTAAAGACCTGTTGTCGGCACTCAGAGGTGAAGCGGTACCTGATATTGAGCAGTAGATGAGCCCCGGGTTCACTCGGCTCAGCTGATCGTATCCTAAACCCATCTGAGGGAGTTTCCCCGGCAGGAAGTTCTCTACCAGCACGTCACACACTCCTGCAAGCTGAAACACAACAGGACTGTGAAACCCGGTCCGGTTCTTCTTAAATCAGTCGATGGAACAGGCATAAAGGCGAATATAAAGAAACCTGAAGGCATGAAGAAGTTTTTAGCCCTCCTCTGGGTTTCAGACAGGCTTTATGGAGCCAATGATATCCCACCTTCACCTGTGAGGTCAGCCTGCATCACATCTACTTTGGAATCCATCCCCCATCCTTGTTAAGGATTTATTTCACTATCAGATGTTTGTTTTTCCACATCTGTTTTTAACCACTGCTCTCCTTTGAATTCGGTTCTGACTCATATTGAAGGTGTTAGCGCTTGTGATGTCATCGAGTTTTCTTTGATTGCTTCCAGCCTCATATCCTGGCAGAAAGGAACTGAATTTAACATCAATCCTGGTCTGATATGTTAGTGCTGCTCAGCTGGATAAAGGAAATAACTCAGAACAACAAGAAAATCCAGTGAAACTAGCTAAAACTGACACTAACTCAGAGTAAGGGGGTCCCTGCCTGTGCTGCTGCACAATGTCCCAAAATAACTGCGAACAGGAGGCTTTCAGAAGACTGATGATGTGTTCAGGGCCAGCAGATCTGTTCAAACCCAGTCAGAACCTCAGGTGAAATTAAACCAATCTGATCACACTGGAACCTGATCGAGAAGCACTTTTGTACTTTGAAAAAGGCCTGATGTTCTGAGCTCCGTACCTGTTGGATGATCTCTGCTCCTCTGCGATGTTTCAGGTCCACAGCAATACTCTGAAACCACACAGTTCATCAGAAAGTTACCACCAAACGCTCATATTTCTGTTTCTCTTCAACTGGTTCTTTCCAGGGTGGAGGTGGAAGCTCACCTTCTTATTCCGGTTGACGCTGAGAAAGTAGACGCTCTCTGAGCCGACAAACGGAGGACCCCAGGCTCTGGTGTCATCGCCTGCACCTGCTCAACAAATCCAACCGAAAAGCGTCAGGTTTCCCACAATCCTTCACTCGTAGCTGGGCAGGAACGAGCCGTGAACTCACCCGGTCTCTCCACTTTGATCACCTCGGCTCCCAGGTCTCCCAGGATCATGGTGGCGAACGGACCCGCCAGAACTCTGCAAACCAACAGAAAACTTTACCTTCAATCCAGAGGAATGAAAAGTACACGAGCAGCGAGGAATCCTGCAGAACCGAGGAAGACTCACCTCGTCAGGTCTAAGACTCTGACGCCCTCTAGTGGCCGAAGACTTTCTGCTTCTGAAATTAGATTCAGAGGGCAGAAATAAGGACAATTCAAACTTTTTCTGACTCACTGTCTCAAAATGTAGTGGTTTTAAAGATAATATCTGTGCAGATGTGAAACCTGACAGAGTCTGACACAGCTGGAGTTAAAGATGTTCCCTTTTTTCAACTGATTATGAACGTTTTCAGCTCTCTGATGTCACCTGAACCCTGAACAACGAGTCAAATTATGCATGAGACTGTCACGATCATTAACTGCCATCCTTACTGCTGAAGTTAGCCATTTAACTCTCTTTTTCTACTGATAATACGTCACTGCTTCTACATTTAAATGTTTCGATGCTGTGACAAACATGAACTGAACTCTGTAATCAGGAAACGCGCATATATATTTAAAAAAATCTCTTATATCCACAGAAATGATTCATTTGGTGACTGTGTTGGTTGTTTTAACGTTAGTCCGTGACTACACAAAGCTAATTTGAGTTTAAATCTGACCGTAAACCCACTTCCGGTTTGAAGCCAACTGTTTCCGGTAACTTGACTTACACGAAGAAGACTTTGACCAACACGTTGGTTAAATATTAAACACATAATTAAAGTGTTAAATGTGACTCGTGTTGCCTGGGATATGCATTTAATTAAGTGTTAAACAGACTGAGTTATTATCTTGCGAGGATACACGCGGTGTGTACTCTTTTTATCGATTAGCTGATCGATCCCCTCACGCAGCAGGAGGCTAACATTAGCCTGCTAGCTGTCGCTGCGGGACGCTACCTGTGTTTGTGTTGGACATCCAGCGGCCGCAGACTGGACTCCTCGTCGGCTGATTTCTCTGTAGCAGCGACTTTAAACCAGCTGGACAGAGAGCCGTGAGGCGGCTGTTTAAAACTCTAAAAGTCGCCGACATCGTCCCACCTGTTAGCTTCAAGCTAAAACCACCGCAAATGTACATCCGGGCGGCTCTTTCAAAGTAAAAGATGGAGATGGCTGAAAAACACAAGCACGTCAAGAAAGCAGTTCAAAGTCCCCCAAACACACACCGAGCAGCACTTTCAACAGAAGGTATCAGCTTCCCAACACTTACAATGACCCCCCTCCTCAGGAGATTCACACCTGGAGTCACGTGACCAACATGTTGACAAACA
Source organism: Leuresthes tenuis (assembly GCA_036924055.1). Taxonomy (NCBI): domain Eukaryota; kingdom Metazoa; phylum Chordata; class Actinopteri; order Atheriniformes; family Atherinopsidae; genus Leuresthes; species Leuresthes tenuis. The sequence goes on along the minus strand of JAVGWW010000024.1, from coordinate 988,284 downwards.
ACTCACAGGTGACAAAAATGACCTTCAGAATGACTCATGTGACATCTACAAAGTATGCATTTCACTGCAATCAGTCAGGCCTGAAGAAGCCTCTCAGAGGAGAGATGAAACGCCCCCTGAGATTTCTGTAAAAGAAGAGTTGAGGTTTGGGAAAGCAACACGAGAGAAGTTTGTGAACCTTAAAACGCCCCAAAGAGATCCGTCATTATTAATGCTAAACTGGGAGCAGCAGCTCAGAACTGGACCAAGTGGTTTAATACTGACGTCAGTCCATTAAAACTTGGGCTCAGAACTCCAAAAGAAACAAGAATTTAGTTGACTTTCAGTCATTTTACACTCTTCTGTAAAAGAAGAGCTGCTTTGGGAAAGTATGAACCAACATTAGAGAAGTTTGTGAACCTTAAAACGATGTGTTTCTGACTCGATTTGCAGTACACTGAACTTTGTTCTGCACATTTCTGGGCCTGGAGCCAAAATTCTGTTGAATATCATCATTTCCAGTTTGCATCCCAGTGGCTTCAACTTCTCCGGCTGGTTTTCTACATTTTTAATCACACTGAACATCTTTAAAGAGGTTTCTGTCTCCATCTGCCCCCTGAGTCCAAGTATTTCAGTCTTACAAGAGATCCCTTCTCAGCAGGCAACTGTACAGCTATCACAGAAAAAACTAACACTATGTGAATAATAAAAGAGCTCAAAAGAAAAGGAACCCTGTCAAAATTACAATTAACCTGGGAAAAGGTTGTTTCATTTAGGTCAACTTGATCTGACGTAACATCACTGATAAAGTTAGGTTTGGTTTGACCATTTATCTCTACTTTACTCTGGAAGTATTTCTACTTTATTCTGGAAGTATTTCTAAAGTATTTCTACTTTATTCTGGAAGTATTTCTAAAGTATCTCTACTTTACTCTGGAAGTATTTCTACTTTATTGTGGGAGTATTTCTAAAGTATTTCTACTTTACTCTGGAAGTATTTATAAAGTATTTCTACTTTATTCTGGGAGTATTTCTACTTTATTCTGGAAGTATTTCTACTTTACTCTGGAAGTATCTCTACTTTATTCTGGAAGTATTTCTAAAGTATTTCTACTTTACTCTGGAAGTATTTCTAAAGTATTTCTACTTTACTCTGGAAGTATTTCTACTTTATTCTGGACGTATTTTTACTTTATTCTGGAAGTATTTCTAAAGTATTTCTACTTTACTCTGGAAGTATTTGTACTTTCTTCTTGAAATAAGAAATGTAAAAGAAGTTCTTCCGATATTTCTTGTCTTTTTGTCTGATAAACCTGATCAGTTGTGATCACACTTTATTCAGGATCAATCTGACTGCAGAAACACCCACTGATGCCTTCTGAGATGAAACCTTATTTTGCACAGAACGTGATGAAATGCGCTCCATGAACGTCATGATTAGTTTTAAGCCGACGGTAATAACAGCTGAACCAGGGAATAACCGGGTGAAATCCCCGGTGCGTCAGGTGTCCGGCCCAGCACTGGATGTCCTGTGTCCGCGGCTGAGGAGGGTTCGGTGGGAGGAGTCCGGACAGCTTCGCGGAGCTCTGGGAGAGCAGAGCAGACCAGAGGCCATCGGAGCGAAAGTTGCGTCGGATGGTTCGGTGAGATGCTGCCAGCGCCGAGGAGATGGATCAGGAAGTTTCCTCCGAGCTTCATCACCCCGTAAGTCCACCTTATGTTGCTGCTGCGCTCTGATCTGACTGAAGTCCGCATTTTATCCCCTGAAATGATTCAGGTCGCACAGAAATTAAGAAAAGTTCCTCTAACAGATGATTTTAATAGAAGCTGAACCCATCAGACACAGATTTCTATCTCCGACCTCACAGATGGGAATATTTTCAGTCTGGAAAAGTTCTCTGTGCACGGCCTGACACGCACGGATCGGGTTACAGCGCACAGGGATCGATTGCATGCGTGCGTGCGTGTGCGCGGAGCTCTGAGACTGCTGTCAGGCTTGTGGATGTCTCACACCCATGAATGCAGCTGGTTTTGGGTGCAGGTGGAGAACTGCGTCATCACACGGATTTCACTTCATTCCCCATGAAAATGTGAATAAAGACTCTGGTTCCGGTGCTGATCAACACGAGCTTCTGTAACGAGAAAACATTCAGAGGAAGGTGCACGGAACCAGATGTTCGATAAGGAGAAAAATGTGATTTTTACAACGTGCACATCCATATAAAGGAGGCTCAGTTTTAACTCTGTTTTAACTGTATTCATATGAGATATTTACCATGTTTTAAAGGATCATGAGGGTCGGTGTGCTGGTTCTGTTCAGTGTTCAAAGCTAAGAGTTGGACTTCAGTTCTGATGCTCAGACTTGAATAAAAGTAGCATGAATTCATGTGAACTATTCCCACATAACCCACGGCTGAAAACAGCCATATTAAAGCGAATTTGAGTTTGAAATGTAACATTTACTCCTGATCTGGTTCTGGTGTTGACCCGTCTGAGTCCAACACCCAACCTCCATCTCTGTTGTTCTCCCAGCATAAACTGTGTTCAGGATTTTTATCCCACTGATATATTTCTGCTCAGTGACATGAATTAAGATTAATGGAGCCTTGAGACTATCTGAGTCCATCCTCAAATGAACCAGGTTGATGCTGATCACGTCTCAGGTAACAAGAAGTGTCAAATGTCCGAATCAGATCCCCGCCGCTCATTGGACTGGACACTGGAAGTGTTCCAGGTTAGTGCACCGGTCCTGTGACACTGCTGCGCTTTTCACTCCTTAAGTTTGAAGAAGTGAGACTTATTTTCTCATCTAAACAGTGAAGTGTGTCAGTTATTAACCAAACCATGACGAACGCTGTGGACTCTGAGAGAAAAGCCTCCAGACATCCTGCTGCCTCTAACCTCCTCTGTGGGAGGTCCTGGTGCGTGTAAGTCCTGCTGAGTTCACTGCGCAGACGCTGTCTTTGAGCTACTTTAACGGTGATTCTGTAAGTCCAGCTGAGTTCACTGCACAGACGCTGTCTTTGAGCTACTTTAACGGTGATTCTGTAAGTCCAGCTGAGTTCACTGCGCAGACGCTGTCTTTGAGCTACTTTAACGGTGATTCTGTAAGTCCTGCTGAGTTCACTGCGCAGACGCTGTCTTTGAGCTACTTTAACAGTGATTCTGTAAGTCCAGCTGAGTTCACTGCAGACGCTGTCTTTGAGCTACTTTAACAGTGATTCTGTAAGTCCAGCTGAGTTCACTGCAGACGCTGTCTTTGAGCTACTTTAACAGTGATTCTGTAAGTCCAGCTGAGTTCACTGCGCAGACGCTGTCTTTGAGCTACTTTAACGGTGATTCTGTAAGTCCAGCTGAGTTCACTGCAGACGCTGTCTTTGAGCTACTTTAACGGTGATTCTGTAAGTCCAGCTGAGTTCACTGCGCAGACGCTGTCTTTGAGCTACTTTAACGGTGATTCTGTAAGTCCAGCTGAGTTCACTGCGCAGACGCTGTCTTTGAGCTACTTTAACGGTGATTCTGTAAGTCCAGCTGAGTTCACTGCAGACGCTGTCTTTGAGCTACTTTAACGGTGATTCTGTAAGTCCAGCTGAGTTCACTGCAGATGCTGTCTTTGAGCTACTTTAACGTGATTCTGTAAGTCCAGCTGAGTTCACTGCAGACGCTGTCTTTGAGCTACTTTAACGGTGATTCTGTAAGTCCAGCTGAGTTCACTGCGCAGATGCTGTCTTTGAGCTACTTTAACAGTGATTCTGTAAGTCCAGCTGAGTTCACTGCAGACGCTGTCTTTGAGCTACTTTAACGGTGATTCTGTGAGTCCAGCTGAGTTCACTGCAGACGCTGTCTTTGAGCTACTTTAACGGTGATTCTGTAAGTCCAGCTGAGTTCACTGCGCAGATGCTGTCTTTGAGCTACTTTAACAGTGATTCTGTAAGTCCAGCTGAGTTCACTGCAGATGCTGTCTTTGAGCTACTTTAACGGTGATTCTGTGAGTCCAGCTGAGTTCACTGCAGACGCTGTCTTTGAGCTACTTTAACGGTGATTCTGTAAGTCCAGCTGAGTTCACTGCGCAGATGCTGTCTTTGAGCTACTTTAACAGTGATTCTGTAAGTCCAGCTGAGTTCACTGCAGACGCTGTCTTTGAGCTACTTTAACAGTGATTCTGTAAGTCCAGCTGAGTTCACTGCAGACGCTGTCTTTGAGCTACTTTAACGGTGATTCTGTGAGTCCTGCTGAGTTCACTGCGCAGATGCTGTCTTTGAGCTACTTTAACAGTGATTCTGTAAGTCCAGCTGAGTTCACTGCAGATGCTGTCTTTGAGCTACTTTAACAGTGATTCTGTAAGTCCAGCTGAGTTCACTGCAGACGCTGTCTTTGAGCTACTTTAACGGTGATTCTGTGAGTCCAGCTGAGTTCACTGCAGACGCTGTCTTTGAGCTACTTTAACGGTGATTCTGTAAGTCCAGCTGAGTTCACTGCGCAGATGCTGTCTTTGAGCTACTTTAACAGTGATTCTGTAAGTCCAGCTGAGTTCACTGCAGATGCTGTCTTTGAGCTACTTTAACAGTGATTCTGTAAGTCCAGCTGAGTTCACTGCAGACGCTGTCTTTGAGCTACTTTAACGGTGATTCTGTGAGTCCTGCTGAGTTCACTGCGCAGACACTGTCTTTGAGCTACTTTAACGGTGATTCTGTGAGTCCTGCTGAGTTCACTGCGCAGACGCTGTCTTTGAGCTGCTTTAACGGTGATTCTGTAAGTCCAGCTGAGTTCACTGCGCAGACACTGTCTTTGAGCTACTTTAACGGTGATTCTGTGAGTCCTGCTGAGTTCACTGCGCAGACGCTGTCTTTGAGCTACTTTAACGGTGATTCTGTAAGTCCAGCTGAGTTCACTGCGCAGACGCTGTCTTTGAGCTACTTTAACGGTGATTCTGTAAGTCCAGCTGAGTTCACTGCGCAGACGCTGTCTTTGAGCTACTTTAACGGTGATTCTGTAAGTCCAGCTGAGTTCACTGCGCAGACGCTGTCTTTGAGCTACTTTAACGGTGATTCTGTAAGTCCAGCTGAGTTCACTGCGCAGACGCTGTCTTTGAGCTACTTTAACGTGATTCTGTAAGTTCAGCTGAGTTCACTGCGCAGACGCTGTCTTTGAGCTACTTTAACGGTGATTCTGTAAGTCCAGCTGAGTTCACTGCGCAGACGCTGTCTTTGAGCTGCTTTAACGGTGATTCTGTAAGTCCAGCTGAGTTCACTGCGCAGACGCTGTCTTTGAGCTACTTTAACGGTGATTCTGTAAGTCCAGCTGAGTTCACTGCAGACGCTGTCTTTGAGCTACTTTAACAGTGATTCTGTAAGTCCAGCTGAGTTCACTGCACAGACGCTGTCTTTGAGCTACTTTAACAGTGATTCTGTAAGTCCAGCTGAGTTCACTGCGCAGATGCTGTCTTTGAGCTACTTTAACGGTGATTCTGTGAGTCCAGCTGAGTTCACTGCGCAGACGCTGTCTTTGAGCTACTTTAACGGTGATTCTGTAAGTCCAGCTGAGTTCACTGCGCAGACGCTGTCTTTGAGCTACTTTAACAGTGATTCTGTAAGTCCAGCTGAGTTCACTGCAGATGCTGTCTTTGAGCTACTTTAACGGTGATTCTGTGAGTCCAGCTGAGTTCACTGCGCAGACGCTGTCTTTGAGCTACTTTAACGGTGATTCTGTAAGTCCAGCTGAGTTCACTGCACAGACGCTGTCTTTGAGCTACTTTAACAGTGATTCTGTAAGTCCAGCTGAGTTCACTGCAGATGCTGTCTTTGAGCTACTTTAACAGTGATTCTGTAAGTCCAGCTGAGTTCACTGCAGACGCTGTCTTTGAGCTACTTTAACGTGATTCTGTAAGTTCAGCTGAGTTCACTGCGCAGACGCTGTCTTTGAGCTACTTTAACGGTGATTCTGTAAGTCCAGCTGAGTTCACTGCGCAGACGCTGTCTTTGAGCTGCTTTAACGGTGATTCTGTAAGTCCAGCTGAGTTCACTGCGCAGACGCTGTCTTTGAGCTACTTTAACGGTGATTCTGTGAGTCCAGCTGAGTTCACTGCGCAGACGCTGTCTTTGAGCTACTTTAACGGTGATTCTGTAAGTCCAGCTGAGTTCACTGCGCAGACGCTGTCTTTGAGCTACTTTAACAGTGATTCTGTAAGTCCAGCTGAGTTCACTGCAGATGCTGTCTTTGAGCTACTTTAACGGTGATTCTGTGAGTCCAGCTGAGTTCACTGCGCAGACGCTGTCTTTGAGCTACTTTAACGGTGATTCTGTAAGTCCAGCTGAGTTCACTGCACAGACGCTGTCTTTGAGCTACTTTAACAGTGATTCTGTAAGTCCAGCTGAGTTCACTGCAGATGCTGTCTTTGAGCTACTTTAACAGTGATTCTGTAAGTCCAGCTGAGTTCACTGCAGACGCTGTCTTTGAGCTACTTTAACGGTGATTCTGTGAGTCCAGCTGAGTTCACTGCAGACGCTGTCTTTGAGCTACTTTAACGGTGATTCTGTAAGTCCAGCTGAGTTCACTGCGCAGATGCTGTCTTTGAGCTACTTTAACAGTGATTCTGTAAGTCCAGCTGAGTTCACTGCAGATGCTGTCTTTGAGCTACTTTAACAGTGATTCTGTAAGTCCAGCTGAGTTCACTGCAGACGCTGTCTTTGAGCTACTTTAACGGTGATTCTGTGAGTCCTGCTGAGTTCACTGCGCAGACACTGTCTTTGAGCTACTTTAACGGTGATTCTGTGAGTCCTGCTGAGTTCACTGCGCAGACGCTGTCTTTGAGCTGCTTTAACGGTGATTCTGTAAGTCCAGCTGAGTTCACTGCGCAGACACTGTCTTTGAGCTACTTTAACGGTGATTCTGTGAGTCCTGCTGAGTTCACTGCGCAGACGCTGTCTTTGAGCTACTTTAACGGTGATTCTGTAAGTCCAGCTGAGTTCACTGCGCAGACGCTGTCTTTGAGCTACTTTAACGGTGATTCTGTAAGTCCAGCTGAGTTCACTGCGCAGACGCTGTCTTTGAGCTACTTTAACGGTGATTCTGTAAGTCCAGCTGAGTTCACTGCGCAGACGCTGTCTTTGAGCTACTTTAACGGTGATTCTGTAAGTCCAGCTGAGTTCACTGCGCAGACGCTGTCTTTGAGCTACTTTAACGTGATTCTGTAAGTTCAGCTGAGTTCACTGCGCAGACGCTGTCTTTGAGCTACTTTAACGGTGATTCTGTAAGTCCAGCTGAGTTCACTGCGCAGACGCTGTCTTTGAGCTGCTTTAACGGTGATTCTGTAAGTCCAGCTGAGTTCACTGCGCAGACGCTGTCTTTGAGCTACTTTAACGGTGATTCTGTAAGTCCAGCTGAGTTCACTGCAGACGCTGTCTTTGAGCTACTTTAACAGTGATTCTGTAAGTCCAGCTGAGTTCACTGCACAGACGCTGTCTTTGAGCTACTTTAACGGTGATTCTGTAAGTCCAGCTGAGTTCACTGCACAGACGCTGTCTTTGAGCTACTTTAACAGTGATTCTGTAAGTCCAGCTGAGTTCACTGCAGATGCTGTCTTTGAGCTACTTTAACAGTGATTCTGTAAGTCCAGCTGAGTTCACTGCAGACGCTGTCTTTGAGCTACTTTAACGGTGATTCTGTGAGTCCAGCTGAGTTCACTGCAGACGCTGTCTTTGAGCTACTTTAACGGTGATTCTGTAAGTCCAGCTGAGTTCACTGCGCAGATGCTGTCTTTGAGCTACTTTAACAGTGATTCTGTAAGTCCAGCTGAGTTCACTGCAGATGCTGTCTTTGAGCTACTTTAACAGTGATTCTGTAAGTCCAGCTGAGTTCACTGCAGACGCTGTCTTTGAGCTACTTTAACGGTGATTCTGTGAGTCCTGCTGAGTTCACTGCGCAGACACTGTCTTTGAGCTACTTTAACGGTGATTCTGTGAGTCCTGCTGAGTTCACTGCGCAGACGCTGTCTTTGAGCTGCTTTAACGGTGATTCTGTAAGTCCAGCTGAGTTCACTGCGCAGACACTGTCTTTGAGCTACTTTAACGGTGATTCTGTGAGTCCTGCTGAGTTCACTGCGCAGACGCTGTCTTTGAGCTACTTTAACGGTGATTCTGTAAGTCCAGCTGAGTTCACTGCGCAGACGCTGTCTTTGAGCTACTTTAACGGTGATTCTGTAAGTCCAGCTGAGTTCACTGCGCAGACGCTGTCTTTGAGCTACTTTAACGGTGATTCTGTAAGTCCAGCTGAGTTCACTGCGCAGACGCTGTCTTTGAGCTACTTTAACGGTGATTCTGTAAGTCCAGCTGAGTTCACTGCGCAGACGCTGTCTTTGAGCTACTTTAACGTGATTCTGTAAGTTCAGCTGAGTTCACTGCGCAGACGCTGTCTTTGAGCTACTTTAACGGTGATTCTGTAAGTCCAGCTGAGTTCACTGCGCAGACGCTGTCTTTGAGCTGCTTTAACGGTGATTCTGTAAGTCCAGCTGAGTTCACTGCGCAGACGCTGTCTTTGAGCTACTTTAACGGTGATTCTGTAAGTCCAGCTGAGTTCACTGCAGACGCTGTCTTTGAGCTACTTTAACAGTGATTCTGTAAGTCCAGCTGAGTTCACTGCACAGACGCTGTCTTTGAGCTACTTTAACAGTGATTCTGTAAGTCCAGCTGAGTTCACTGCGCAGATGCTGTCTTTGAGCTACTTTAACGGTGATTCTGTGAGTCCAGCTGAGTTCACTGCGCAGACGCTGTCTTTGAGCTACTTTAACGGTGATTCTGTAAGTCCAGCTGAGTTCACTGCAGATGCTGTCTTTGAGCTACTTTAACGGTGATTCTGTGAGTCCAGCTGAGTTCACTGCGCAGACGCTGTCTTTGAGCTACTTTAACGGTGATTCTGTAAGTCCAGCTGAGTTCACTGCGCAGACGCTGTCTTTGAGCTACTTTAACGGTGATTCACACTTTAAAATAATTCTTTAGTTCACAGGAAAATATATTTTAAGTTAAAGTTATCTGCAGTTACTGAAATGTATTTTCTGTTAAACATATCTAATATGTATTAATGTTATTCTCTGAGTTATTATCGTAACAGTGAACTTAAAGTTTTAGTTTATCTTAAAGGGAACTTTTTATTTCAACCCATAAAATAAGAACAAAGCACACTGGTGAGTTAGGGTTAAAAACTCCTTTTTATTGATAAAAATGTGATGAATGAGCACAACATTAATAAAATCTGAACATATTAATGACATATTGTCTGAATATTAGGGGCACTTTACAATAACTGTTTAGTATACTTATAGAACAAAGTATGTGTGTGGTGTGTACTAAATATACTATAAAAGTGCAATAAATACACTTTAAATTCTGCTTTTCTGCCATTTAATTACAACTAGAATAAACTAGTTGTTCCAGAATAGTAAACTTTAAGTTAAGTGATCATTCGCACACTTTAAGTTTAGGACTGAGGACCAGTTGGCTGCAGGTAGGCTCAGACATGCTGAAATTTAAGAACTTTTATTTTGTTTACATGCAGGAGAAGCTCCATTATCTGGATGTGACAGTTGATTTGAAATGATTTCAGGCAGACTAGCGTGCATTTTAAAAGTCTGATTGAAACCTGCGCTCACAGGGCCTGTGTCCAGGGCAAACAGAAGAATACCTGAAATTCTACCTCCATGCTGCATCTTACCTTTCACAGAGAGGTTAGAGGTCTGTGTGTGCAGCAGAAAGAGGCCCATGAGAGGAGCCGGCTGGATGTCTGCTAACACAAAAGAGTCTTTATGAACTTTTCTGCTGATCAAGTCAAAATATAAGATAGTGTTGGTAAAATTTCAGTGCGTTGCTCCAGTGTGATTTCACAAAACAAAAGAAGCCTGGAACTTAGGAGAGAAACAAGTTGGAAATGTGAAGCAGAAGGATTTTTACAGGTCAAACAAGTCTGGACTTGGACTGGAAACCCACAGCCTGCACCAAAATACACATATAAACATATAAAATTCAGCTCAAATCTGCATCACAGTCCACGCCACATCTCGGGCAGATTATTTAGCTCCACTTCCTGTATTCTATCGATAATCCCATCATTATTAGAATCCTTCGCAGCTAACAAGCCGACTGGTTTCCATTAAAATGCTAACGTGAAATGTTCCCTTGTGTTTGGACTCGATATGTGAACTTGTTGCTTGTGCTAATTTTGCAAGCTGTGCTAAGTGAACATCTCCACTTTGCTCTGGTCTGTCCAAAGGACATTGTTCCAGAAGTCTTGAGCTTTGTTCAGATGCAGCTTTGCAAACCTAAGCTGTGCTGCCATGTTCTTTTTAGAGAGAAGAGGCTTTCTCCTGCAGCCCTTCCAAACAAGCCATCCTTGTTCAGCCTTTTTCTAACTGTGCTGTCATGACCTTTAACCTTTAACATGCTAACTGAGGCCTGGAGAGTCTGAGATGTAGCTCTGGGCTTTTTCACCTTGGGGTGACCTTTAACCTTTAACATGCTAACTGAGGCCTGTAGAGTCTGAGATGTAGCTCTGGGCTTTTTCACCTTGGGGTGACCTTTAACCTTTAGCATGCTAACTGAGGCCTGTAGAGTCTGAGATGTATGACCTTTAACCTTTAACATGCTAACTGAGTCCTGTAGAGTCTGAGATGTATGACCTTTAACCTTTAACATGCTAACTGAGGCCTGTAGAGTCTGAGATGTAGCTCTGGGCTTTTTCACCTTGGGATGACCTTTAACCTTTAACATGCTAACTGAGGCCTGTAGAGTCTGAGATGTAGCTCTGGGCTTTTTCACCTTGGGGTGACCTTTAACCTTTAACATGCTAACTGAGGCCTGTAGAGTCTGAGATGTAGCTCTGGGCTTTTTCACCTTGGGGTGACCTTTAACCTTTAACATGCTAACTGAGGCCTGGAGAGTCTGAGATGTATGACCTTTAACCTTTAGCATGCTAACTGAGGCCTGTAGAGTCTGAGATGTAGCTCTGGGCTTTTTCACCTTGTAGAAACGCTTTCTGTTAGGGTGTCTCTAACTGGTCATGATACTTAACCCTGTATGTGGTTCATCTATCTGACACATGCAGCCAGTCTCAGACATAAATCAAACCTGATTCTGGACTGAAAGGAAAAATCAATGAAGCTCTGAACTGAAAAAAGCTTTTAGTGTAGAACTGGGATCGATCCATGCTCAGGTTTCACCACGATTCTCCTAAAGTGTCTGAGAGTGTTTGTGTAAATAAATCAGTACTTTAACATGCATCAGTTTGAGCTCAGTTCTTCCACTCCTGTTAAACTCTGCGTTACTTTGCTAATATTGTGGAGAGGAGCGACTTTCTGTGAAATATCTGGTTTCAGAACAAGCATCCTGGCTGATCCGAAGCACAGGTTTGAGCTCAGTCAGGACTGAATTGGACCGAATTCAGAGGGAAACCTGTGGTCACCCTTTTATAAAAGTAGGTGAAGAATCATCACAGAAGCAGCAGATGTTTTCTTCCTGGTATCATAGTCAGAATTACAGATTTGTCCGTTAATCTACCAGGTACTACTACATGGGTGTTTAGTTCAGAGCTGGAGCAGAAGCAAGTAAACAGAGTAAAATGACATTAATGATGAAAAGAAAAAGCAGATCAGATGTGGCATGAAGCAACAAACACTATGAAAATACACTGAACTGTAATGGAAAGCTGGTATTAAACGCACTGAGGAACTAATACAGTAAAAAACACCTTCTGAATATAAAGCAGAAGCTTTTTAAATCAACATTAAAGCAAACAAAAGCAGCTCCATTTCACAGTGAACCTGAAGTCAGACTGAATGACCAGTTCACTTAAAGTTTACTACATCTGCATCTACATCTACATTTATTACATCTGGAACAACCAGTGTTGAGCTCAGCCTATTTCAATGTAAATTAAAAGTGTATTTATTGTACTTTTATGTCAGAGTGGAAGGACTTAAAGTATTCAGGTTGTGTATGAACTAATTCACGTTTGATCAGTAAAAGAAAGTTTACTTACTTCCCACTAATATTAAAGCAATATGTCATCGATATGATGCTCAATCATCATGTTTATATCAATTAACAAACAGTAATTCACCAAATACGAGAGTAAAAAGTGTTTTAAAACTGCCTCTGATATAAAATATATATTTCAACCTTATTTTTTCTGGCAGGAAGTGACATCACCAGACTGCATTCATTCCCTTTCACTCTGGTTTTGGCGTCTCGTTGCTGCGGTTCATCTGGTTTTTATATCAGATCTAAGGATGGAGGCACATCAAAGATCCTTACCACCTGTTATCTTAAACAACTAAAGCAGGTTGGACAAAGGAAGGACATTTACACACAATTCAAAACTGTTACATGTGGAGTTCCTCAGGGATCGATCTCAGGACCACTGCTGTCAAAACACTGGTTTGATGTGGAAATTTGGGGGAGTGGCCAGCTGGAAAGGAAGCAGTGGACTTTCAAAATAAAGTGATTTCAGGCTGTAAGGTTCCCAGCACATGTCTAGGTATGAAAATGAAGGCATTACCTGTATAAAGCTTTTGTTTTCTTATGTCTATATAAGGGGGTTGGTCTGATAACTGTAAACTTCTGCTGTTTGAGATACTAAACTCTGATTTAGTTTAATTCAACCCCGGCTGGTTCTGTCAGAGTGGAGTCTGCATGTTCTCCCCGTTTATGCGTGGGTTCTCTCCGGGTTCTCTCCGGGTTCTCCGGCTTCCTCGCCCAATGACCGCTGGGATAGGCTCCACCCCCCACCACCCGACCGACGGATTAAGCGGGTATATAAGATGGATGTTTGAATACATAAGAAATAAAAGAAATTCAGCTGGAAAACTGGCCATAAAAGGAAAGATGAATCAGTCCGATAGCGATAGTTCTGTGCAGCTGAAACTGGAAATAACTCCAGTCCTGGTGGAGATAATTCAAGGTTCAGTTCAGATTCGGTTCAGTGAGGTTATTGTTGGAAGAAGAAACAGACTTATAATAAATAAGAAACTCAGCTCTTCCTGCTCAGATGCTTCACATTAGAAATGAAATCTCCTGATGTTTTCTGGCGAGTTTCTGCTTCAGAAGATAGAAAGTAAGCAGAAAAGCTCTACTGCACTTCACCACAGCCTCGGTTTGAGCCTGAATACTGAGGGTGAAGCCCGCCATGGAGACAGATTCAGGTGATATCTGTTATTTTCAGTGTCACGGGGAGGTTTCCTGTCTCTCTTACTGACACAGTGGCACCATTAGTGGGTCGGTTGCTTCTCTCTGTGACACTTTCCAGGGAATAATCCATCGTTATTATTGTGAGGAAGCAGAGGATGCAGGTGCCGGCCTGGCCTGTCCACCTGAAACTCTTCATCACTCGGTGAAAATGTCTGAAATCTGGATGTTTATTAACAGATTAAACGAAGCTGATGAAGCAGAACTGGAAACATGTTGAGTTCAGACTGTCTGCAGGGAAATAGAAGCCAAAGGAAAGTTAGATCTGGTTTGTTTAACGGTTGATGAGGAGGAGATTACTGACCGACTCTTTCATGGCTCACTTTACTGTGAGATCAGTCAGTTTGAATGTCTGGAACATGAAATATCTTCACAGTGATCTCCTCTCTGTCTCAGACTTTATCTGGAGCAAACCTCCTGGATCCGACACCACATCTGTCCTGAGAATCCACATCTGTCCTGAGATATTCCTGCTGTTTAAGCCTATTTTTATGTCTTTAACCACACTAATAGTTGGAGAGTTTTTGTTTTGTTGCTCAGACACAGCCTGACTTCTGGACCGGATCCTCTCCTCCAGGAATCTGCAACTCCTTAACTTTGGCCTGATTTATTAAGAACCAGCTCCACTTGCTTTTGGCCCAAAGGGAGCGAGGCTGAATGAGCCAGCGTCACATAAAGTAAACAAGAGCATTTTTTAAACCTGAAGCATGCAAAGTTATCAGAATAAAGACGGCAGAGGTGGAAAAAAGCCTTATTTGTCCACTCAGAGGCAGCTGTGATGGAGAAGCTTTCCATCCCAAAATATGTTCAGAACATTCATTGTTCAGCTCTTTTTGGTGATATAATATATTTATCTGACTGTTTTCATCAATCAAACTGCTTCCCTTCCCCTTGTCTGTCTGCGGGTGTGGCGCCCCCTGCAGGTCCACCAGGAGGCGCCACTGTCTGTGGATGCTGCTCATCCTGCTGGTCGTCTGCATCACCATCCAGGCTTTCTTCATCCGCCATGCCAGGTGAGGTCACTCTTCCTCAAACACAGACCCTCTGAGGCTAATGTTGGATCTGTTCGCCAGCTGAAACGTTAACTAAAAACAGCAGCTTTTCCTGTGACTCATGGAAAGAATCCGTTTGTGTTGTTTTTAGTCTCTGAACAGACACATTTCTCTGTTTTACGTCTTATTGAGATGTATGAGGCAGGCTTTGGGTTTTTAATGACATTTCTTGTCATTAGATGGTTGTTTTTGACTAATATTGTGGGCTAAACGACGCCACCTGCTGCGTTAATGTATTCATTAGTTAAGTTTGCTGTGGGGGGGGGGCAATGACTGCAGGTGTAAAGTGGAACTGGACTCCAGTCGCTCTGTAATGAGCTGAAACCGTCAGAGTGCCATGAAAATAAAGATCTTTTTCAACATTTAGCCACATCTTTGAGGTGTTTCTTCCAGAATAAGTGGCAGGGAGTCGTCTCCTCCAGCAGCTTCTTTAAAAGCTCATTTTATATCGATCCTGAAGCTTCTGAACGAGTGTTTAGAGGCTCTCACACTGACTGTGTTCTGGCCTTTTTTCCAGGGGAGTGAAGCTGCTGGGACTGACGTCTTGGGTCAGCAAACAGAAGCCGAGTCCGACTCTTCCAAACCCTGCGGCAGCGAATCAGAACACGGGATCCACACAAAGCCAAAGAACCGGCGACAGCAGAGCAACCTGCCGCCCAAAGTCTCACATCGTTTTCCTGAAGACGCACAAAACGGCGAGCAGCAGCATCCTGAACATTTTGTACCGGTACGGCGAGAGCAGGAACCTGACCTTCGCCCTGCCGGTGAAAAAGCACAGCCAGCTGTTCTACCCGCTCTTCTTCGCCTCTCACTTCGTTGAAGGCGCCGGCAGCCGGAGCCTCAGACGCTTCCACATCATGTGCAACCACATGAGGTTCAGAAAGTCTGAGGTGAGGATCCAGGTTGTGTGTCTGTGTGGTCAGTTACAGCCGAGATTATCAGAGCAAAACAGTGTTAAACAGTGTTAAACGGGTCCAAACGGGTCCAAACGGGTCCAAACAACTGGTCCAAACGGGTCCAAACGGGTCCAAACGGGTCCAAACGGGTCCAAATAACGCAGTGATTTTTAAATACATTTGTTACATATCAGACAGTCAGAAGTCGACAGATTTCCTGTTCAGCTTCATTTAATCTGTGAACAAACATCATTTCTACACCTCAGACCTGCAGCATCCCATAAAGTCAGTGAACCTTTTCCCACTTTGTTTCCTTCTGCCAACACTTAAAGCCGTTCTGACTCTGAGGAAACCAGGTGATGCAGAGTTCCAGCTGTTATTTTGTCCCATTCCTCCTTAAACAGGTCTTAAGGTGTGCAGCAGTGCGGGGGGGTGGTTGTTTCTCTGCTGGGGACAGGTCAGGACTGCAGGCAGCCAGTCCAGCACCCGTACCTCTTCTTCCTCAGCCAGGCCTTTGGACTGTGGCAGAATGTGGTTTTCCATGGTCTGCTTGAACAATGCTGGGACGTCCCAGGAAAAGATGTGGCCCTGAAGGCAGCATATGTTGCTGTAAAATCTCAGTGAACTTTTCTGCATTAATGCTGCCGTCACAGCAGTGGAAATGAGCTTTGCCCCCTGATCCAACCCCATACCATCACAGAGCCTGGCTGCAGGGACTGGTTGCTGACAGCAGGCTGGATGCTGCTTTTGCTCTTTGCTCCATTTCTTCCAACAAAGATGTGGAATACTGATGGGTCTGACCACAGCACACGTTTCCACCGTGTGACGGTCCATCCCAGACGCCTCCGAGCCCAGAGAAGTGGACGGTCCATCCCAGACGCCTCCGAGCCCAGAGAAGTGGACGGTCCATCCCAGAGGGAATTACAGCCAAATAGAGAATGATTTCACTCCTATATTATGTTTATTAGAGATTAAGAGCTTCATTCATTCATTTGTTCTTGTTCTTTTGATAGAAATGACCTGTTTGCCTGCTCAGGAAAGCAATAAAGCAGCTGAACTGTTCTCTTCATTTGGACCCAGTCTGATTGGCCTTATGTTGGTGTTCTGGCCGGCAGCCCGCTGTGAACTTTAACCCCTGAACTACGCTGATGCCTAACAGAAGCTGATGAGTTCAAACAGTCTGTTGTCAGCAGTGAAATGTTGAAAATGTTCCTCAACTTCAGCTTTTTCTCTTTCAGGTGGAAAAAGTGATGCCTCGGGACGCCTTCTACTTTTCGGTTCTGAGACATCCGGCGGCCATGATGGAGTCCATCTTCACTTACTACAAGAGCATCCCGGCCTTCCGTAAGACTCCCAGCCTGGACAGCTTCTTGGACAGCAGCTGGAGGACCTTCAACTCCTCGGTGAGCAACAACCACTACGCCCACAACGTTCTGGCCTTCGACTTCGGCTTTGACAACAACGTGGCAGAGGAAGACCTGGAGGAGAGCGCCAGCGCCGCCATAGCAGCCATAGAGCGGGACTTCCACCTTGTTCTCATCTCGGACTACTTCGAGGAGTCCGTGGTCCTGCTCAGGCACGCCCTCTGCTGGTCGCTGGAAGACGTCGTTTCCTTCAGGCTGAACAGTCGCAGCCAACGAACTCGCCGCCAACCGTCCCCAGAGACGGCGGAGAAAATCCAGAGGTGGAACGCTTTGGACTGGAGGATTTACCTGCACTTCAACACCAGCTTCTGGCACAAAGTGGAGCTCCTGGTGGGGCAGGAGGAGATGAAGCGGGAGGTGTCTCAGCTCAGAGGGCTGCAGGCCAGGCTGGCAAACACTTGCCTTACAGATGGGGGAGCAGTGGACCCGTCGAGGGTGAAAGACGCAGAGCTGAAGCCGTTCCAGTACGGAGCAGCTGTGATTCAGGGCTATAACCTGAAGCCACAGCTGGACGGACCCACCAGGACCAGATGTCAGAGGCTCATAACTCCTGAGCTGCAGTACACAAATCAGCTGTTCACACGGCAGTTCCCAGAGGTGGCGGCGAGGCTCGGCCAGGGAGCCAAAGCCTCGGCCTGAAGCTCAGACGCCTCCAGCAGAGAGGAAGGCGATTAAGTCCAGAAACTTTGGGTTCCCGGCTGCGGTTCTGACCTCTGACCCTCTGTAAGATGCAGCCTTTTCAACCCGGTTCCTTTAAATTAACCTCGGTGCTTTTCACCGGGTTCTGAGGCAGGAACCAAGAACCAGACCGGAGTAACTGTAAGAGCTGCTCAGATGACTGGAAGCATTATAAAGTCCACTCAAACCCGGTTCTGGTGCTGGCTGTGAAGGCTGGAAGCATTATAAAGTCCACTCAAACCCGGTTCTGGTGCTGGCTGTGAAGGCTGGAAGCATTATAAAGTCCACTCAAACCCGGTTCTGGTGCTGGCTGTGAAGGCTGGTGCAGAGCATGCTGAGGATGTTCAGTTTGGATTTGAATCATTTATTAAATATTAAATCTTTCTATCAGCTGTGGTTCTGGGATGTTTCTCTGGTTCTGAGGCTGGACTTTTTCTTATTCACTTTCCTGCTCTGTACAGCCTCAGTTAGCATTAGCTTGCGTTCAGACAGCCGAGTTAAACCTGTTCAGAATATTTCTACTCCTGCCTCTTTGCATTTGTGTTTCTGTTAAATATTATTTCTTCACCTGCATTTAATCCTCTTTCTCACCTGAACTGTGACAGTTACACAGGATCTTTAGGACTTAAAGGTGACGTATTCTGCTCTTTTTTAACGAGTTAACACGTTTCCTGAGGTCTTACTGTTTGAAACAGGCTTTGGTCAGTGGCTCTCTGCCTCAGTCCTACTGCTCAGACCAGACCAACCTCCCTTCCTGAGGTTTGTCTGCTTTCCTCATCATGAAACCTGCAGGGAAGGAAGAGAGTTCCTCAGAACCAGAAGCAGCTCCTGCTGAGGTTCCAGCATCAGAGCTCCAGCAGGACGTTGGTGACGGGTCAGTTTCTGTCCGTTAGCTGAGGACACGCCGTCATGCTGCTGTGGAGCGTTACGCTGTGTTTCTGTACGTTACCTCATCAACACCTGGACACCTGCTGCTGATTTAATGCAGAAACACAGACAGAATGAAGCTGTTCCTGCAGTCAGAAACACTCCAGCTCTGTAGATACAGATAGTTACTGATCCCAGAGGGAAACAGGTTAGCAGTTAGCTGTAAGCTAGCAGTTAGCTGTAAGCTAGCAGTTAGCTGTAAGCTAGCAGTTAGCTGTGAGTTAGCAGTTAGCTGCAAGTTAGCAGTTAGCTGTGAGTTAGCAGTAAGTTAACAGTTAGCTGTACGTTAGAAGTAAGTTAACAGTTAGCTGTACATTAGCAGTAAGTTAACAGTTAGCTGTAAGTTAGCAGTTTGCTGTAAGCTAGCAGTTAGCTGTGAGTTAGCAATTAGCTGTAAGTTAGCAGTTAGCTGTAAGTTAGCAGTTACCTGTAAGTTAGCAGTTACCTGTAAGCTAGCAGTAAGCTGTGAGTTAGCAGTAAGTTAGCAGTTAGCTGTAAGTTAGCAGTTACCTGTAAGCTAGCAGTAAGCTGTGAGTTAGCAGTAAGTTAGCAGTTAGCTGTAAGTTAGCAGTTAGCTGTAAGTTAGCAATTAGTTGTGAGTTAGCAGTTAGCTGTAAGTTAGCAGTGAGCTGTGAGTTAGCAGTTAACTGTAAGTTAGCAGTTAGCTATAAGTTGACAGTTAGCTGTAAGTTAGCAATTAGTTGTGAGTTAGCAGTTAGCTGTAAGTTAGCAGTGAGCTGTGAGTTAGCAGTTAACTGTAAGTTAGCAGTTAGCTGTAAGTTAGCAGTTAGCTGTAAGTTAGCAGCTAGCTGTAAGTTAGCAGCTAGCTGTAAGTTAGCAGTAAGTTAGCAGCTAGCTGTAAGTTAGCAGTCAGCTGTAAGTTAGCAGTTAGCTGGAAGTTAGCAGCAGATGCTAGCAAACAAAGCTTTCTCATCCACAGTAATGGACCAAGCCTGAGATGTGCACAGAGTAACTCGTAGTAATGCATGTGAACCGTTAATTACTGTGTTTAAACATTTTCTCTCTATCAGACCAGGCTTACTTTCTGTAGAACGGGAGGCGGAGCCAGTTATCAGGGTTCTTCCTGTTAAAAGGCCATTTTGCTCCTGATTGTCACCTTTATCTTGAAGATGCAGATCTCATCGTCAGAGAAACTGATCCAAACTCTCTTTCACACAAACTGGACAAACCGTTAAATTGTGAAGGTGTTTTTATTAAAGTCAACAGCAGAAGAACAAATGTGATTAGCAGCGTCGACCTAAACCTTTTTCTGTGAGTCGAAGGCACTTTAAGTCCAGAGTGTTTTTATGTTGTCCCGACCGAGAAGCCTCAGATCAGAGTTCGGTCCGAAGGCAGAGAAGCGAAGGCAGGTTCTGCTGTTTCTGTCCAAAAATCCCTGAAACTACTTTAACAACTATTTGTGAGAGTTGAACAACGATAAAATTAATCTTCCTCTAACCGAATGTTTCTGGTGTGATTTAAGGAAATTTACTTTTTATGTCATGATTTGATGTCCCGGAGGAATCGTCCACCGTCACAGGAGCAGAAAACCTGAGGCGTTTCGTTCACCCGGCCCCAGATTTCAGGTGTTCAGCGGCGTCAGAACGAGCCTGAGGATCCGAACACGAGTTCGGTTCTCCCTGTGATCCCAGCTGCTCCCGTCAGGAGATCCAAAGTGCTTTTCATTCTGCTCACAGGCCTCAGCCAGGTGCTGAAACCAGGGATATTTCCACGGGATTCTGAGATGAGAACACAATGAAAAGCACTTTAGGTTTCCACCCCAGAGGTTCTGATTCACCCCCCTTCATGTGTCGGTCAGAGCTTGGCCCTGGCCTGGAAGAAGCTCATGACGGCGCTGAAGCACTCCTCTGACGTCCAGCGCTCCATCAGGCGCTCCACCTCGGCGTCGTTCACAGCGTGGAGGCGCTCCTTCTCCAGGGATCGGATCAGCTGCTTGGACAGAGCCAGAGACTGCCAGGGACACAGAAACGGTTTCATTTAACGCTGCAGCGCTGCACCTCAGGAAGCCTCAACAACAGAAGAAGAACACGTACATCACGGGGCAGCTTGGCGTAGGCCTTCAGCCGGGTCCAGACCTCCGACTGGAAGCTGCTGTCGGGGAAAACCTCGGTGACCAGCCCGAGTTCGCAGGCCTGGACCGCCGTCAGCTTCTTGTTGAACAGCAGCATCTCGTTGGCCTGAGGAGACGGCGTCAGTATCAGAGAAAGTTCCTGCTCACAGCAGATCGTGCAACCTGAGGGGGGCGGGGGGCGGGTACCTTGGCGTTGCCCATCATTTTGGGGAAGGTGTAGGAGGAGCAGCCCTCGGCGCTCTGACCCAGCTGGCTGAAGGGAGTGTGGAAGGTGGCCTGAGAGACAAAGACGACAGGAATGAACATCTGGAGCTGACAGCTGGAGCTGACAGCTGGAGCTCACAGCTGGAGCTCACAGCTGGAGCTCACATCTGGAGCTCACAGCTGGAGCTGACAGCTGGAGCTGACAGCTGGAGCTCACATCTGGAGCTCACAGCTGGAGCTAACAGCTGGAGCTGACAGCTGGAGCTCACAGCTGGAGCTCACAGCTGGAGCTAACAGCTGGAGCTGACAGCTGGAGCTCACAGCTGGAGCTCAAAGCTGGAGCTCACAGCTGGAGCTGACAGCTGGAACTCACAACTGGAGCTGACAGCTGGAGCTGACAGCTGGAGCTCACATCTGGAGCTCACAGCTGGAGCTCACAGCTGGAGCTCACATCTGGAGCTAACAGCTGGAGCTAACAGCTGGAGCTAACAGCTGGAGCTCACAGTTGGAGCTCAAAGCTGGAGCTGACAGCTGGAACTCACAGCTGGAGCTAACAGCTGGAGCTCACAGCTGGAGCTGACAGCTGGAACTCACAACTGGAGCTGACAGCTGGAGCTCACAGCTGGAGCTCACAGCTGGAGCTCACAGCTGGAGCTCACAGCTGGAGCTCACATCTGGAGCTCACAGCTGGAGCTCACAGCTGGAACTCACAGCTGGAGCTGACAGCTGGAACTCACAGCTGGAGCTGACAGCTGGAACTCACAGCTGGAGCTAACAGCTGGAGCTCACAGCTGGAGCTGACAGCTGGAACTCACAACTGGAGCTGACAGCTGGAGCTCACAGCTGGAGCTCACAGCTGGAGCTCACAGCTGGAGCTCACAGCTGGAGCTCACATCTGGAGCTCACAGCTGGAGCTCACAGCTGGAACTCACAGCTGGAGCTGACAGCTGGAGCTCACATCTGGAGCTCACAGCTGGAGCTCACAGCTGGAGCTGACAGCTAGAGCTCACAGCTGGAGCTGACAGCTGGAGCTCACAGCTGGAGCTGACAGCTGGAGCTCACATCTGGAGCTCACAGCTGGAGCTCACAGCTGGAGCTCACATCTGGAGCTCACAGCTGGAGCTCACAGCTGGAACTCACAGCTGGAGCTGACAGCTGGAGCTCACATCTGGAGCTCACAGCTGGAGCTCACAGCTGGAGCTCACAGCTGGAGCTCACAGCTGGAGCTCACAGCTGGAGCTCACAGCTGGAGCTCACAGCTGGAGCTCACAGCTGGAACTCACAGCTGGAGCTCACATCTGGAGCTCACATCTGGAGCTAACAGCTGGTGGTTTTGTTCCGATTAAAATCTGCATCAGAACACGAAGCTTTATCATCTCCTGTTTGACAGAAGCTTCCTTTACAGCCGGCGTTTCAGTCCAGCTCAGTTTAAAGGTGACATATTCTGCCTTTTCTCACAATTTCATATCCCAGGGTTGTGTTTCTGGGGAGTTTTACACGACTTAGTGACTCCAGACGCCCTGATTTACGCTCCCAGGATCAGGAAGACGGGTTTTTACACATTATGTCACCTTTAAAGGCTCGTAGAAACCAGGCAGACATGACACCAAACAAACAGCCGAACAGGACAAACGAGCCACACCTGCACAGGAAGAAGAACTCTCCCGTGCAGCAGGGGGCGGTAGTGCGTACGTAAAGGAGACCAAAGAGTGTTTTTAGGCAATCAGAGTGAGCGCCGTCGCAGACAGACGCCACATGATGGCAGAGACCCAGAAAATGTGTGTGTTTGTACCCGCTCTGTGGCGTAGACCAGGTCAAAGAGTCCCAACACGGTGACGGAGACGCCGACAGCCGGTCCGTTCACCACGGCAACCAGCGGTTTTGGGAAGTCGATATAAGCCTTCACATACTTCCTGCAGAGGAGAAAAACATCCTTCAGAAACCAGGCTTCGCTTGTTGTTTCTCCTCCTGCTCCACAGGACAACTACTTCTTCTGCTGAATCACTGACAGCCTGTAGCGCCCCCCTGTGGTGACACCAGGGAGCCGAGTTCATTACCTTCAGACTGGCTTTGTTGGCTAATGTCTGACGACAGCACAGAGCGTTTCAGCTGCTTCTTTTACCAATAACTCAACCAGTCACCTGAGCAGCTCTCCTCCACTCTTGGCCATCGCCTCCACCCCTCCCTCGGGGATCTTGGTGAAGTTTGTGAGGTCGTTTCCGCTGCAGTAGAAATCGCCGGCACCTGCAGGGAACAAACGCGACGCTTTTATTCGTGTTCAAACACGGACTCAATGAAAGACCAACGTCTGTTTTTAAAAACTGTTCCAGTGAACAGGAAGTGTTTCCATACCAGTAAACACGGTGATGACCGAGTCGTCTTTCGCCGCCTGCTCCAGAGCAGCGATGATCTCGTTGTACATCTGAAAGAAAACACGGATGATGTCACTTTAACCCGACTTCCTGTTTCGCTCCGGCACCTCGGGTGCACGCCCACCTCTGTCGTGATGGCGTTCTTCTTGGCTGGTCGGTTCAGTTGGATGGTGGTGATGTCATCCTCCGTGGTGACCAAGAGTGTCTCGTACGTCGCTGCGCCCCCAGCAGGCTTTGCTGCAACCTGGGCGGAGCTCCCACCCTCTGCTGCCACCAGGGAGCCAATCAGGTCGCAGTACTGCTGCCTGGCTTCATCCTGAGAGATGCAGATGTTTGTTTACAGATGTTGAAGGAGAAGGGGTTGGGAAGGAAGAGATCAGGGCTTCCAGCTGCTTGTTTTAGTTTCAGAAAAGAACAGAAGCAGAACATCACCTGAGAAATGGCGCCCAGAGACTTCCACGCGTCCCACTTAACCTTGTTGACAAAGTCCAGCATCCCTGGTTTGGGGGTGTTGCAGGGACCCTGAGTGGCCTGAGGAGGGAAGAAGAGGAAGAAGAGGAGGAGGGTTGGAACACTGAAAGTCAAACATGTGAATCCTGACATGTGAATCCTAACATGTGAATCCCAACATGTGAATCCCAACATGTGAATCCTGACATGTGAATCCTAACATGTGAATCCCAACATGTGAATCCCAACATGTGAATCCCAACATGTGAATCCTAACATGTGAATCCCAACATGTGAATCCCAACATGTGAATCCCAACATGTGAATCCTAACATGTGAATCCCAACATGTGAATCCTAACATGTGAATCCCAACATGTGAATCCTAACATGTGAATCCCAACATGTGAATCCCAACATGTGAATCCCAACATGTGAATCCCAACATGTGAATCCCAACATGTGAATCCCAACATGTGAATCCCAACATGTGAATCCCAACATGTGAATCCTAACATGTGAATCCCAACATGTGAATCCCAACATGTGAATCCCAACATGTGAATCCTAACATGTGAATCCCAACATGTGAATCCTAACATGTGAATCCCAACATGTGAATCCCAACATGTGAATCCCAACATGTGAATCCTAACATGTGAATCCCAACATGTGAATCCCAACATGTGAATCCTAACATGTGAATCCCAACATGTGAATCCCAACATGTGAATCCTAACATGTGAATCCCAACATGTGAATCCCAACATGTGAATCCCAACATGTGAATCCTAACATGTGAATCCTAACATGTGAATCCTGACATGTGAATACTAACATGTGAGTCCTAACATATGAATACTAACATGTGAATCCCAACATGTGAATCCCAACATGTGAATCCTAACATGTGAATCCTAACGTGTGAATCCCAACATGTGAATCCCAACATGTGAATCCCAACATGTGAATACTAACATGTGAGTCCTAACATGTGAATACTAACATGTGAATCCCAACATGTGAATCCTAACATGTGAATCCTAACATGTGAATACTAACATGTGAATCCCAACATGTGAATACTAACATGTGAATCCCAACATGTGAATACTAACATGTGAGTCCTAACATGTGAATACTAACATGTGAATCCCAACATGTGAATCCTAACATGTGAATCCATGTGAATCCCAACATGTGAATCCCAACATGTGAATCCTAACGTGTGAATCCCAACATGTGAATCCCAACATGTGAATCCCAACATGTGAATACTAACATGTGAGTCCTAACATGTGAATACTAACATGTGAATCCCAACATGTGAATCCTAACATGTGAATCCATGTGAATCCCAACATGTGAATCCCAACATGTGAATCCCAACATGTGAATCCTAACATGTGAATCCCAACATGTGAATCCCAACATGTGAATCCTAACATGTGAATCCATGTGAATCCCAACATGTGAATCCTAACATGTGAATCCTGACATGTGAATCCCAACATGTGAATCCTAACATGTGAATCCCAACATGTGAATCCTAACATGTGAATCCTGACATGTGAATCCTGACATGTGAATACTAACATGTGAGTCCTAACATATGAATACTAACATGTGAATCCCAACATGTGAATCCCAACATGTGAATCCTAACATGTGAATCCTAACGTGTGAATCCCAACATGTGAATCCCAACATGTGAATCCCAACATGTGAATACTAACATGTGAGTCCTAACATGTGAATACTAACATGTGAATCCCAACATGTGAATCCTAACATGTGAATCCATGTGAATCCCAACATGTGAATCCCAACATGTGAATCCTAACATGTGAATCCCAACATGTGAATCGCAACATGTGAATCGCAACATGTGAATACTAACATGTGAATCCCAACATGTGAATCCTAACATGTGAATCCATGTGAATCCCAACATGTGAATCCCAACATGTGAATCCTAACATGTGAATCCCAACATGTGAATCCCAACATGTGAATCCATGTGAATCCCAACATGTGAATCCCAACATGTGAATCCTAACATGTGAATCCTAACATGTGAATCCCAACATGTGAATCCATGTGAATCCCAACATGTGAATCCCAACATGTGAATCGCAACATGTGAATACTAACATGTGAATCCCAACATGTGAATCCTAACATGTGAATCCATGTGAATCCCAACATGTGAATCCCAACATGTGAATCCCAACATGTGAATCCCAACATGTGAATCCTAACATGTGAATCCCAACATGTGAATCCCAACATGTGAATCCCAACATGTGAATCCCAACATGTGAATCCATGTGAATCCCAACATGTGAATCCCAACATGTGAATCCCAACATGTGAATCCCAACATGTGAATCCTAACATGTGAATCCCAACATGTGAATCCCAACATGTGAATCCATGTGAATCCCAACATGTGAATCCCAACATGTGAATCCTAACATGTGAATCCTAACATGTGAATCCCAACATGTGAATCCATGTGAATCCCAACATGTGAATCCCAACATGTGAATCGCAACATGTGAATACTAACATGTGAATCCCAACATGTGAATCCTAACATGTGAATCCATGTGAATCCCAACATGTGAATCCCAACATGTGAATCCCAACATGTGAATCCCAACATGTGAATCCTAACATGTGAATCCCAACATGTGAATCCCAACATGTGAATCCCAACATGTGAATCCTAACATGTGAATCCATGTGAATCCCAACATGTGAATCCCAACATGTGAATCCCAACATGTGAATCCCAACATGTGAATCCTAACATGTGAATCCCAACATGTGAATCCCAACATGTGAATCCCAACATGTGAATCCCAACATGTGAATCCTAACATGTGAATCCATGTGAATCCTAACATGTGAATCCCCACATGTGAATCCTAACATGTGAATCCAGGCAAAGGTCCTCCCACCTGTTTGAAGAGAGCGTAGATCTTCAGTTTGACCTCGTTTCCCGGGTCGTTCTGCAGCGCCGACAGTTGGCTCTTCGCCTGCTCGAACTGCTCCACCGTCACACCTGCAAACACGTGACATCATCATCACCAGCCAATCAGATCATCACTAAACGCAGCTACTGAAAACACCTTTTTCCAGCAGAAACTCACCCATGAGAGGAGACGCTGCGGTGTGGAACTTCAGACTGGAAACACTGGATCTGACCAAACTGCTGACAGAGAAGGAGACATTCAGAGGTTCTGAAGAACCACCGACCTGCTGTGAAGCCTTCGGATTCACAAACTCACCAAAACAATCAGACGACCCACCGATAAAGTCTGTTAGTCTCAAACCTTTGCAAACCTTGTTCTTTTTAGAGAGAAGAGGCTTTCTCCTGCAGCCCTTCCAACAAGCCTTGTTCAGTCTTTTTCTAACTGTGCTGCCATGACCTTTAACCTTTGACATGCTAACTGAGGCCTGTAGAGTCTGAGATGTAGCTCTGGGCTTTTTCACCTTGGGGTGACCTTTAACCTTTAACATGCTAACTGAGGCCTGTAGAGTCTGAGATGTAGCTCTGGGCTTATTAACCTCGGGGTGAACTTTAACCTTTAGCATGCTAACTGAGGCCTGTAGAGTCTGAGATGTAGCTCTGGGCTTTTTCACCTTGGGGTGACCTTTAACCTTTAGCATGCTAACTGAGGCCTGTAGAGTCTGAGATGTAGCTCTGGGCTTCTTCACCTTGGGGTGACCTTTAACCTTTAGCATGCTAACTGAGGCCTGTAGAGTCTGAGATGTAGCTCTGGGCTTTTTCACCTTGGGGTGACCTTTAGCCTTTAGCATGCTAACTGAGGCCTGTAGAGTCTGAGATGTAGCTCTGGGCTTCTTCACCTTGGGGTGAACTTGCTGGGACGTCCACTCCTGGGAAGATTGACAGCTGTCCTGAATGTTTTCCACTTGTGAATAATCTTTCTCTCTGTAGAATGATGGACTCCAGATAGTTTGGAAATGGCCTTATAACCCTTCCCAGACTGATGGGCAGCAGCAGCTGCTTCTCTGAGATCATTGCTGGTGTCTTTCCTCCTTGGCATCGTGTTAAACTGACAGAACTCCTGCTTTTATGGAGCTGCTCACACTGACTGATGATCAGTTAATCAGAGCATTGATCAGTTAATCAGAGCATTGATCAGTTAATCAGAGCATTGATCAGTTAATCAGAGCATTGATCAGTTAATCAGAGCATTGATCAGTTAATCAGAGTATTGATCAGCAGCTCCTGGCTGCTTCTTAGTTCCTGTGGCAGCAGGAAGGGTTCACTTAGTTTCTCACACACTGCTTCTGTGTTTTGTCCATAAATAATAACACAGTGTAATATGTCATATGTCCATCTGAGGCTGGATTTACTGAGTTTTAACACCTGATATTAATCTTTTTAATCATTATATCCTGACGGGTCGTGTCAGCTCTGAGGCTGCTCTGCCAATCTGGAGCAAAGGTCGCAGCTAACTTAAACTGCTTATATTTTCAAAGTTCTCCACTCCAATGATAAACCAAGAGAAGAATAAAGCTTAACACTAAGCTAAGATTTAGACATATAACGGTTCAACACAGTCTGGCTGATGTTTCAGTCCAATTTCACGAAGGTTAAAAGTAATTAAACTCTCCTGGATGCTAACAGCTAACTGCTACATACGTTTCTTCCCTGGTTTCTGAAGTATCGCGATAACAGCAATAACGTTCATTGGCACACTAAATATTCAAATATCACCTTCTTAGTTTGACCAAACGCCAGGACGCGGACAACTTCAGGACGACGCCGGCCATTTAATCACAAGTTGGGAGGTCCGAAGTTCGGAAGGACGGTCAGAGATCCGGAAACTAGCTTCTCCGCTTCGGCTACAAAACGTTCAGATCGGCGGAGCTGCTGTTTACACCTCTGGTCCCGCCCACTCCACCTTCTGCTCTCCTATTGGTCGAAAGGGAGCGTCATATTCTAATGTGTCCAATGATTGGAGGGTTATGGAGCAGCTGTCTGCTTTAAACCAATCGGAACAAGCGGTGGCAACGAAATCCCGCCTCCAAACGTGTGCGTGTCCAATCAGCGTTGAGGGTTCATTAATAACGCAGTGCTTCGAGGAAAGATGATGCAGAGGTTGTAAGACTCCGTCCACCCGTCTGGAAGCTGGAAATAAGAACATGCCGCAGCCCAAATCCCGGAAAATCGCCGTGCTGGGCTACAGGTCGGTGGGTAAGTCCTCGTCATATTATAACCAGCCAGAAATAGCCGCATTGGGCGGTGATTCCCTCAGGCGCATGTCCGTCTGAGGCCAGCCTCCTGTCAGGTTGTTCTGCAGCAGGAACATCTGTCTGTACATTCTCTCACAACTTCACATGAGGCTTAAACGCCTCTCAGATCCAGACATGAGTCGTCACCATCTGGCTGTGGATCATAATTATGTGACTAAATGTGTTTAAACCAAACTTAAAGCTTAAAACTTAAAACTATAATTGGCTTAAAGCTGGGATTGGTCAACAGACAGCCAATCAGGTGATGTGGCAGGTGTGGTCCTGATGCTGGGCTGGGAGCATCATGGCTGCTGTGTTTTACCTGGATCCCACAGTGCTGCAGAAATCACTTTAAATCAGGAGTGAACACCAATCTGTTCAAAACAACTTAAAGGATAGAAAATAGTTTAAGGTTTGGCTTTTCAGCCCAAACAGAATCTGCTTTCTGCAGCATTAATAAAGGCTGCAATTAGGTCGGTTCAGTTTTATTAATATAGCACCAAATCATAACAAATGTCATCTCAAGGCTACAGTCCAATTCATTGTAATACAATCAAATTAATTCAATTTCAAATGAGTCCAATTCATACAGAGCCAATTAAAGACAGAGGATCCCAGCTAAGGAAACCAACAGGATGCAACAAAACCCGTCCTGAGGGAAGTTATTCTCCATTTCTGAACATCAGTGACATCATCTAACTGATCAGTTATAACATCACTGACAGGTGGAGCGAGTCCAATTCATACAGAACCAGTTAAAACAGTTTCTGAGCTCAGGAAACCAACAGATTGCACTGAAACTTCTCTCTGATCCTGAGCTGCAGGAGGCGACTGTGGAGAGAAAAAACTCCCTTTAACAGGAAGAAACCTCCATCAGAACCAGAACCAGGAAGAAACCTCCATCAGAACCAGAACCAGGAAGGGTCCATCTGCCTGGACCAGCTGTTTCAGGCTTTATGGATCACCTGAAGGCAACCGTAGAAAAATCCCTTGATAGAACATCGTCCTTCAGGAACTCCCTGTCCTCAAAAGCCTCAGAGCTGTTCGGTCTGAAAGCCTTAAACGTATCAGACTGAACGGCTCTAAACCATCTCTGAGGGTTACGGAGACCGGAGAGTTACGATGCCTAACCTCTGCTCTGTGTGTGCTTTCAGGGAAGTCTTCCCTCACCATCCAGTTTGTGGAGGGCCAGTTTGTCGACTCCTACGATCCCACCATAGAGAACAGTAAGTCTGCCTCAGTCCTCCTGCCACCCTGCAGCCACGACTTCTGCTCTAACGTTTCCTTCTTTGTGTTCGTCAGCATTTACCAAGACGATGACCGTAAATGGTCAGGAGTACAACCTGCAGCTGGTGGACACGGCCGGTCAGGTGAGACCACCTTCCTTCCTGAAATCCTCAGTTTGTGCTGGAAGAGAAGCTGTTAATCGGTGTCTGTGTGTTGCAGGACGAGTACTCCATCTTTCCTCAGAGTTACACCATCGACGTTGATGGGTACATCCTCATCTACTCTGTAACGTCCTACAAAAGGTAACCTTTCCTCATTATTTCCAGTTTACTTCCTCAGTCAAACTCTGACTTTTCGGACGTCGTAAAAGCTGAAAGACGACAGAATACGAGGAGGATCTCCAACCTTCTGCTTTCATTACAAAGATCCTCAGGGTGTAGACGCTCATCCACCACGGCCGGGGGGGGGGCTTCCTGCTCAGATTCCCCACAGACATCAGTCCACAAATGGTCCCTGTAGGCTGTAGAAGCACCGGTGTTAACTTGAGGTTCTGGCATCCATCCAGCAGCAGATTAACTTCGGTACTTTCTCACCACAGCAAACCTTTAAAAGGGTT
This sequence comes from Leuresthes tenuis, assembly GCA_036924055.1. Taxonomy (NCBI): domain Eukaryota; kingdom Metazoa; phylum Chordata; class Actinopteri; order Atheriniformes; family Atherinopsidae; genus Leuresthes; species Leuresthes tenuis. The sequence continues at coordinate 957,868 of JAVGWW010000024.1, read as the reverse complement.
TCTGTTTACCTCGGTGGGGATGAGCCGCGGTTATTCACCCTGATTATTCAGAGCGTTTCTTCCTCTTCTGTGAGCAGAACTCTGCTTCCATAAAACACTGAGCTACACTCCTGCTTCTTCTCCTCAGAACCAAGCTGCTGATCCTCAGTCCGATAAACTCTCTGTGAGCATAAAGAGGTTCTTACAGGATGAACCAGCAGGGCCCTGCTGTCTCTGCCTGTTTAAAGGACTCAAAGCTGTAGGAAACCCTTCAGTTAACAGCCATCGGACTGCTTTTCTTGGCCTTCCTGCAGTTTGTTTCAGTAACTCTGGTTCCTGGTTAGCTTCACTCGCCCTGAATCCAACCAACAGATGATGGAAGCAGCTCCAGATGTTTGATCCTCATTTTGCAGCCCGTCCAAACTTCATCCAGGAACCTTCTTCCTGCTCTGGGTCAGGACCAGCTCTGATTGGCTCATGCAGGCTCGTGGTCAGCAGGCAGCGCTTCACCTACTTTTGCTTTGCATCGGCAGCATTTTAAACAGGATGATCGCGTTTGTTTAATCGTAGGAATTCAGAATCAAGATCGAGATTAAAACTTGATTAATTGTGCCTCCCTATAATAAGAGAGATCAAACTTCTCTCGGATTTGACTCGTGGTTTCTTCTCTTTAAGTGAAACGTTTGAGTCAAACCTCTGAATGTAACTAAAATGAGCTCCTGGTTGTAAAAACTATCCATTAAATCTGCTTTATTCTGTTTGCACCAGTGAGTTTGAAATGTCTTTAAATGTTTTTCTGTGTCTGTGTTCAGCTTCGAGGTGGTCAGAGTGATCCACGAGAAGCTGCTGGACATGGTGGGAAACGTCCAGTACGTGCACACTCACGTGCACACACACGTGCACACACAGACTGAACTGTTTATTTCTTAGAAACATTTTTTTATAATCGAGTTATTTGAGGAATCGTTTCAGCCGTCCTGGAGAGAGACACTTAAACCAAATGTAAAACATATGAATTTATAGAATTATTATAAACACGTTATAAACAGCACCTAGTGGCAGCTAGTGGTATTACACCTTCCTTACAGGTGTTGTTCTGTTACCTGATACCTTTAATCATCTCATAGGCATGTTTGCTTTTTAATTATTAACTTTTTTATTTATTTTGGACAAAGGTTTCCTTTCTTATGACTGAACACTCAGTGATCTACAACGTTTTAATTCAGTCAGACGTAACATACATATTAATTTATTAACCAAACCTAAATCTGTGAGAGGATGCTGATGTGCATCTGTAACTCGGAGGTTAACAGACATCCTCTCTATTTCTCTTCAGAGTCCCGATTATTTTGGTTGGGAACAAGAAAGACTTACACATGGAGAGGTAAGGCACCTGATCACACTTACCTTTATTTTCTAGTTCTTAAAACAAGACTCAAGAAGTTTGAGAACCATAAAACTATGTGCTTCTGACTCGTGTCATAATATATTATCCTGGGAGCATATATCAGGGCGTCTGAAGTGTAAAACTCCTTCTTCCTGTTCCTGGGAGCATATATCAGGGCGTCTGAAGTGTAAAACTCCTTCTTCCTGCTCCTGGGAGCATATATCAGGGCGTCTGAGGTCACCAGCAGCTGTAAAACTCCCCAAACACACAACCCTGGGGTTTATTTAGTTCCCCTTTGTGTGAAAGTTCCTCCTTTAACGAGCCGTTCTGATTTTCATTTCTAAAGTACGTCACTCCTTAAGTTGGCTCCGCCTCCTCTGCTAAGCCCCGCCCCCTCCGCTAAGCCCCGCCCCCTCACATCCACCCTGCTGGACGGATGAAGCCAGCTTCTGGTGGAAATGTTCTGCTGTCAGCTGCACTGAGGAGCATGCATATTCCATCCAGCAGCAGCCTCAGAGGATATAAGAGCCCAGTGGATAAACTATATCTGAGGCTAATGTTCCAGCAGAGTTAGCTAAAGACTGTGAATGTGCAGCAAACACTTTTCATCCCACTGTTTTAACAACTTGGTCCAGTTCAACGCTGGACTGAAGGAACTGAGCCACAAAGAGGATCAGTTCCAACTCTCAGAGCCTGAACTTCAGAGCAGGAAATGGAAGAAATGGACAGAGAGCTTAAACCAACAGATATTCTGAGCAAAGTCAGAATCTTGATCTTTTCAAGATGAGTCGGATTCTGGCTTCAGTGTCTGAGTGGCCAAGAACTGGTGTTCATATCTGTTAGTTTCGTTATTTCCCAGAGTCCAGAAATCATCAGTTAGGAAGAGGAACAACAGCTCAGTGGGCTCAGCATCTGTCACATCTGTCTCCTCGACAGCCAACATCAGAGTGTCTGATCCCCCTGGTTCTCTTCAGGCTCTAAATTTCACCCTTACATCTTCCATATAAACACTTTCTGTTAGCTGCATGAGCTAACGGCCAAACATTTCCTGTTAGCTGCATGAGCTAACGGCCAAACACTTCCTGTTAGCTGCATGAGCTAACGGCCAAACACTTTCCTGTTAGCTGCATGAGCTAACGTCCAAACACTTCCTGTTAGCTGTATGAGCTAACGGCCAAACACTTCCTGTTAGCTGCACGAGCTAACGGCCAAACGCTTCCTGTTAGCTGCATGAGCTAACGGCCAAACACTTCCTGTTAGCTGAATAAGCTAACGGCCAAACGCTTCCTGTTAGCTGCATGAGCTAACGGCCAAACATTTCCTGTTAGCTGCATGAGCTAACGGCCAAACACTTCCTGTTAGCTGCATGAGCTAACGGCCAAACACTTTCCTGTTAGCTGCATGAGCTAACGTCCAAACACATCCTGTTAGCTGTATGAGCTAATGGCCAAACACTTCCTGTTAGCTGCACGAGCTAACGGCCAAACGCTTCCTGTTAGCTGCATGAGCTAACGGCCAAACACTTCCTGTTAGCTGAATAAGCTAACGGCCAAACGCTTCCTGTTAGCTGCATGAGCTAACGGCCAAACACTTCCTGTTAGCTGCATGAGCTAACGGCCAAACACTTCCTGTTAGCTGCATGAGCTAACGGCCGAACACTTCCTGTTAGCTGCATGAGCTAACGGCCGAACGCTTCCTGTTAGCTGCATGAGCTAACGGCCAAACGCTTCCTGTTAGCTGTATGAGCTAACGACCAAACGCTTCCTGTTAGCTGCATGAGCTAACGGCCAAACGCTTCCTGTTAGCTGTATGAGCTAACGACCAAACGCTTCCTGTTAGCTGCATGAGCTAACGGCCAAACGCTTCCTGTTAGCTGCATGAGCTAACGGCCGAACGCTTCCTGTTAGCTGCATGAGCTAACGGCCGAACACTTCCTGTTAGCTGCATGAGCTAACGGCCAAACGCCTCCTGTTAGCTGTATGAGCTAACGGCCAAACACTTCCTGTTAGCTGCATGAGCTAACGTCCAAACACTTCCTGTTAGCTGAATAAGCTAACGGCCAAACGCTTCCTGTTAGCTGCATGAGCTAACGGTCGAACACTACCTGTTAGCTGCATGAGCTAACGGCCAAACACTTCCTGTTAGCTGCATGAGCTAACGGTCGAACACTACCTGTTAGCTGCATGAGCTAACGGCCAAACACTTCCTGTTAGCTGCATGAGCTAACCGCCAAACACTTCCTGTTAGCTGCACGAGCTAACGGCCAAACGCTTCCTGTTAGCTGCATGAGCTAACGGCCGAACGCTTCCTGTTAGCTGCATGAGCTAACGGCCGAACACTTCCTGTTAGCTGCATGAGCTAACGGCCAAACGCCTCCTGTTAGCTGTATGAGCTAACGGCCAAACACTTCCTGTTAGCTGCATGAGCTAACGTCCAAACACTTCCTGTTAGCTGAATAAGCTAACGGCCAAACGCTTCCTGTTAGCTGCATGAGCTAACGGTCGAACACTACCTGTTAGCTGCATGAGCTAACGGCCAAACACTTCCTGTTAGCTGCATGAGCTAACGGTCGAACACTACCTGTTAGCTGCATGAGCTAACGGCCAAACACTTCCTGTTAGCTGCATGAGCTAACCGCCAAACACTTCCTGTTAGCTGCACGAGCTAACGGCCAAACACTTCCTGTTAGCTGCATGAGCTAACGGCCAAACACTTCCTGTTAGCTGCATGAGCTAACCGCCAAACACTTCCTGTTAGCTGCACGAGCTAACGGCGTCACTGATACAGTGTTTTATTTCATTCATCAGTTTACTGGAACGTTTTGAGCATGAAGACACCTTAATTCAGGGATAATTCAGATAAAACATGTCTGATGTTAATATTTATTCAGGATTTTTAATGTTTGAGACAAAACAGTTCAATCTTGGTTTCATTAGACCAGAGAATGTTGTGTCTCACAGTTTGAGTCCTTCAGATGCTAACTCCAAGCAGGCTTTCATGTGTTTGGCACTGAAGAGAGGCTTCCAGTGATGGTGCTTCTTCTGGAAACCATCCCATCTCCACACTCTGGTCTCCATTTTATTCAATTTAGGGCTCTTCAGATAAATAATTTAGTTTAAATCCCACCAACATGTTCTGCTCAGAGCTCCGAGCCTCAGATTTATCTGTCCGTGTCCAGCTGTAGGAAGATGTTAGGAAAAACCTCCTGATGCTCAGGTTTACAGACTGAGGTGCAAAGAGGAGGACGAACACATGTTTTCTGTTGTTGTTGTTGTTGTTGATTAGAGTGATCAGCTATGAGGAGGGGAAAGCTCTGGCGGAGTCGTGGAACGCTGCCTTTCTCGAGTCTTCAGCCAAAGAAAACCAGGTGAGGACAAAAATTCACACAGTCGAGGCCCGAGGACGCTCCCTCTAACCTTCTGCTGCCCCCTCAGACGGCGGTGGAGGTGTTCAGGAGGATGATCCTGGAGGTGGAGAAGATGGAGGCAGGCCAGCCACAGGTCCGGCCCCCCTGCTCCATGATGTAGCTCCTCCCACCAACCGGAGACTCCTGCCGTTCTGTTTCCTCCTCAGGTCACACAAGACTCTGTTCACAAATCTGTAGATTTAACGTTGGCTTTCCAAAAAATCCTGAGATTTTCTGTCGTCGTGGAAACTCCAAGAGAACGATCCTGGACACATGAGCTCAGGGTCTGCTGCAGCTCAGCTGAGACATTTAGGGGCGACGCTTCTGGTGTTTAAACTTGTCCCTCCCTGAATAAACACCCAAAGCTGTTCGTAAGTAGATTGAAAAGACAGTTTTAATGTAATAAAACGTTTATTCGGTGTTACTGTTAAGCTACATTCTCTGTTAGACTGTCGGAGGCAAACAGTCAAACTGGCAAATTGCAAGAAAACTTTAAATGAACAGATTTTCAAATGGAGTTTGGTGACGTTAGCTCTATATTCAGAACGAACTGGAATCGGACGTTTGTCCCATCAGTGGAACCAGAACATGATAAGAAAACATCAGCGTGGGGTTCACTGAGTGTACGAGATTCAATCTGTGTGTGTTTTAACTGTTTTCTTTGCACATTTGGGAGCTGTTGGACTCACATTTGCTCAGCTGATGCTTTTATCCACAGCAGCTTCCTCAGAGAGACTATCACCAGAGTGGTGTATCTTACAAAGAGAGGGGGCCCAGTGTGGCGCCTTGGGGCACCCCTCAGAGAATCTGTGACACGTGGATGTTCGTAACAGGACAACTATACCAGGAGCTGGAGGCAGATACAACCTGAGACATGATGAGAGACAGAAAGTTTGCATGTTTGCTCTTATTTTCTTTAAGAATCATTTTCATTACTTTTCCAAACCTCCATCACAGGACCAACACCCCAAAGCTCTTCATGTTTAGCACATTTCTGCCTCCTCTGACCCACCGTGAGCTGAAACATCCCAATGAATTGTGTTTTGTTGCAGTGAAACGTGGCCTGGAAGTACTTTTCTTTGCATGAATAAAAGACTTTTGACCCTTTGGTTTTGATCCAACCTGACTGTTGGATTCTGTGAGAGCTGCTGCCTGAACCCTCAGCTGATCCCACCTTTTTATATGTGAGAACAACTATTTCTGTTTCTATGATTGAATCAGTAAAGCTGTGCTAAAAACCTGGGACATTTTCTGGCTGAAGACGCACCTGGAGGACAGGACCTTTAGCTATAATCAGGCTCTGAATGGGTCATTTTCACCTGATCTGTGTTAAACCTGCAGCCTGAAACATAAACTCAGAAACCTGTGGTTCTGATTTCTCTCGTTTTCTGTCCATCTTCAGTATTTTGTCACTAAACACAAAGACAAGCTGCACATTAATCTGCTTCTTCGACTAAGAAGCAGAACCGTTTTGGACTTTTCTTAATCAAGAACTTACAAATAATCCAAACATTCAGTTGTTTAATAAAGTTGTTGCAGCTGGAACATCCACCAGGGGGCAGCAGCAGACTTCACTTCAGGGTAAAACCTCATTTATTGCTCATGTTTCACTGTTTCTGCACCATTAAAAAGACTCAGACATTCAGATTTCCCTCTAAATCACCTGTAAATGGTGAAGAAATGAGACGGAACTCTGCTCAGCATCTTAAAGTTCAGCATATAAGTTTATTTTCTGGAACAACTCAGTTTATTTTGGTTTTATTAGTGTATTTATTGTACTTTTGTGTTCAAGTGGAACAACTTAAAGTAAATGTATGAACTAATTTACATGTTTGATCAGTAAATAAAGTTCACTTACTTTGTTTTAAAAGAAAAAGTGCCGCTAATATTAAAGCAATATGTCACTAATATGTTATTCTTTCATGTTTTATCAGAATAAGTCTCATTTATTCCATCTGTACCAGTGAGGACTGCTTAGTTCTTACTTTATGGGTTTAAATAAAAGTGTAAAAGATCATTTAAATCATTTAGAAATGTTTTAAAAATCAGAACATTTGACACTTTAACAAAGACAGCAGACGACCACTGGGGCAGCGATCAGAGGTCATCCACCGCGGATTAGATAGGCTCCGCCCCCACGACTCCCACCAGGGTGACGATTCTTTATTGTTAATATTTGTTCTCTCACTCACTCTTTACATGAATTAACCTGTTTTTACGTCACTTTTCACTTCAGCTCATGACAAACTGTCCATTCTTGAGTTAGTTTAATAATTCAGATGTATAAAAATAAGAGGAAACAGCTGAAGGTTTCATCATATTTCAGTCTGCTCCCATAACTCTGGGATAAATGATCGATCAGCTGATTTAAACTTGATGAAACTTCTTTGTTGTGTCAGAGCGTTTGAACACTGCGGTGAAGGTGCTGCCTTTCAGCGCCTGTTTGTCCTGCAGAAACGTGGCATGTGCATTACCATTGACCTGCAAAGCTGTGGCCAAAGCACTTTCCATTGAGACCACACACACACACACACATGCAGCAGAATCAGCAGACATATCGGGATGAAGGCAAAGCGCCGAGGCAGCAGAAAGCTTTAAAGCCGCCTGCTTTGTGCCCCGCCGGGCGCTGGCCCCCCTGCCGTATATATTGGGGTGTCCAACTTTCTCTCTGTTACACTGTGTGTGTGGTTGTGGGACAGCTTGGACGACATCCAGTGGGCTAAAATGTCGCAGTACTCTGGAAAGGTGAGTAGACTGAAGGCTGAAGTTCGGCTCATCTGGAGTTTTAAAAAGAAATCAGCAGCTTTTAGCTTTAGCTTTCCAGGGTTTATCTTCTTACATTTAAATTCTGAGAAGCCAAAGACACGAAAATAAAGAAAAATACTTTTTTTTGTTCTCGTCGTTTTTAGATTTAAGTGTTTAAAAGGTTTTTATTTGCATTCTGTCACAAACCAAACAGAAAAACCGTTTGTAGGTATTTTAAATGCGTTTGAAAGTCCATCCATTCATTTCTTTACCTGCTTTATCCAACTCAGCAGGGTGTACTAACTTTATAACCAATTAGATATTTAAAGAATGTGGGCGGAGCCTGATCAGGCCACTGGAGCTGACCAATCAGAGCAGGCTGAGCCTTTTGGGCGGGGCTAACGTTAAAATATTTGTGACAAACAGCACTAATGAGCGAAATCGCTGATCTTTTTCTCAGTTTCAGTGATAAAATGGTTGTTGATGCTGTTGATGATTACTTATTTTAAGCAACAAGCTAAGTAATGTGTAGCTTCTGTGGTTTGTTCAGATGAATCTTATTTCTTTACAGGGTGGAAACTTTATGGATTTATCTTCTAATCAATTTCATGACGAATGCTTTAACTTTAAAACAAACGAGTTACTTGTTTAAGACTGGGGGGGTTGGCTAATTCATAATTAATTTATAATCACTGAAATACGTTTTTTCTATTAGATTTTCTTTTTAAATCTGTGTGAAGTCTTTATTTTACACTTTCAGATGAATGGACCCAGCGTTTATGTCTTTTTAATTCTCAGGAACTGAACTGAGCTGCACTTTAAACTTCCCATTTCACACATTTGCTTCTGATAACTTGCTAAAATCAGACGTTTCTTGGCTTTGTTTTAAACGAACTGCAGCTCGACGCAGATGTTCAGCACAGCTGGAGTAGATGTTTGTTTGAGAAGACGTCAAACTGGTCGAACCCAAAGTGTCTCGGCATCGTTTCTGTCTCACATCGAGGCCAAAGCCTTTAACATTTCCATCTCTCATGTGGGTTTCATGTGGAATAATGCCTCTGTTCTCTCTGCAGATTACCTTCTACGAGGGGAAATGCTTCACCGGAAGGAAGCTGGAGGTCAGAGGTGACTGTGATAACTTCCAGGACCGTGGCTTCATGAACAGGTAAAGCTCAGTTTATGCTCACTTTCACCCATGAACCCACACAAAGATCTTCTGCTGAGGCACATCGAGTTTTGACAGAATTTCAGCTAAAAGGAGTCCTTTAAACAGGCAGAGACAGCAGGGCCCTGCTGGTTCATCCTGTTAGAAGCTCTTTATGCTCACAGAGAGTTTATCGGACTTTATCAGCAGCTTGGTTCTGAGGAGAAGCAGCAGGAGTGTAGCTCAGTGTGGCTGGAAGCAGAGTTCTGCTCACAGAAGAGGAAGAAACGCTAACCGTGGCTCATTATCACGGCCGACAGTCGGCTCATCCATGTGGGTCGAGCTGAATCTGCTGCAGAAAGGGATGTTTCTCTAAGCCGGCGGCATCGAACTCATCAGCACACGCTGATGCCAGGCTGAGACGCCGCTGTTCGATGCGTCTGACGGCGGGAATAAGAAGCTGCCAGTGTTTGAAAAGCGCTAAAGTGTCACGTTTGTGTGTTTCAGAGTGAACTCCATCCGTGTGGAGAGCGGCGCCTGGATCTGCTTTGACCACCCCGACTTCAGGGGCCAGCAGTACATCCTGGAGCACGGCGAGTACCCAGAATTCCAGAGGTGGAACTCCCACAACGACCACATGGGATCCTGCAAGCCTATCCGCATGGTAAACCCCTCGTACCGTATTCAGCCAACACAGCAGGAACTGTGTGATGCTCCTCAGAGGATCAGCTGTTCAGATTTAAACACCGAGCAGCAGCTCGCCGTCTGTCCTGAGTTCAGCTCTGCCTCAGGAACATTAGAGCAACACAAAATGACCAAAAGCACAGCATGAAAGAGTTCCTTCAGGCCTGTGTTTGTGTTCGTGGGTCAAATGAAAGTCTGCTTACATGCAGCCGGATGGGCTGCAAACACATTTCTGCAGCTTTGGTTAACGTTTGCACTCAATTTGGACCAAAGTTTAAACTTAAGTCAGACAAAACCCAAAAGAACAGGAAATGAATCCTTAGTTTTGATGAGTTTTTACCTCCAGCTGGAACCTGTTGAGTCAGAAACTTCACCCCCTGTCCTCCTGTTTCTGCCCCCAGCACGGAGAGCACTACCGCATTGAGCTGTTCGAGAGCTGCAACTACTCTGGTCAGTGCGTGGAGATCTGCGACGACTGTCCCTTCCTGCAGAGCCGCGGCTACCCCTCAAACTGCATCAACTCCATCAGGGTTTATGGAGACGGAGCGTGAGTGCAGCACACACAGCGACACACTTCACTCACTCAGCTTTCACTGAAACTCACCTGAGATAATCCAGATAATCCTGAAAAGAACCGAGAACATTCCTGTTGGGAAGGTTCCTCGTTTCATTTAGACAAAACCTTCACATAAAACAGGAAGAAGCAGCAGTTTTTATGTGTTCTGACATTTAAAGGAAGGTCATCAGGAAGATGTTTCTAACATTTAAAGGAAGGTCATCAGGAAGATGTTTCTATCATTTAAAGGAAGGTCATCAGGAAGATGTTTCTATCATTTAAAGGAAGGTCATCAGGAAGATGTTTCTATCATTTAAAGGAAGGTCATCAGGAAGATGTTTCTATCATTTAAAGGAAGATGTTTCTGACATTTAAAGGAAGGTCATCAGGAAGATGTTTCTGACATTTAAAGGAAGGTCATCAGGAAGATGTTTCTATCATTTAAAGGTCATCAGGAAGATGTTTCTATCATTTAAAGGAAGGTCATCAGGAAGATGTTTCTATCATTTAAAGGAAGGTCATCAGGAAGATGTTTCTGACATTTAAAGGAAGGTCATCAGGAAGATGTTTCTAACATTTAAAGGAAGGTCATCAGGAAGATGTTTCTAACATTTAAAGGAAGGTCATCAGGAAGATGTTTCTATCATTTAAAGGAAGGTCATCAGGAAGATGTTTCTATCATTTAAAGGAAGGTCATCAGGAAGATGTTTCTATCATTTAAAGGAAGGTCATCAGGAAGATGTTTCTATCATTTAAAGGAAGGTCATCAGGAAGATGTTTCTATCATTTAAAGGAAGGTCATCAGGAAGATGTTTCTGACATTTAAAGGAAGGTCATCAGGAAGATGTTTCTATCATTTAAAGGAAGGTCATCAGGAAGATGTTTCTGACATTTAAAGGAAGGTCATCAGGAAGATGTTTCTATCATTTAAAGGAAGGTCATCAGGAAGATGTTTCTATCATTTAAAGGAAGGTCATCAGGAAGATGTTTCTATCATTTAAAGGAAGGTCATCAGGAAGATGTTTCTATCATTTAAAGGAAGGTCATCAGGAAGATGTTGCCTGAGTATCTAATCAGGACAAATTGATTTCTGACCTTCTCAGAGAAAAACAGTGATTAAAAGTGAATGTGCTTTAAAAACCGAAGCAGAAGCATGTTTTCTGTGCTGAAGTGAAGCATCAAACCGTCATTAAGCCGCATGTCTTCCCTCCTCAGCTGGGTGATGTACGAGGAGCCAAACTTCCGTGGTCGCATGTACATCGTGGAGCGTGGAAACTACTGCAGCCACAACGAGTGGCAGGCCCAGAACCCCAACATCCAGTCCATCCGCAGAGTCGTCAACTACTTCTAAACCCCGTGGGCTCCCCCCCCGGTGACCAGCGCCTAATCATGTACAATAAATAAACCCCGAGATAAGAAAAGAGGTTTTTTATCAAACACTGTGAGCGTTGATTTGTGTGGCCACACCTCACCCAAACACACCCAACACATGTTCCACTGGTTTAAAGGGTTTAAAGAGTTTAAAGGGTTTAAAAGAGTTTAAAGGGTTTAAAGGGTTTAAAGGGTTTAAAAGAGTTTAAAGGGTTTAAAGAGTTTAAAAGAGTTAAAAGCGTTTAAAGAGTTAAAAGGATTTAAAGGGTTTAAAAGAGTTAAAAGGGTTTAAAGAGTTAAAAGGGTTAAAAGCGTTTAAAGAGTTAAAAGGATTTAAAGGGTTAAAATAGTTCAGGCTCAGCTCCGCTGGCAAAGAGTTTAAAGGGTTTAAAAGAGTTAAAAGGGTTGAAAGAGTTAAAAGAGTTCAAAGCGTTTAAAGAGTTTAAAGGATTTAAAGGGTTTAAAGAGTTAAAAGGGTTTAAAAGAGTTTAAAGAGTTAAAAGCGTTTAAAGAGTTAAAAGCGTTTAAAGAGTTTAAAGGATTTAAAGGGTTTAAAGAGTTAAAAGGGTTGAAAGAGTTAAAAGAGTTAAAAGCGTTTAAAGAGTTTAAAGGATTTAAAGGGTTTAAAGAGTTAAAAGGGTTTAAAAGAGTTTAAAGAGTTAAAAGAGTTAAAAGCGTTAAAAGCGTTTAAAGAGTTAAAAGAGTTAAAAGCGTTTAAAGAGTTTAAAGGATTTAAAGGGTTAAAATAGTTCAGGCTCAGCTCCGCTGGTTTAAAGAGTTTAAAGAGGCTCATTAACTAAACCAGCTGTGGAACGCCATCACATGCTCATTTAAAACATTTCTCCTCAAACAATCTGATGTACGTTCAACCAGCATCACCTGCTGCTGTTCAGGGGCTCTGCTTGCATCCCCACCTGGTCGCCGTGGAAACAGAATATTTTCTGCTGTCATGGCGTCGGACGTGTTGTTCGTGTCCAACACACCTGAGGGAGCAGCCAGTATTTATTAGGCTGTCAGTGCTCATTTGGTTGAGTTTAACCAGTGAAGACTTTTTTAAAAGGTTTTAAAAACTTCTCTGAGGACACAGAATAAGCCTGGAGCTCCGAACTGGAACCGTTCAGCTGTGACCAAACAACTGGGGCCAGCTGCTCCAGCTGTGACCAAACAACTGGGCCAGCTGGGCCAGCTGTGACCAAACAACTGGGCCAGCTGCTCCAGCTGTGACCAAACAACTGGGCCAGCTGGGCCAACTCTGAACACATTTCAGCTTCTCAGACAAATCAGCTAAACAAAAACCTTCATTTTTTATTGGCAGCACGAGACACAAAACTCAGCCTGAAAGGAAATCAACAGAAAACGCGGCTTCGCTTCCAGCAATAAAACAACGGCGCCTCCTGTGGTCGACCCAGAGCACAACATCTGGCACACAGAGCCGATCATCTGTTCATGCCTCATCAGTCTGAACAGTTTCAACCCTCCAACCACAGGAAGAAACAAGCTTTCAGAGTTATTGGTGGTTATTCTGAGGCCTGCTTTGGCACTTTACTGTTTAACTTCTGCACTGAAACACCTGCAGAGGGTCAGAACACTGGAGCTGCATGTGAGGAGTTTTTAGGGGTTCAGATGTGGCTTTAGGCTGGAACAGGGTGCTGGTTAAAGGCCTTCTGTCGATGAGGGTCCTCCACGGTGAGCGTGTCACACGGTGTGGCTGGGCTCTCGGTTCAGGTAGGTCTTCATGACGGCGATGAGCTCGCTCTCCTCCTCCAGCGTCAGGTCCAGATAGTCCTCCTCATGGCGGGAAATGTCCTCCAACACCTCGTTGACCAACTCGTTGTCCTCTGAAGGCAAAACAGGAACATTTCTGTCACACAAATCGATAAACAAAAGCTGAACCTTGAATTACACCAAGTGACGAGGTAATAACCAGGTAATAACCAGGTAATAACCAGATAATAACCAGGTAATAACAAAGTAATAACCAGGTAATAACCAGGTAATAACAAAGTAATAACCAGGTAATAACAGGTAATAACAAGGTAATAACAAGGTAATAACCAGGTGATAACAACGTAATAACCAGGTAATAACAAAGTAATAACCAGGTAATAACCACGTAATAACCAGGTAATAACAAAGTAATAACCAGGTAATAAAGTAATAACCAGGTCCAAACCAGGCTACATCGAGGCATAAGAGGGCAGAAGTAACGGGAATAAAGAGCTGTGATGTGGTAACACTGTAGAAATAAGAACAATGGTAATATGGTGCCATAAATGCTGTAATAACCGAATAATAATGAGGTCATACAGGGTGGCGTTTTCATTAGGGCTGCCACAAACGATTATTTTAATAGTCGACTAATCGGATCGTATATCGAATGTAAAACATGCAGCTTATCGCACCAGGATGCAGCTGTTCTTATATAACCATCATTAGCTTTCAGCTTGGAGTGTTTAAGGTAGATTCTAACTAAAGAAAAGACAATTAATATCATAGTTCATTAACCCTTTGATTAAATATGTAGCTTGTTGCAACAAACAGTTATTTAACTGTGAAGCAAACACACAAAAATAAATACTTTTTTAGGTTTTTCTTTCCTTCATTTGTCTCTGGCATCAAACACATTTAAATCAGATGAGGCACCTGAAACTAAGAAATTATTCACTGACTCAAATATAACAGCAACATGTTCAGTTTGGACTCAGTCAGGACATTTGCTTGCTGAGGTGTGCCTGTAGCTAGCTTTGAAACAAAGCCGTCCGTTGAAGATGAAAGTTAGTTTTTAGCTTTAGAAAACATTAGCGTTCCTATTCAAACACATCAGTTTTATAACGTTACAGAAAACACATGAAATATCTGTGCTAAGGCTAATTCATCGCTAATGTTAGCATTTACAGCTAGCAATATGAGTAAGCAGCAAGTTAACGCTTCGGTCGCAAGTTAAGTAGCAAGTTATCGGTCTATGTTACCACAGACATTTTCCTCTCAGCGATAATCAGGTTTCAGGCCCTTTATGAGCCTGAAACTTCAGTCTGTTCAGAATTTTTATGGACCACCGCTATGCTGCTGTACCGTGTGCCGGAGAGGAGGAGCATGAGCTGTTTGAGTGTGTTTATTTATTTAATTTTCTATTAATTTCTTTGTTTTTTTTAATTATTTTTAGGAATACATTTTTTTATTTTATTTTTTCCTCATCTGACGTATGTGATGTGTGGGTCTTGGCCTGGTTCTGGGTCTGGTTCTGGGTCTGGGTCTTGGCCTGGTTCTGGGTCTGGTTCTGGGTCTTGGCCTGGGCCTGGTTCTGGGTCTTGGCCTGGTTCTGGGTCTGGGTCTTGGCCTGGTTCTGGGCCTGGGCCTGGGTCTGGGTCTTGGCCTGGGCCTGGGTCTGGGTCTGGGTCTGGGCCTGGGCCTGGTTCTGGGTCTTGACCTGGGCCTGGTTCTGGGTCTGGTTCTGGGTCTTGGCCTGGGCCTGGTTCTGGGTCTGGGTCTGGGCCTGGGCCTGGTTCTGGGTCTTGACCTGGGCCTGGTTCTGGGTCTGGTTCTGGGTCTGGGTCTGGGTCTGGGCCTGGTTCTGGGTCTGGGCCTGGTTCTAGCTGTCCTCTGGCCTGTGCTACTGATCAACTAAACCAGAACACATGGTTGGAACGATAAAAAGTGCGTCTGGACTGTTTTTTTTTCAGTTTCCTGTACAGACATGTGAGACGCAGCCCACAGCGCCACCTGCTGCTCGCGGTACAGAAACACTTATTTACTACAAAGTGATGGAGACGAGCCTGATGAAGGATTCTATGAAGAAAGTTTGATGGATGCACAGAAGCCGCTCAGGTGTGCGCTTCACCTGGGGAGTTGGAGGAGGTGCTGGGCTCCTCGGAGGATGGGGAAGAGGAGGTGGAGGGTGGGGACAGCAGCTCGGAGGACAGCACCCCCTGGTTGTCCAGCAGCAGCTGAGCTGCAGATGGAACGTCTCCGGCTGTCAGTCTGAGCGCCGCTTCAGACGAGTCCCTCTCGAAACCCAAATACAGCAGCTGCAGGCACACAAACAGCTGGATGAGCACAGCTGGCTTCAACAGGGAACACAGCATCTGGAAAGAAGTCCCACCTGCTCCACCTTCTCTGGACTGACCGTCCCCTCGGTGTTGTTGTTGGTGGCCTGAGCTGCCTGGCTGGAGTCCAGCAGGATCTGAGAACAGTGACACAGCGTCAGAGTCCCCCGAGAGGCAGGAAAATACTGAACAACTACATTCAAAGTGTCAAATATATGTTTTTCACTGCTTCTTCTACAGATTCTGATTATCTGCCTTTCCCTTCTGTGAAACACTGAAGCTGAAGGAAAGTATGAAGGCGGGGAAAAGACAGGAAGCCACTGACAGCATAAGCTTTGTCCACATTTCCCTCGGCGTGGTGCAGAGCTCTGGCAGCGTCTCTCCGGGAGAATCCCAGCTCCATCAGGGTGGAGATGGCGTCCATCCTGGTCCTCCTCTTCTGCCTCTCGCGGTTCATCAGCTCCTGACGCTCCTGAACGCAGCAAACACAACGGCATCACTTTCACAGGCAGAGGAACGGTCCTAACAAGGTCCTAACATGGTCCTAACAAGGTCCTAACAAGGTCCTAACATGGTCCTAACATGGTCCTAACAAGGTCCTAACAAGGTCCTAACATGGTCCTAACATGGTCCTAACAAGGTCCTAACATGGTCCTAACAAGGTCCTAAGACGGTCCTAACATGGTCCTAACATGGTCCTAACAAGGTCCTAACAAGGTCCTAACATGGTCCTAACATGGTCCTAACAAGGTCCTAACATGGTCCTAACAAGGTCCTAACATGGTCCTAACATGGTCCTAACAAGGTCCTAACATGGTCCTAACAAGGTCCTAACATGGTCCTAACAAGGTCCTAACATGGTCCTAACATGGTCCTAACAAGGTCCTAACATGGTCCTAACAAGGTCCTGACAAGGTCCTAACATGGTCCTAACAAGGTCCTAAGACGGTCCTAACATGGTCCTAACACGGTCCTAACAAGGTCCTAACAAGGTCCTAACATGGTCCTAACATGGTCCTAACATGGTCCTAACAAGGTCCTAACATGGTCCTAACAAGGTCCTGACAAGGTCCTGACATGGTCCTAACAAGGTCCTAAGACGGTCCTAACATGGTCCTAACACGGTCCTAACAAGGTCCTAACAAGGTCCTAACAAGGTCCTAACAAGGTCCTAACATGGTCCTAACAAGGTCCTGACAAGGTCCTAACATGGTCCTAACAAGGTCCTAAGACGGTCCTAACATGGTCCTAACACGGTCCTAACAAGGTCCTAACAAGGTCCTAACAAGGTCCTAACAAGGTCCTAACATGGTCCTAACAAGGTCCTGACAAGGTCCTAACAAGGTCCTGACAAGGTCCTAACAAGGTCCTAACAAGGTCCTAACAAGGTCCTAACATGGTCCTAACAAGGTCCTGACAAGGTCCTAACATGGTCCTAACACGGTCCTAACACGGTCCTAACAAGGTCCTAACATGGTCCTAACAAGGTCCTGACAAGGTCCTAACATGGTCCTAACAAGGTCCTAAGACGGTCCTAACACGGTCCTAACAAGGTCCTAACATGGTCCTAACAAGGTCCTGACAAGGTCCTAACATGGTCCTAACAAGGTCCTAAGACGGTCCTAACATGGTCCTAACACGGTCCTAACAAGGTCCTAACAAGGTCCTAACAAGGTCCTAACATGGTCCTAACAAGGTCCTGACAAGGTCCTAACATGGTCCTAACAAGGTCCTAAGACGGTCCTAACATGGTCCTAACACGGTCCTAACAAGGTCCTAACAAGGTCCTAACAAGGTCCTAACATGGTCCTAACATGGTCCTAACATGGTCCTAACACGGTCCTAACATGGTCCTAACAAGGTCCTAACATGGTCCTAACATGGTCCTAACAAGGTCCTAACATGGTCCTAACAAGGTCCTGACAAGGTCCTAACATGGTCCTAACAAGGTCCTAAGACGGTCCTAACATGGTCCTAACAAGGTCCTGACAAGGTCCTAACATGGTCCTAACAAGGTCCTAAGACGGTCCTAACATGGTCCTAACACGGTCCTAACAAGGTCCTAACAAGGTCCTAACAAGGTCCTAACATGGTCCTAACAAGGTCCTAACATGGTCCTAACAAGGTCCTAACATGGTCCTAACAAGGTCCTAACATGGTCCTAACATGGTCCTAACATGGTCCTAACAAGGTCCTAACATGGTCCTAACAAGGTCCTGACAAGGTCCTAACATGGTCCTAACAAGGTCCTAAGACGGTCCTAACATGGTCCTAACACGGTCCTAACAAGGTCCTAACAAGGTCCTAACAAGGTCCTGACAAGGTCCTAACATGGTCCTAACAAGGTCCTAACATGGTCCTAACAAGGTCCTAACATGGTCCTAACAAGGTCCTGACAAGGTCCTAACATGGTCCTAACAAGGTCCTAAGACGGTCCTAACATGGTCCTAACAAGGTCCTAACAAGGTCCTAACATGGTCCTAACAAGGTCCTAACACGGTCCTAACACGGTCCTAACATGGTCCTGACAAGGTCCTAACATGGTCCTAACAAGGTCCTAACAAGGTCCTAACATGGTCCTAACAAGGTCCTGACAAGGTCCTAACATGGTCCTAACAAGGTCCTAAGACGGTCCTAACATGGTCCTAACAAGGTCCTAACAAGGTCCTAACATGGTCCTAACAAGGTCCTGACAAGGTCCTAACATGGTCCTAACAAGGTCCTAAGACGGTCCTAACATGGTCCTAACACGGTCCTAACAAGGTCCTAACAAGGTCCTAACAAGGTCCTAACAAGGTCCTAACATGGTCCTAACAAGGTCCTGACAAGGTCCTAACAAGGTCCTGACAAGGTCCTAACAAGGTCCTAACAAGGTCCTAACAAGGTCCTAACATGGTCCTAACAAGGTCCTGACAAGGTCCTAACATGGTCCTAACACGGTCCTAACACGGTCCTAACAAGGTCCTAACATGGTCCTAACAAGGTCCTGACAAGGTCCTAACATGGTCCTAACAAGGTCCTAAGACGGTCCTAACACGGTCCTAACAAGGTCCTAACATGGTCCTAACAAGGTCCTGACAAGGTCCTAACATGGTCCTAACAAGGTCCTAAGACGGTCCTAACATGGTCCTAACACGGTCCTAACAAGGTCCTAACAAGGTCCTAACAAGGTCCTAACATGGTCCTAACAAGGTCCTGACAAGGTCCTAACATGGTCCTAACAAGGTCCTAAGACGGTCCTAACATGGTCCTAACACGGTCCTAACAAGGTCCTAACAAGGTCCTAACAAGGTCCTAACATGGTCCTAACATGGTCCTAACATGGTCCTAACACGGTCCTAACATGGTCCTAACAAGGTCCTAACATGGTCCTAACATGGTCCTAACAAGGTCCTAACATGGTCCTAACAAGGTCCTGACAAGGTCCTAACATGGTCCTAACAAGGTCCTAAGACGGTCCTAACATGGTCCTAACAAGGTCCTGACAAGGTCCTAACATGGTCCTAACAAGGTCCTAAGACGGTCCTAACATGGTCCTAACACGGTCCTAACAAGGTCCTAACAAGGTCCTAACAAGGTCCTAACATGGTCCTAACAAGGTCCTAACATGGTCCTAACAAGGTCCTAACATGGTCCTAACAAGGTCCTAACATGGTCCTAACATGGTCCTAACATGGTCCTAACAAGGTCCTAACATGGTCCTAACAAGGTCCTGACAAGGTCCTAACATGGTCCTAACAAGGTCCTAACATGGTCCTAACAAGGTCCTGACAAGGTCCTAACATGGTCCTAACAAGGTCCTAAGACGGTCCTAACATGGTCCTAACACGGTCCTAACAAGGTCCTAACAAGGTCCTAACAAGGTCCTAACATGGTCCTAACATGGTCCTAACATGGTCCTAACACGGTCCTAACATGGTCCTAACAAGGTCCTAACATGGTCCTAACATGGTCCTAACAAGGTCCTAACATGGTCCTAACAAGGTCCTGACAAGGTCCTAACATGGTCCTAACAAGGTCCTAAGACGGTCCTAACATGGTCCTAACAAGGTCCTGACAAGGTCCTAACATGGTCCTAACAAGGTCCTAAGACGGTCCTAACATGGTCCTAACACGGTCCTAACAAGGTCCTAACAAGGTCCTAACAAGGTCCTAACATGGTCCTAACAAGGTCCTAACATGGTCCTAACAAGGTCCTAACAAGGTCCTAACAAGGTCCTAACAAGGTCCTAACATGGTCCTAACAAGGTCCTGACAAGGTCCTAACATGGTCCTAACAAGGTCCTAAGACGGTCCTAACATGGTCCTAACACGGTCCTAACAAGGTCCTAACAAGGTCCTAACAAGGTCCTAACAAGGTCCTAACATGGTCCTAACAAGGTCCTGACAAGGTCCTAACAAGGTCCTGACAAGGTCCTAACAAGGTCCTAACAAGGTCCTAACAAGGTCCTAACATGGTCCTAACAAGGTCCTGACAAGGTCCTAACATGGTCCTAACACGGTCCTAACACGGTCCTAACAAGGTCCTAACATGGTCCTAACAAGGTCCTGACAAGGTCCTAACATGGTCCTAACAAGGTCCTAAGACGGTCCTAACACGGTCCTAACAAGGTCCTAACATGGTCCTAACAAGGTCCTGACAAGGTCCTAACATGGTCCTAACAAGGTCCTAAGACGGTCCTAACATGGTCCTAACACGGTCCTAACAAGGTCCTAACAAGGTCCTAACAAGGTCCTAACATGGTCCTAACAAGGTCCTGACAAGGTCCTAACATGGTCCTAACAAGGTCCTAAGACGGTCCTAACATGGTCCTAACACGGTCCTAACAAGGTCCTAACAAGGTCCTAACAAGGTCCTAACATGGTCCTAACATGGTCCTAACATGGTCCTAACACGGTCCTAACATGGTCCTAACAAGGTCCTAACATGGTCCTAACATGGTCCTAACAAGGTCCTAACATGGTCCTAACAAGGTCCTGACAAGGTCCTAACATGGTCCTAACAAGGTCCTAAGACGGTCCTAACATGGTCCTAACAAGGTCCTGACAAGGTCCTAACATGGTCCTAACAAGGTCCTAAGACGGTCCTAACATGGTCCTAACACGGTCCTAACAAGGTCCTAACAAGGTCCTAACAAGGTCCTAACATGGTCCTAACAAGGTCCTAACATGGTCCTAACAAGGTCCTAACATGGTCCTAACAAGGTCCTAACATGGTCCTAACATGGTCCTAACATGGTCCTAACAAGGTCCTAACATGGTCCTAACAAGGTCCTGACAAGGTCCTAACATGGTCCTAACAAGGTCCTAAGACGGTCCTAACATGGTCCTAACACGGTCCTAACAAGGTCCTAACAAGGTCCTAACAAGGTCCTGACAAGGTCCTAACATGGTCCTAACAAGGTCCTAACATGGTCCTAACAAGGTCCTAACATGGTCCTAACAAGGTCCTGACAAGGTCCTAACATGGTCCTAACAAGGTCCTAAGACGGTCCTAACATGGTCCTAACAAGGTCCTAACAAGGTCCTAACATGGTCCTAACAAGGTCCTAACACGGTCCTAACACGGTCCTAACATGGTCCTGACAAGGTCCTAACATGGTCCTAACAAGGTCCTAACAAGGTCCTAACATGGTCCTAACAAGGTCCTGACAAGGTCCTAACATGGTCCTAACAAGGTCCTAAGACGGTCCTAACATGGTCCTAACAAGGTCCTAACAAGGTCCTAACATGGTCCTAACAAGGTCCTGACAAGGTCCTAACATGGTCCTAACAAGGTCCTAAGACGGTCCTAACATGGTCCTAACACGGTCCTAACAAGGTCCTAACAAGGTCCTAACAAGGTCCTAACAAGGTCCTAACATGGTCCTAACAAGGTCCTGACAAGGTCCTAACAAGGTCCTGACAAGGTCCTAACAAGGTCCTAACAAGGTCCTAACAAGGTCCTAACATGGTCCTAACAAGGTCCTGACAAGGTCCTAACATGGTCCTAACACGGTCCTAACACGGTCCTAACAAGGTCCTAACATGGTCCTAACAAGGTCCTGACAAGGTCCTAACATGGTCCTAACAAGGTCCTAAGACGGTCCTAACACGGTCCTAACAAGGTCCTAACATGGTCCTAACAAGGTCCTGACAAGGTCCTAACATGGTCCTAACAAGGTCCTAAGACGGTCCTAACATGGTCCTAACACGGTCCTAACAAGGTCCTAACAAGGTCCTAACAAGGTCCTAACATGGTCCTAACAAGGTCCTGACAAGGTCCTAACATGGTCCTAACAAGGTCCTAAGACGGTCCTAACATGGTCCTAACACGGTCCTAACAAGGTCCTAACAAGGTCCTAACAAGGTCCTAACATGGTCCTAACATGGTCCTAACATGGTCCTAACACGGTCCTAACATGGTCCTAACAAGGTCCTAACATGGTCCTAACATGGTCCTAACAAGGTCCTAACATGGTCCTAACAAGGTCCTGACAAGGTCCTAACATGGTCCTAACAAGGTCCTAAGACGGTCCTAACATGGTCCTAACAAGGTCCTGACAAGGTCCTAACATGGTCCTAACAAGGTCCTAAGACGGTCCTAACATGGTCCTAACACGGTCCTAACAAGGTCCTAACAAGGTCCTAACAAGGTCCTAACATGGTCCTAACAAGGTCCTAACATGGTCCTAACAAGGTCCTAACATGGTCCTAACAAGGTCCTAACATGGTCCTAACATGGTCCTAACATGGTCCTAACAAGGTCCTAACATGGTCCTAACAAGGTCCTGACAAGGTCCTAACATGGTCCTAACAAGGTCCTAACATGGTCCTAACAAGGTCCTGACAAGGTCCTAACATGGTCCTAACAAGGTCCTAAGACGGTCCTAACATGGTCCTAACACGGTCCTAACAAGGTCCTAACAAGGTCCTAACAAGGTCCTAACATGGTCCTAACATGGTCCTAACATGGTCCTAACACGGTCCTAACATGGTCCTAACAAGGTCCTAACATGGTCCTAACATGGTCCTAACAAGGTCCTAACATGGTCCTAACAAGGTCCTGACAAGGTCCTAACATGGTCCTAACAAGGTCCTAAGACGGTCCTAACATGGTCCTAACAAGGTCCTGACAAGGTCCTAACATGGTCCTAACAAGGTCCTAAGACGGTCCTAACATGGTCCTAACACGGTCCTAACAAGGTCCTAACAAGGTCCTAACAAGGTCCTAACATGGTCCTAACAAGGTCCTAACATGGTCCTAACAAGGTCCTAACATGGTCCTAACAAGGTCCTAACATGGTCCTAACATGGTCCTAACATGGTCCTAACAAGGTCCTAACATGGTCCTAACAAGGTCCTGACAAGGTCCTAACATGGTCCTAACAAGGTCCTAAGACGGTCCTAACATGGTCCTAACACGGTCCTAACAAGGTCCTAACAAGGTCCTAACAAGGTCCTGACAAGGTCCTAACATGGTCCTAACAAGGTCCTAACATGGTCCTAACAAGGTCCTAACATGGTCCTAACAAGGTCCT
Organism: Leuresthes tenuis; assembly: GCA_036924055.1. NCBI lineage: Eukaryota > Metazoa > Chordata > Actinopteri > Atheriniformes > Atherinopsidae > Leuresthes > Leuresthes tenuis. The sequence continues at coordinate 935,033 of JAVGWW010000024.1, read as the reverse complement.
GACAAGGTCCTAACATGGTCCTAACAAGGTCCTAAGACGGTCCTAACATGGTCCTAACAAGGTCCTAACAAGGTCCTAACATGGTCCTAACAAGGTCCTAACACGGTCCTAACACGGTCCTAACATGGTCCTGACAAGGTCCTAACATGGTCCTAACAAGGTCCTAACAAGGTCCTAACATGGTCCTAACAAGGTCCTGACAAGGTCCTAACATGGTCCTAACAAGGTCCTAAGACGGTCCTAACATGGTCCTAACAAGGTCCTGACAAGGTCCTAACATGGTCCTAACATGGTCCTAACACGGTCCTAACATGGTCCTAACATGGTCCTAACACGGTCCTAACAAGGTCCTAACATGGTCCTAACAAGGTCCTGACAAGGTCCTAACACGGTCCTAACAAGGTCCTAACAAGGTCCTAACATGGTCCTAACAAGGTCCTAACATGGTCCTAACACGGTCCTAACAAGGTCCTAACAAGGTCCTAACAAGGTCCTAACATGGTCCTAACATGGTCCTAACACGGTCCTAACAAGGTCCTGACAAGGTCCTAACACGGTCCTAACAAGGTCCTAACAAGGTCCTAACAAGGTCCTAACATGGTCCTAACAAGGTCCTGACAAGGTCCTAACATGGTCCTAACAAGGTCCTAAGACGGTCCTAACAAGGTCCTAACAAGGTCCTAACAAGGTCCTAACATGGTCCTAACATGGTCCTAAGACGGTCCTAACAAGGTCCTAACAAGGTCCTAACAAGGTCCTAACATGGTCCTAACATGGTCCTAACAAGGTCCTAACAAGGTCCTAACAAGGTCCTAACATGGTCCTAACAAGGTCCTAACATGGTCCTAACATGGTCCTAACACGGTCCTAACATGGTCCTAACAAGGTCCTGACAAGGTCCTAACATGGTCCTAACATGGTCCTAACAAGGTCCTGACAAGGTCCTAACATGGTCCTAACATGGTCCTAACACGGTCCTAACATGGTCCTAACATGGTCCTAACACGGTCCTAACAAGGTCCTAACATGGTCCTAACAAGGTCCTGACAAGGTCCTAACACGGTCCTAACAAGGTCCTAACAAGGTCCTAACATGGTCCTAACAAGGTCCTAACACGGTCCTAACACGGTCCTAACAAGGTCCTAAGACGGTCCTAACATGGTCCTAACACGGTCCTAACACGGTCCTAACAAGGTCCTAACATGGTCCTAACAAGGTCCTGACAAGGTCCTAACATGGTCCTAACAAGGTCCTAAGACGGTCCTAACATGGTCCTAACACGGTCCTAACACGGTCCTAACAAGGTCCTAACAAGGTCCTAACAAGGTCCTAACATGGTCCTAACAAGGTCCTGACAAGGTCCTAACATGGTCCTAACAAGGTCCTAAGACGGTCCTAACAAGGTCCTAACAAGGTCCTAACAAGGTCCTAACATGGTCCTAACAAGGTCCTAACAAGGTCCTAACATGGTCCTAACAAGGTCCTAAGACGGTCCTAACAAGGTCCTAACAAGGTCCTAACAAGGTCCTAACATGGTCCTAACAAGGTCCTTGTCCTGGTCCTAAGTCTGACAAAGGTTTTTTTATTGTTTGTTTCTGTGATTCTGCTCTCTGCCACCAGGGGGAGCCCAACCGAGCCGTTAAAATGACAGAAGAAAACAGAAGAAAACAGTCTGTGAACTGCTGTAAAACATCAGGAATGTCTACCCCCCACTCATTACCATCCATCATTTCTCTCCTCCCCCTGAGAGCGATAAAGTAAGACTTTTATGAGGGTGAAAGGCTGAAAGCGTCACCTGTCTGCGGTTGCTGATGTGGATGGCGGCTTCCTGCAGGTCTCCCTGACACGCCCTGAGTCCCAGCCGAGCTTCTCTCTCGGTGAAACCCAGCGCCATCAGCTGAGCCATCTTCTCCGAGTCCAGACACAGACGGCCGTACAGAGACTCCACCTGACGGAGGACAACGAACAGGTGAGCTCAGGCTGCAGGAGGAGCTGTGCTCCTTCACCGAACATCTGGACGTACTTTGGACAGCTGCAGTCGAGCCTGAGAGTCGTTTCCTTCGACGTATGAGAGGAGGCTCTGCAGGAGGTACAGCCGGAGGAACAGCACCTCCTCTCTGCCCGAGTTACCCTGAAAACAAGCGTCAACACACCTGAGGACGTCTTTTTAAGCACCTGGTGGCAGAACCTGGTACTGCAGCGCTCAAAGAACGCGTAACCTCCTCAACTTCAGGTGCTAAAGGTTTATTTAAGAGCGTTTCCTGTCACTGATAATCAATTTAAACTGAGTTTAACTGAAGCTATGTGGATTTCATCCACAGATATGTCAATAAATCATAGAAATATATTCAATTAACCAGCAAACAGTGTTAAACGTGACATGAGTTTATATTTCTGCTCTAATTTTAAGCCTTATGCATTCTTTTTGTTTCATTTGTGCCTTATTTTCACATTAAAATGTGTTAAATAAAGAAAACACATCAAATGCATTCATTTAGATGATTTTATTTGGTATCATTTTGCATTTTGAATGAATAAATATTAAATGACAAAGTGAATAAACATGTGAAACTGCCTGAAATCACGGGGTTTGACGCGCCTCACCTTGATCATGAGCAGCCTCTGCTGCTGCTCGCCGTAACACTTGAGGAAGCCGTCCTCGGCCCTCTGCAGGCGGCTGCGGCTGTCGTCCAGGCAGGACAGCGCCTCCAGCGCCCGGTAGCACCACACGATGTCCAGCTGCAGCACGGCGAAGTTATCCACCGAGCTGAGCAGCGCCGAGCCGCACTTACTGCCCACACAGAGACGCCAACGCATCACTGACCGGCTGCTGGGAGCCGCCACAACAACGCTGACTCGCTCTAATCGCTACAGAGAAGGTCTCTGCAGCTTTAATCTGAGTTTACACTCCAAACATCTGACCTAATAATCTGAAATAGATACAAAAATATAGAAATGGCCGAACACATAAGTTAAGATGAGAATAAATGCGACTAAAATTCATGTTTCTGCTTTACTTTTAAACTGGATTCATTTTTATTTAGTATATTTTACGTTGCCGTTTATTTACTTTGCAACTCAGTTTTTCATTTTATTTAACATTTACTGTCTTTACTTTTTATTTCTGCGTAACTTTCCTTTACATCGTTCTGATCTATGGAACGATTTATTTCTGTAATTTAGTTTGATTTCATCATACAGTTTGTATTTAACTTGGGTAATTTGTTCTATTTATTGTATTGTGTCGCCATGGAGACCTGAGGAAGTGGCTAACAGCGTTAGCGGTTAGCTTAACTTACTGCCTGGACAACGTCTAAATCAAGTTAGCGAAGCTTTTTGTTCAAACTTTATAAAGAAAGTGCGAAATTTTAGGGAAACCAATCAGAGACGAAGAGAACAAACTGTTACCGTCTTTTTAAATAATCTGGGAATCAATCCCCAGGTTTTAAAATATGATTTTTGCAGCCGGATGATCAGCCAATAGGTGAGGAGCTGAGTCAATGATGCACTCTGAAAGACCTCCCCCTCATTTGCATAAAGAAGCAGAACAAAATGCATGAAAACATGGAGATAAAAAGGTAATAAACTGGAGGAGAATATGCAAAGAGCAAAGAAAATACATCATTTTATTCTGAAATGTTTAGTGAAAAAATAGATCAATATGATGGAAAGAAAAATAATACAAAAATAAATAAACAAAGAATTTAAATAAATAAATTTAAATAAAAACTTTAAAGGATGAAAATCACAGCAGAAAAAAGCATTTATTTAACTTTCTACTGAATTATTTTTGCATAAATAATGTTTTGAACTTAATTTCAGTCGCATTTACGATAATTTATTATTAGTTATTATTAAATTAGTTATTTATTCAGTCATTTCCATATTTTTTTTATTTATTTCGGATCATGGCAGCTCAAAGAGTCGGTTCTGGAGCAGAACTTTCTAACCTAAAGACAGAGCTGTACCTGAACTGCTGGTCGGCCTGCAGCAGGTGACACAGAGCGTTGTCGTACTGCTTCCTCTTCATCAGAGAGCGGCCTTTCTCGTGGAAGCCCATGGCCAGAATCAGCGCCTGAACACAGCAAAGGGAAGTCAGACAGCCAGCAGCGCCCCCCCACCTTATTCCTGTGAGTCTGACTCTACTTTCTAACGTAAAACTACTTTAAACAGTTTCAGCTTCTCTTCATTGGCTCCCTGTTAGATTCAGAATAGAATTTAAGATTCTTCCCCTCACATATAAAGCTCTTAATGACCGAGCTCCATCACATCTTAAAGATCTCACAGTTGGATATTTCCCCAACAGAGCACTTTGCTCTCAGGCTGCAGGTTTCCTTGTGGTTCCCAGAGTTTCTAAAAGCAGAATGGGAGGCAGAGCCTTCAGTTATCAGGCCCCTAAAAGCAGAATGGGAGGCAGAGCCTTCAGTTATCAGGCCCCTAAAAGCAGAATGGGAGGCAGAGCCTTCAGTTATCAGGCCCCTAAAAGCAGAACGGGAGGCAGAGCCTTCAGTTATCAGGCCCCTAAAAGCAGAATGGGAGGCAGAGCCTTCAGTTATCAGGCCCCTAAAAGCAGAATGGGAGGCAGAGCCTTCAGTTATCAGGCCCCTAAAAGCAGAATGGGAGGCAGAGCCTTCAGTTATCAGGCCCCTAAAGCAGAATGGGAGGCAGAGCCTTCAGTTATCAGGCCCCTAAAAGCAGAATGGGAGGCAGAGCCTTCAGTTATCAGGCCCCTAAAAGCAGAATGGGAGGCAGAGCCTTCAGTTATCAGGCCCCTAAAAGCAGAATGGGAGGCAGAGCCTTCAGTTATCAGGCCCCTAAAAGCAGAATGGGAGGCAGAGCCTTCAGTTATCAGGCCCCTAAAAGCAGAATGGGAGGCAGAGCCTTCAGTTATCAGGCCCCTCTCTGTGGAACCAGCTGCCAGTTTGGCTTCAGGAAGCAGACACCCTCTCTACCTTTAAGATCAGGCTGAAACTTTCCTTTCTGATAAAGCTTATAGTTAGGGATGGCTCAGGTGAGCCTGAAACATCCCATAGTTAAGCTGCTATGGGCCCAGCCTGCAGGCTTCCTTGTGGTTCCCAGAGTTTCTAAAAGCAGAATGGGAGGCAGAGCCTTCAGTTATCAGGCCCCTAAAAGCAGAATGGGAGGCAGAGCCTTCAGTTATCAGGCCCCTAAAAGTATAATGGGAGGCAGAGCCTTCAGTTATCAGGCCCCTAAAAGCAGAATGGGAGGCAGAGCCTTCAGTTATCCGGCCCCTAAAAGCAGAATGGGAGACAGAGCCTTCGGTTATCAGGCCCCTAAAAGCAGAATGGGAGGCAGAGCCTTCAGTTATCAGGCCCCTAAAAGTATAATGGGAGGCAGAGCCTTCAGTTATCAGGCCCCTAAAAGCAGAATGGGAGGCAGAGCCTTCAGTTATCAGGCCCCTAAAAGCAGAATGGGAGGCAGAGCCTTCAGTTATCAGGCCCCTAAAAGCAGAATGGGAGGCAGAACCTTCAGTTATCAGGCCCCTAAAAGCAGAATGGGAGGCAGAGCCTTCAGTTATCAGGCCCCTAAAAGTATAATGGGAGGCAGAGCCTTCAGTTATCAGGCCCCTAAAAGCAGAATGGGAGGCAGAGCCTTCAGTTATCAGGCCCCTAAAAGTATAATGGGAGGCAGAGCCTTCAGTTATCCGGCCCCTAAAAGCAGAATGGGAGACAGAGCCTTCGGTTATCAGGCCCCTAAAAGCAGAATGGGAGGCAGAGCCTTCAGTTATCAGGCCCCTAAAAGTATAATGGGAGGCAGAGCCTTCAGTTATCAGGCCCCTAAAAGCAGAATGGGAGGCAGAGCCTTCAGTTATCAGGCCCCTAAAAGTATAATGGGAGGCAGAGCCTTCAGTTATCCGGTCCCTAAAAGCAGAATGGGAGACAGAGCCTTCGGTTATCAGGCCCCTAAAAGCAGAATGGGAGGCAGAGCCTTCAGTTATCAGGCCCCTAAAAGTATAATGGGAGGCAGAGCCTTCAGTTATCAGGCCCCTAAAAGCAGAATGGGAGGCAGAGCCTTCAGTTATCAGGCCCCTAAAAGCAGAATGGGAGGCAGAGCCTTCAGTTATCAGGCCCCTAAAAGCAGAATGGGAGGCAGAGCCTTCAGTTATCAGGTCCCTAAAAGCAGAATGGGAGGCAGAGCCTTCAGTTATCAGGTCCCTAAAAGCAGAATGGGAGGCAGAGCCTTCAGTTATCAGGCCCCTAAAAGCAGAATGGGAGGCAGAGCCTTCAGTTATCAGGCCCCTAAAAGCAGAATGGGAGGCAGAGCCTTCAGTTATCAGGTCCCTAAAAGCAGAATGGGAGGCAGAGCCTTCAGTTATCAGGCCCCTAAAAGCAGAATGGGAGGCAGAGCCTTCAGTTATCAGGCCCCTAAAAGCAGAATGGGAGGCAGAGCCTTCAGTTATCAGGCCCCTAAAAGCAGAATGGGAGGCAGAGCCTTCAGTTATCAGGCCCCTAAAAGCAGAATGGGAGGCAGAGCCTTCAGTTATCAGGCGCCTCTCTGTGGAACCAGCTGCCAGTTTGGCTTCAGTTCAGCCCAAAGTGGCCCGTAGTACGATCAGATGTCTAAAAGGAAACTGGAACGTCACACAGACCTCCAGGAGCTCGACCCAATCCAGCGGACCGTCTTCTTCCTGGTGTTAAAGTTAATGAATCTAAAGTAGAAATACGCCACTCAGCTGTTCTACCTTCTTCTCCTGGTGGGGGATCTTCAGAGGGTTTCCCCTCTGGTCTGCGATCTCCAGGTAAGGCGTGGTGTCTGGATCCTCGCTGCCGTCTGACAAACAGATCGGTTCATAAAAATGAATCCATGCAGCAGAAAAGCTCCATGACAGACAAAGATGGGAAAGCAGAGTGAGCACCTCTCTCAGACAGGATCTGGAAGCCTTTCTTTGTCCTCTGCAGGCTCTCACTCTGGTTCTTCTTCTCCTCCTCCTCCCTGCTCACCTGCTCGGCGTCACTCACCTTCAGCACCATCATCTTGCTGTGGTTCTTCACGCCCTGCTGGTCCAGGTGCTGGTCTGCAGGGAGCAGACATAAAACATGCCCTCAGACAGCAGCAGTGGCTTTATTCTTAGCTTTATGGACAGAATGGGGATAAAAAAAGGCTGTTTTTGGTCTGACTGCAGGAGCAGAAGCTCACAGAAAGGGTGGAGCTGAGCTCCTGCTGAGTCTCCACCTGTTAACAAAGAGGAGTCCGAACGCTGTGCTGAAAGCAACAGGTTCTGAGGCCTCAGAAACAGCTTTAAATGAAGCAGAACCTGCGCTGACCTGCACACAGAGTCCTCCCGTTCAGGATCAGCTTGATGTGCTTCAGACTGAACTCCTCCCCGATCCTGCAGCACACAAACACACTCAGCACGCCGCTCAGCACGCCGCCTGCAGCCTGAAAACGCTGAAAACGTGGCGCCGCGGCTGCTGGATGCGGTTACCTGTCCACCACCTGCTGCACCGGCACGTCCAGCCTGGTCTCCAGGTAGTTCTTCCTCTTGGGGTCCTGAAAAGGAAAAGCTGCCTTTGTGAGGAACAGTAAAAGACAACATTTCACCAGCTCTGAGCGGCGGGCTGAGCCTCCACCTTCTTGCTGTCTCTGGGCAGCAGCAGCTCCAGCGTGGCGACGCTCGTCTCCCTGAACGTCTTGTTTCCTTTGCCTCTGTTCACCGCCTGAGCTCGGATCGTCTCCAGGGCGCCCGCCACCTCCGCCGCCGGCAGAGACACCAGCGGGGCGTAGCGCTCCGCCAGCTCCTGACGGCAGAACCACAACACGGTTAAATCTGTCAGGGTCAGCTGAACGAGACTGAAGTAAGGAACCACGAGACTGAAGTAAGGAACCACGAGACTGAAGTAAGGAACCACGAGACTGAAGTAAGGAACCACGAGACTGAAGTAAGGAACCACGAGACTGAAGTAAGGAACCACGAGACTGAAGTAAGGAACCACGAGACTGAAGTAAGGAACCACGAGACTGAAGTAAGGAATCAGACAAAGTACCACGATACTGACAAAGTACCACGATACTGAAGTAAGGAACCACGAGACTGAAGTAAGGAACCACGAGACTGAAGTAAGGAACCACGAGACTGAAGTAAGGAACCACGAGACTGAAGTAAGGAACCACGAGACTGAAGTAAGGAACCACGAGACTGAAGTAAGGAACCACGAGACTGAAGTAAGGAACCACGAGACTGAAGTAAGGAATCAGACAAAGTACCACGATACTGACAAAGTACCACGAGACTGAAGTAAGGAACCACGAGACTGAAGTAAGGAACCACGAGACTGAAGTAAGGAACCACGAGACTGAAGTAAGGAACCACGAGACTGAAGTAAGGAACCACGAGACTGAAGTAAGGAACCACGAGACTGAAGTAAGGAATCAGACAAAGTACCACGATACTGACAAAGTACCACGAGACTGAAGTAAGGAACCACGATACTGAAGTAAGGAACCACGATACTGAAGTAAGGAACCACGAGACTGAAGTAAGGAACCACGAGACTGAAGTAAGGAATCAGACAAAGTACCACGATACTGAAGTAAGGAACCACGATACTGAAGTAAGGAACCACGATACTGAAGTAAGGAACCACGATACTGAAGTAAGGAACCACGAGACTGAAGTAAGGAACCACGAGACTGAAGTAAAGAACCACGATACTGAAGTAAGGAACCACGATACTGAAGTAAGGAACCACGAGACTGAAGTAAAGAACCACGATACTGAAGTAAGGAACCACGAGACTGAAGTAAGGAACCACGATACTGAAGTAAGGAACCACGAGACTGAAGTAAGGAAGCACGAGACTGAAGTAAGGAACCACGACACTGAAGTAAGGAACCACGAGACTGAAGTTAGGAACCACGAGACTGAAGTAAGGAACCACGAGACTGAAGTAAAGAACCACGATACTGAAGTAAGGAACCACGATACTGAAGTAAGGAACCACGAGACTGAAGTAAAGAACCACGATACTGAAGTAAGGAACCACGAGACTGAAGTAAGGAACCACGATACTGAAGTAAGGAACCACGAGACTGAAGTAAGGAAGCACGAGACTGAAGTAAGGAACCACGATACTGAAGTAAGGAACCACGAGACTGAAGTAAGGAACCACGAGACTGAAGCAAGGAACCACGAGACTGAAGTAAGGAATCAGACAAAGTACCACGATACTGAAGTAAGGAACCACGATACTGAAGTAAGGAACCACGATACTGAAGTAAGGAACCACGAGACTGAAGTAAGGAAGCACGAGACTGAAGTAAGGAACCACGATACTGAAGTAAGGAACCACGAGACTGAAGTAAGGAACCACGATACTGAAGTAAGGAACCACGATACTGAAGTAAGGAACCATGAGACTGAAGTAAGGAACCAGACAAAGTACCACGATACAGACAAAGTACCACGATACTGAAGTAAGGAACCACGAGACTTAAGTAAGGAACCACGAGACTGAAGTAAGGAACCACGAGACTGAAGTAAGGAACCACGAGACTGAAGTAAGGAATCAGACAAAGTACCACGATACTGAAGTAAGGAACCACGATACTGAAGTAAGGAACCACGATACTGAAGTAAGGAACCACGAGACTGAAGTAAGGAACCACGAGACTGAAGTAAGGAACCACGAGACTGAAGTAAAGAACCACGATACTGAAGTAAGGAACCACGAGACTGAAGTAAGGAACCACGAGACTGAAGTAAGGAACCACGATACTGAAGTAAGGAACCACGAGACTGAAGTAAGGAACCACGATACTGAAGTAAGGAACCACGAGACTGAAGTAAGGAAGCACGAGACTGAAGTAAGGAACCACGATACTGAAGTAAGGAACCACGAGACTGAAGTAAGGAACCACGAGACTGAAGCAAGGAACCACGAGACTGAAGTAAGGAATCAGACAAAGTACCACGATACTGAAGTAAGGAACCACGATACTGAAGTAAGGAACCACGATACTGAAGTAAGGAACCACGATACTGAAGTAAGGAACCACGAGACTGAAGTAAGGAAGCACGAGACTGAAGTAAGGAACCACGATACTGAAGTAAGGAACCACGAGACTGAAGTAAGGAACCACGATACTGAAGTAAGGAACCACGATACTGAAGTAAGGAACCATGAGACTGAAGTAAGGAACCAGACAAAGTACCACGATACAGACAAAGTACCACGATACTGAAGTAAGGAACCACGAGACTGAAGTAAGGAACCACGAGACTGAAGTAAGGAACCACGAGACTGAAGTAAGGAACCACGAGACTGAAGTAAGGAACCATGAGACTGAAGTAAGGAACCACGATACTGAAGTAAGAAACCACGAGACTGAAGTAAGGAACCACGAGACTGAAGTAAGGAACCACGATACTGAAGTAAGGAACCACGATACTGAAGTAAGGAACCACAATACTGACAAAGTACCACGAGACTGAAGTAAGGAACCACGAGACTGAAGTAAGGAACCACGAGACTGAAGTAAGGAACCACGATACTGAAGTAAGGAACCACGAGACTGAAGTAAGGAACCACGAGACTGACAAAGTACCACGAGACTGAAGTAAGGAACCACGAGACTGAAGTAAGGAACCACGAGACTGAAGTAAGGAACCACGATACTGAAGTAAGGAACCACGAGACTGAAGTAAGGAACCACGAGACTGAAGTAAGGAACCACGATACTGAAGTAAGGAACCACGAGACTGAAGTAAGGAACCACGAGACTGAAGTAAGGAACCACGAGACTGAAGTAAGGAACCACGAGACTGAAGTAAGGAACCACGAGACTGACAAAGTACCACGAGACTGAAGTAAGGAACCACGAGACTGAAGTAAGGAACCACGATACTGAAGTAAGGAACCACGAGACTGAAGTAAGGAACCACGAGACTGAAGTAAGGAACCACGATACTGAAGTAAGGAACCACGAGACTGAAGTAAGGAACCACGATACTGAAGTAAGGAACCACGAGACTGAAGTAAGGAACCACGATACTGAAGTAAGGAACCACGATACTGAAGTAAGGAACCACGAGACTGAAGTAAGGAACCACGAGACTGAAGTAAGGAACCACGAGACTGAAGTAAGGAACCACGATACTGAAGTAAGGAACCACGAGACTGAAGTAAGGAACCACGATACTGAAGTAAGGAACCACGATACTGAAGTAAGGAACCATGAGACTGAAGTAAGGAACCATGATACTGAAGTAAGGAACCACGAGACTGAAGTAAGGAACCACGATACAGAAGTAAGGAACCACGATACTGAAGTAAGGAACCACGATACTGAAGTAAGGAACCACGAGACTGAAGTAAGGAACCACGATACTGAAGTAAGGAACCATGAGACTGAAGTAAGGAACCACGATACTGAAGTAAGGAACCACGAGACTGAAGTAAGGAACCACGAGACTGAAGTAAGGAACCACGATACTGAAGTAAGGAACCACGAGACTGAAGTAAGGAACCACGATACTGAAGTAAGGAACCACGAGACTGAAGTAAGGAACCACGAGACTGAAGTAAGGAACCACGATACTGAAGTAAGGAACCACGAGACTGAAGTAAGGAACCACGATACTGAAGTAAGGAACCACGATACTGAAGTAAGGAACCACGAGACTGAAGTAAGGAACCACGAGACTGAAGTAAGGAACCACGAGACTGAAGTAAGGAACCACGATACTGAAGTAAGGAACCATGAGACTGAAGTAAGGAACCACGATACTGAAGTAAGGAACCACGAGACTGAAGTAAGGAACCACGATACAGAAGTAAGGAACCACGATACTGAAGTAAGGAACCACGATACTGAAGTAAGGAACCACGAGACTGAAGTAAGGAACCACGATACTGAAGTAAGGAACCATGAGACTGAAGTAAGGAACCACGATACTGAAGTAAGGAACCACGAGACTGAAGTAAGGAACCACGAGACTGAAGTAAGGAACCACGATACTGAAGTAAGGAACCATGAGACTGAAGTAAGGAACCACGATACTGAAGTAAGGAACCACGAGACTGAAGTAAGGAACCACGAGACTGAAGTAAGGAACCACGATACTGAAGTAAGGAACCACGAGACTGAAGTAAGGAACCACGATACTGAAGTAAGGAACCACGATACTGAAGTAAGGAACCACGAGACTGAAGTAAGGAACCACGAGACTGAAGTAAGGAACCACGATACTGAAGTAAGGAACCACGAGACTGAAGTAAGGAACCACGATACTGAAGTAAGGAACCACGATACTGAAGTAAGGAACCACGAGACTGAAGTAAGGAACCACGATACTGAAGTAAGGAACCACGATACTGAAGTAAGGAACCACGAGACTGAAGTAAGGAACCACGAGACTGAAGTAAGGAACCACGAGACTGAAGTAAGGAACCAGACAAAGTACCACGATACTGCAGCCTTTCTTTATTATTATTAATGTATTTGTACAACTTCTTCATTACGTTGTTATGTGCATCATAAACATAATAATAAATAATAATAATAATCGACAGGATAACAAATCCACGGCTGAAGGACCCAAACTGACAAATTAAAGACAGAAAATGTCTCAAAGTAAACTGATATATCAACAAAAATATGTAAAAATGTATTTGGGTAATTGACCCTAAACCTTGTGTTGATAACCTTTTCTTTACTTATTATTCATTTATATTTATCATTATCACCCATTTTTACTGTGTTTCTGTATTTTAGTCATATTTTCATCATACTTTCCAGATGCTTTTTGGCTCCTGCATGAAAATGAATCTTTCAGGTTAAACCTGTAAATAACTATTTCTGCATGTTACTGATATGCATCACCTGCTCTGTTTATAAGACATAAGACATAAGTAACCGGCTCCATTAATCTGCATGAAGCTGAACCTTTTCTATTTATTCGTTTCAATATTATTAATGGATGTTCAGTTCTTTTGTTCAGTTTTTTCAGTCTGATTCCTTCACTTCATTAATACTCAGGTGGACATTAATGTTTTTCTACAATATTTACTCCTCAGGACAGTAAAATATTTACTGCAGTAATTATTCGAAATTATTAGAAATTTAGGTTAACACCCGCTTCAGAAAAATAGATACTGTCAGATACCGTGAAACCGATATAAATTTGAAAGAACCCGTGATATAAATGTTCAGTTATACCTGCATGTGCTGCTGTCCCGACTGGTTTTGCTCGTCGGTGTACGGCGGGTTCCACAGCTGGATCTTCTCCTGCTTCAGCAGGTTCTTCAGCTTCGCCTCCGTGTTCTGCTGGGCCATCCTGTCTGAAAACAGCAGCAACACAACTCAAAGGGAGCCGGAGGGAAAGCTGCGAACAGCCGGAGGAAAACCCCAGCTGGGCGGAGCTAAACCCCAGCTAGGCGGAGCTAAACCCCAGCTGGGCGGAGCTTGGAGGAGCTAACCCCCAGCTGGGCGGAGCTAAACCAGCAGCTGGGCGGAGCTTGGAGGAGCTAACCCCCAGCTGGGCGGAGCTAAACCAGCAGCTGGGCGGAGCTTGGAGGAGCTAACCCCCAGCTGGGCGGAGCTAAACCAGCAGCTGGGCGGAGCTTGGAGGAGCTAAACCCCCAGCTGGGCGGAGCTTAGATGAGCTAAACCCCCCAGCTGGGCGGAGCTAAACCCCAGCCGGGCGGAGCTAAACCATAGCTGGGCGGAGCTTGGAGGAGCTAAACCCCCAGCTGGGCGGAGCTTAGATGAGCTAAACCCCCCAGCTGGGCGGAGCTAAACCCCAGCCGGGCGGAGCTAAAACCACAACTGGGCGGAGCTAAACCCCCAGCTGAGCGGAGCTTGGAGGAGCTGTTTCCCTCTGAAGAAGACTTCCTTTAAAGTGTTTCAGGAGGTTTTGGTTCAACATTAATCTAAGCTCTCAATTCTTCACAGAATGATCTAAGGGACATATTTTTGGTCTAAACATGAATAAACAAATAAACCTTCCATTTTTGTTGATTATCCCCCGGTTAAGTTTCATATCTGATCCTGCTCTCATTGGATCATTTTTATCAGAAACTTTTCTTAAATTTAAAAAAAACAAACAACAACAAAAAGGTGGAAGACAGCGCGTCTCGGTGCATTCTGGGAAATGTAGGATCCGGTGTACTGTGGGGGGGACTCGCACAGCAGTAAATGTCACCTGATTTTACCCACTTTTGTTCGCTCAGGAGTGTCCGGAACAGTTTAATAAATACCGGAACCTGCCTGGTGTCGCACCGCCAGCTGCTAACGAGCTAAATGACAGGTTTCCGGGTCACAGTTTGAGTTTTTGGAAAGGTCGATCAGCTGCAGCGGACTGTGAAAGTGTTTAATGCGTTTAACAGAACGTATTAAGGTAGAAATTAAAACGTGTTAAGGTAGAAATTAAAACGTGTTAAGGTAGAAATTAAGCAGCAGAGTCGGCTAACAGCTCAGTTAGCTGCACGAAGCTTTCTGACAGCTGCTAAATGCTGATATCGGTTGCTGTTGGTGTCCAAACTGTTTGAGAGTTACCTTGATCCGATACAACTCGATGACGAAGAGCTGTGGGGCGACAAATGTCGTTAAATCTCCGTTAAAGACTCCGAGTCTGGAGCTCGATGTTGTTGTTTTCATGAATCAGGCAATTCTGAAGGATGTGAAGAGGTCTCACTCTGATTTGTTTTCACGATCCGAGGAACTGAAGCTAATGAAAGGGATCCGGAAGCTCATCGGAACCGGGCGGAACGTCAATGTAAAGACATCTTTCTGTAAATAGACGATCTTTGCTGCAAGACGGTGCCTTACGAGGGTCAAAAGTCACGCGGATCCTCCTTGAAAGATATGGCGAAGAAGAGGAAATAATGACATGAATTAATGTAAAATTTTACATATTTATGAAAATAAAAACACAGTTATTCAAAGATTATGAAATAAATATAAAATTGAAAAGAAAAGAATAAAATGTAATATGATGAAGTAAAATTTATGAAAATAAAAGACAGCGATAGAACAAAGAATTAAAAACATGACGAGAAAAAGTAATGAAATTAAACAAATTAAACGGAAATAAACAGAAATGAAGACGATACGACAACAAAATATTAAAAAGCATCAACTTAAAAATCATCAAACAGTCAGACTAAATAAAGTCAAACACAAATAAAAAGGACAAAAATGGAGTCATCCAGTGAAAAAATTCTACCAACATTGTATGGATTTATTTACAGTAGATTTACAGTAGAGTTTATCTCAAATATTGTTTCTAAATGTTATGTTTAGACAGTTTAGACTTTTAGGACAAACAAAACTATCACTGAAGAGTCAAATGGGTTTTTTCCCAGCTATAATGCATCCTCCACATTAAATAAAACATATTTTCACATCATGATCCATAACCATTTAAAATAAAAAATACATAAGCTGCTATAAACAAAAAATAAAAATACAAAATGAGTTTTTACCGGGTCCAGCATCACAGTCTCACTGCAGCACCCAAAGACTTTCAGGGACCTCATCAGACCAAAAGCTACAAAGATCACCAAAGACAGCAAAAGTGACCCGAGCTGAGAAACGTTGTTGAAATACTGACACCTGGTGGTCAGAGCTGGGATAGCAGTCTTCTCAAAAACAGTCCACTCACTGTGTAATCTGTGTAATATGCTCCATTTTACAGGAATAAAACCATAACTGTTGATTCAGCAAAGCTTTTAGATACTAATAGAAACTGTTTTGAATAATTTTTTTCTCATAGATCCTTGTTATTGTCACACATTACAACTTTAACAGGAAATTAATTCTGAGTCTCTGTAACAGAATGCTGTGATCGATCGTATCAAATGCAGCTCTGAGATCCAACAGGACAGAAACAAGTCCGCTATCAGAGGCTAACAGGAGATCATTGGTAACTTTCACCAGTGCTGTTTCTGTGCTGTGATGCACTCTGAATCCTGACTGAAACTCTTCAAACAGATTATTTCTGTGGAAATGATCACAAAGTTGGAATTAATTACTCGTGTTTAACCCCCTGGGGACCTCGGGACCCAACTGGCTCCTTTTAGCCACCTTTTCATTCTTTATAGTGAAAATGTTGATGAGATTTTCCTAAAGTTAACGGTTTGGATCAAGGTTAAAAACTGCAGCCTCACCTCCTGACACCTTCACGGTTTAAAAGTTACACTCAGACCCAAACGGGTCTCACAGACCACCAATGAAAACACATTTTTGGACACCTGTGACGACCTTCTTTGGGTTGAAAATGGATTTTTTTATATGAAATTACAGATTTATCCAGTATTTGGCAGCAGAGTTGATGCTGGGTAAGGGGGGGGGGGGGGGGGGGGGGGCGTCTGAATGTGCTTGAGAGATGATGCTGTGTGAGTTTTTAGTCTAAAGTCATATAAAAGCCAGGGAATAACGCAGTGTTGTGTGTTTCCATCACACCTGCAGCAGGTGAGCTGCTGCCAACAGGATGTCCTGCTCCTCCTGCTGCTGGAAGATAACACACCTGAATGTCGTTCAGCTGATAGCTTCAGGGAACAGAAGCCGACTTCTCCTTATTTAACCACCAAAGCATCAGAGGATACAGCAGTCAGCATGTTTTCATGTTAAATACTCCGAAGGTTTTCATTCTATTTCACTGCCTCCTTAAACTTGAGTCAGAATCAAAGGTTAAATATCTCATCTGTCTGATTAACTTCAGTTTAAATGAAGCAAAGACTGCAGTTTTCATCAAAAAGGGCCGACAGATGCAGAGGAAACCTTAAAGTTTCACATATTCAGATGCATCTTAAAGCTCATTAAACAGACCTGCAGGAAAACATCCTCAAACATGAATAAAATACAGCAAATAAGTCAAAAAGTGAGTCTCTGCTCTGAGCTCCTTTATCCTCCAGCACAGCCTGAACCCTGACCTTTGACCCATGCATGGTCAGAGTTCACTGAAACATGTTCAAACATGAACATAAACCCAGAATCTGAGGCAGAAACAGAGTTTTTCTCAGTTCTCAGCAGCTTTAAAGTGAATCTCTGGTCTGAGCTCCTTTATTCTCCAACACAGCCTGAACCCTCTGAGACCAGCTTTCTGTCATTTCTTTAAGGAGTCTTCAGGAATAGTTCTCATATATGATAGAATAAAGTCTGTTTCCTGCCTGAATGGGTCAAAGGTCAGAGTTCAGAAACACATTCCGCTGAACGTGCTCAGCTGCCTTTTTCACACTGCTTCGTGTTTCCTCTCAGTTCATTTGAAATGACGCCTTGATCAGAGAGAATCAGGAACTGGAGCTCAGCTGATCGGAGCCGCCGCGTGTCCGTCTGCTCGCGCGTGCATCCGGAAGAAGCCGCGGCTGTTCTCAGAGGAGGAAGATGGACGTGTCTCTGCTGAGGGAGCAGTACAGGAGCAGCAGAGAGAGGCAGAGCAGACACGCGCAGCTGCTGCTGTTCGGCGCAGGTGAGCGGAACCAGAACCTGTTCGGTTACCTGCTCAGAGGCACGAGGTCCGGAGAACAACGAACCCTTAAACAGCGGGTCGATAAGTATTGAGAAATGAAACGCAGGTGGAAGAATTAAAAAAGCAGTTTTACAGTCAGATGGAGGGAAGGCGAACAGCTGGGTCTGAAACTCCAGATGTTCGGTAAATATTCTGCAGAAACAGCTGCAGCTGGATCTGATCCTGTTGGTACAGGAAGGTTATCTCAGGTAAAACAGAATATTTATCATCAGAGCAAAGATTTAAAGGTGAATAAAGGGCTGTAAAGTGTTTAGAATCACGGATACTCTAATTAAAGATGCATCTCCTGCTGAAGGAGCTCATTAAGGAAGCATCGCAGCTCATTTCCTTGTTTTGGAGGATTCAGGCAGCTCTGATCATCACATTCTTCCAGCTCCTTTCACTCAGTATGAAGGTTCCTGAATGAATTGGACTCTTGGTTCCGTCTCTGAACTCTGGCTGCAGTCTCCAGACATTTGAACTCCTCTGATTAACAGAAACCTCATCCTGGCAGCAGGGGGCGCTGTTTCTCTGGGTTTTCAGCTGCTCCACTGTCTCATTAACACCTGAAAGTCTGAGCTGAGTCCTCAGCTTCCGGAAGTGCCTTTATTCATCATCAGTGTTTTATTTGCTTAGCTCTCACTTCATGTTGAAAACATTTTAAAGTAACAGAATTCTAAAGAATACCAGCTGAGACGGGTCCTGCATCTCATGGCTCCGAGCTTTTAAAATCTGGTTTTATCTTTTTGTAAAGATTGTTTTTTTTTTTTTTTTTTTATGAAACAGAGCTTTTATTTTGATAATCGACGCATATGATAAGCACTTCCTGTAAAAACTGCCTGCTGGTCCAATGCTAAACTGAGTTTAAACTCTGTTTGCAGTCTCCAAAGAGCCATCCGAGGCCATCGGGACCGTCCCCGTCGCTCAGGGTGTGACGTCACCAGGTGTGACATCATCCGGTGTGACGTCACCAGGTGTGACATCACCAGGTGTGAAGTCACCAGGTGTGACGTCACCAGGTGTGCCAAACACCCCGACCGACCCATTTGACCCGGACCGGAGGATGTGCGACCCGTGGCACGTCCACCTGGACCTCCACCGGCGCTCCACCCAGAGCAGCAGCTCCGCCCCTCGCTGGTAAAGCCGTTCAGAAGCTCCTCCAACCAGCTTTCAGACGAGTTGTTATTTATTTTTCAGACGAGTTGTTTTTTATTTTTCAGACGAGTTATTTTTTATTTTTCAGACGAGTTATTTATTTTTCAGACGAGTTGTTATTTATTTTTCAGGGAGAACCCACTGGTCCTCAAACAGCTGGCGTCACCACACAATAAAGAGCATTTTCAGTGTTTTTCCTCTGAAAGCTGCCAGTTTCTTGGTGTTTTCTGGACTTTGTGCATCTCTGGGCGGTAGAAGAAGGTCTGTTGTGTTTCTCTGCAGGTCGTCCCCCGAGGTCCGCGGCGCCCAACAGGAACGAGAAGATGATCCTCATCCAGACTGTGACGGTCCAAGTGGGGGCTCCTCCAGAACCTGCAGGGTGGCTCAGGTCCAGAGTCCCTCTGAGCTACACCTGAGGGAGGATCCTCCTGGTGGCGCCTCCAGGACGACCACAGAGAGCCCGGTCAGGGGTTCTCAGGGGCCCGAGGCCCCCGGCAGCCGCCTCCACCGGGAGCAGAACCGGTCTGCAGAGAGCAGAACCGACAGGTTCAGCAGGCAGCTGAGCTCGCCCTCCCAGAACCACTTCCCCTTCCCCAGCAGGAAGACGCCAAGGATCTCTGAGGCCGCCAGGAGGCTGGGAATGTACTCTGCTGAGGGTCGCGGGGCGCGGCGGGGCCAGAGGTCCGAGCCGCCGGAGTAAAGAATCAGAACAACGCAGACAGTCTGAAGGATGCTCACTGGCTCTAAGATCAATGCTTAAGTCCTGATGAGCCTGAATGGGTCGAGCTGCATCATTCAGATGAGTCTGTGGGGCTGAATCTAGTTTCTTTTCCACTTTAAACCTGCTTTAGAGATAAAAATGTAACTAATGCTGTCAGGACGGATCAATAAAGGCTCAGCAGCAGGATTCAGATGGAATGTGTTCAGGTTCCTTTCTTAATGCCCTCAGGTTGTTCTGCTTTGCAGTGAACAGGTTCTACCAGAGACTGGAGATATTCACAACCCCAAAAACTCGAGCTAAAAGTTTATAAACTGCAGTGAATAGATTCCATCTCTCGGTTCCTTCTTAGTTCCTTTCACTGGGACTAACGGGCCGAGCCCAGCTCCTGAAGAACAGCCCCACACCATAATCCCACCTCCACCAAACTTTACACTCGGCCCAATGCAGTCAGATGAGCACCGTTCCCGTGGCAACCGCCAAACCCAGACTCCTCCATCAGTTTACCAGGTGGAGAAGCGTGATTGGTCCCTCCAGAGAACGCGTCTCACCTGCTTTAGAGTCCAGCGGCGGCGGCTTTACTGACGCTTTGCACCTGGTGACGTGTGGCTTGGATGCAGTTACCATGGAAACCCACTCCATGAAGCTCTCTACGCTCTGTTCTGGAGCTGATCTGAAGCCACATGAAGGCTGGAGGTTTGCAGCGACCGACTCTGCAGAACGTCGGCGACCTCTGACCCCGCTCTGTCATCTTACCTGACCTTCCACTTCCTGGCTGAGCTGCAGTCGTTTCCACTCTGTTATAATCCCGCTGACAGCTGGCTGTGGAACATTTAGCAGGACGTTTCAGGACTGGACTTGTTGCCCAGGTGGCCTCCTGTCACGGCACCAGGCTGGGATTCACTGAGCTGCTGAGAGCCGTTCTTTCTCAGATGTTCGTAGCAGCTCTGCAGCTGAGGTGCTTTAGTTTCTGCACCTGTGGTCATGAAAGTGACTGAAACACCTGGATTTAATTATCTTTGGTAATATGGTGTAATTCAGCACTTTCTGCATCACCAACACTCACCAAGTTTCTGCTCCCAGCAGCCTGGCAGAATATTCTATACTGGAGATGTTCTCAGGGCTCTAGAACAAACTGTAACCCTTCCAGCTTCTCCAGGTTTGATTCAGCCACAGCAAAGCATCTGTCATCCGGGTTCCATCTTTCCTCCGGACCAGGACCTCTGGAGCTCAATGACTCCTGCTTCAGATCAGCTCCTTGATCTTCTGCTCAGGTCTCTCAGCAGTTGATCAAACCGGACCACCAACACCGGTTCGTGTGGACCGTGTCGGTCCAAACGGGACGACTGAACCGGACCCTCTGAGGATGGAAACTTACCTGTGGTGCAAACTTCCATCGCTGCTTCAAATCTCCAGAAAAACTCCATAAACAGGGAGAAAACAGACGAATCTCTGCTGATGTTCTGCTCTTTGGAACGGGTCCATCTCACTGCCTCTGCTTAAAGGCACAGTACCACCAACTGGACTGGAGAAAACTCTCTTCCTCCAACTAAATCAGTGTATCTGAAGAAGTTAAGGAGGTCAGAACTGATCCGACGTGTTTGGGGTGAAAAGTCTTTTCTGACATTTATTTTAACAAAAATCTAAATGAGTTCTGTGTTGCAGGTTATTTTATTGTATGATTCTGGTAATTAAATCTGTTCAAACAGCCTCTGAGCATTAAGTGTTCAAAAAGAAGAATAAAATATGACATTTTTACCTTTTTTTAGCAGCCCCCGGCTCAGCTGAGCGGACCTTCAGAACCACCCTCCCGGACCTTCAGGGCATTTGTCACAGATTTTATTCTTTGTGCTCCCTTTGCTGTCGGTTGCACTAATGAAAGATGTCTGGTGTCTCGCTTTATGGTTTCATCCAAAGCAGCTTACAAATGGGACAATAAGCTAAGAAGGAAAGTCAGGCTCTGATAGGGTGGAAATAGAAAAGAGAAAGCTGATGGTAGTTTATTATAATGAGCTCCAGAGTTACACATCTATAAAATAAAAAATAAGATAAACTTTACATGAGGACAGTTAAAACAACAGATTATCAATAAAAAGCTCATTTAAAGCTAATTTAAAGCTAACAGGCCACTTTGCACATGTTATAAAATGAGTTTCTTCTACTTTTGAGATAAAAAAAAGACTTTTTCTGCAGAGAAGATCCGATTATTATCCGTTCTTCCTGATCAAACACAGGTTAAAGTCCCAAAAACGGTGCGTTCAAAG
This sequence comes from Leuresthes tenuis, assembly GCA_036924055.1. Taxonomy (NCBI): domain Eukaryota; kingdom Metazoa; phylum Chordata; class Actinopteri; order Atheriniformes; family Atherinopsidae; genus Leuresthes; species Leuresthes tenuis. Next base: position 913,426 of record JAVGWW010000024.1, on the reverse strand, counting down.
ACCAGCCGGAAAAGGGAATCTCTGCTCACTGATTGGTCGAATTATTTTCGGGCTCAGAAGGTCGCCCTCGTGGTTCAACCACCTGTGGAGCGGAACCCGTCCTGAGCGCGTGTGTCTTTAAATGTCCGCCCCTCCTCTTACGCTCAGTGTGCGCGCGCGCGCGTGTTTCTCGTCATGGCCGCCGCTCCGGACTCTCCTCTCTACCTGGGCCTGGACTTCAGCACTCAGCAGGTAAAGCAGAACCGGTCCTGGCCCTCCGCTCACCTGCGCCGCGGCCGCCGCCTCCGCGTGGCGTGCTGTACGGCGAGGCTCGCGTGCACGCGGACGGTACTGCGCAGACGCGGAACAAGACTTTGTGATGTTTGTTTTTCTGTGGTTGTGGAACTGAAAAGCGCGCGCAGGTTTGTCTGTGGACACCGGAAGTGATCAGATCTCTGATGGATCGGATCAATCAGCTTATTGATCCGGTGACTCATGTTTGATGTTGGTTCTGATCCAGTTACTGCAGCCACAGGCTCCTGTGCTGTAGTGCTGTTGTTGTGCAGCTGTGTCTTTAACCTGCTCACAGTGTGTGTGTGTGTGTGTGTGCGTGTGCGTGTGCGCGTGCGCGTGCAGCTGAAGGTGGTGGCCGTGGATGGAAACCTCCGGGTGGTCCATCAGGACGCGGTGCTGTTTGACTCTGACCTGCCAGAATTCAGGTGAGTTTTACTTGTGTTAGCATGGGCTGAGCCGGGCTCTTTGAACCTGTTGTTTGTTTGTTTGTTTGTTTGTTTGTTTGTTGCGTTCAGGACCCAGGGAGGAGTTCACATCCACGCTGACAGACTGACGGTCACCTCACCTGTGCTGATGTGGGTGAAGGTGAGTCATGGTGATGCAGCTGTTCCTTCACTCTCTAACTTTACATATTAACTCACTGGGAGGGTCGTCATGTGACCTCTGACTAATCACATGTTCTGGCTCACGATTGGCCGTCGTCAGGCTCTGGACCTGCTGCTGGACAAGATGAAGGGGGCGGGGCTTGACTTCTCCCGGGTCAAAGCGCTGTCGGGCAGTGGCCAGGTGAGGCCTGCTTTCTTCTCACCTTCAGCTTTTATTTCCTGCTAGAATCAGAACAAAATGAACTGAGAGACGAATCAAAGGCTTAGATTTAGGATCGAGTCGTCAGGACAAAACTGACAGAATCTGAGTAATATTCAGTTTCCATGAAACAGAAACTGCCACAGCTGTCAGTGGAAAGGAAAATGTGTAGAAAAGGAGCTGAAGAAAGTCACTTCAGGTTTATTATAACAGTAAAAACCGACCTGAAACTACCTGGAAAGGCTCTTTCAGAGTAAAAGTCCCGGTTTGCCAGGTGCCGACACCTGGCCTGCAGGGGGGGCTGTTTGATGCTGACACTCACAGATTCTGCTCCTCTCAGCAACATGGCAGCGTGTTCTGGAGGAGAGGAGCGTCTCAGACTCTGAACCAGCTGGACCCGGAGCAGAGCCTGCACCAGCTGCTGCAGGTGGGTTTGGGTCTCGGTAACTAACCCGGTGTGGTTCCACGCTCCGGCTCACCCAGCTGCGCTGATCTGTCCGCAGGACGGCTTCTCGGTGCCGGACGGTCCGGTGTGGATGGACTCCAGCAGCAGTCTGCAGTGTCAGGCCCTGCAGGCGGCAGCAGGGGGCGCCCTGAGGCTGGCAGACATCACCGGGTCCAGGGCCTACGAGGTCCTGGCACGCACCTGTCTGTCCACCTGTCTGTCCACCTGTCTGTCCACCTGTCTGTCCACCTGTCTGTCCACCTGTCCGTCCACCTGTCCGTCCACCTGTCCGTCCACCTGTCCGTCCATCTGTCCGTCCACCTGTCCGTCCACCTGTCCGTCCACCTGTCCGTCCACCTGTCTGTCCACCTGTCCGTCCACCTGTCCGTCTACCTGTCCGTCCACCTGTCTGTCCATCTGTCCGTCCACCTGTCCGTCCACCTGTCCGTCCACCTGTCCGTCCACCTGTCCGTCCATCTGTCCGTCCACCTGTCCGTCCACCTGTCCGTCCACCTGTCCGTCCACCTGTCCGTCTACCTGTCCGTCCACCTGTCCGTCCACCTGTCCGTCCACCTGTCCGTCTACCTGTCCGTCCACCTGTCCGTCCACCTGTCCGTCCACCTGTCTGTCCACCTGTCTGTCTACCTGTCCGTCCACCTGTCTGTCCACCTGTCTGTCCACCTGTCCGTCCACCTGTCTGTCCACCTGTCTGTCCACCTGTCCGTCCACCTGTCTGTCTACCTGTCCGTCCACCTGTCTGTCCACCTGTCCGTCCACCTGTCTGTCTACCTGTCCGTCCATCTGTCCGTCCACCTGTCCGTCCACCTTTCCGTCCACCTGTCCGTCCACCTGTCTGTCCACCTGTCCGTCCACCTGTCTGTCTACCTGTCCGTCCATCTGTCCGTCCACCTGTCCGTCCACCTTTCCGTCCACCTGTCCGTCCACCTGTCTGTCCACCTGTCCGTCCACCTGTCTGTCTACCTGTCCGTCCATCTGTCCGTCCACCTGTCCGTCCACCTTTCCGTCCACCTGTCCGTCCACCTGTCTGTCTACCTGTCCGTCTACCTGTCCGTCCACCTGTCTGTCCACCTGTCCGTCCACCTGTCTGTCCACCTGTCCGTCCACCTGTCTGTCCACCTGTCCGTCCACCTGTCCGTCCACCTGTCCGTCCACCTGTCTGTCTACCTGTCCGTCCACCTGTCCGTCCACCTTTCCGTCTACCTGTCCGTCCACCTGTCTGTCTACCTGTCCGTCTACCTGTCCGTCTACCTGTCTGTCTACCTGTCTGTCCACCTGTCTGTCTACCTGTCTGTCCACCTGTCTGTCTACCTGTCCGTCCACCTGTCTGTCCACCTGTCTGTCTACCTGTCTGTCTACCTGTCCGTCCACCTGTCTGTCTACCTGTCCGTCCACCTGTCTGTCTACCTGTCCGTCTACCTGTCCGTCTACCTGTCTGTCTACCTGTCTGTCCACCTGTCTGTCTACCTGTCCGTCCACCTGTCCGTCTACCTGTCCGTCCACCTGTCTGTCTACCTGTCTGTCTACCTGTCCGTCCACCTGTCTGTCTACCTGTCTGTCTACCTGTCCGTCTACCTGTCTGTCTACCTGTCTGTCCACCTGTCTGTCCACCTGTCCGTCCACCTGTCCGTCCACCTGTCCGTCCACCTGTCTCTCATTTGTCTTTTAAAGCACCTCTGAAGAACCGTTCTTTGTTCTTTGCGCAGCGCTTCACAGGAAACCAGATTTCCAAACTGCGTGGGACCAGAGAGGAAGACTTCGACAGCACTGAGGTCAGAGCTGCAGCCTCCACCTGCAGCCTCCACCTGCAGCCTCCACCTGCTCAGGTGTTCTCTCACTCTCCATCAACATGAGTTTGTGTGTTTGCTTTCAGAGGATCTCGCTGGTCAGCAGCTTCGCAGCCTCCCTCTTTCTCGGTGGTTACGCTGCCATCGACTACAGCGACGGTTTGTTCTGTGATCCATTTTCTGCTAAAATAAACCGGATCAATCAGCCGATCCATGAACTCACTGACTGATCGGTGCTCAGGTTCTGGGATGAATCTGTTGGACATCAGGAGGAGAAGCTGGTCTGAGATCTGCCTGGAAGCCACTGCTCCTCATCTGGACCAACTCCTGGGAGCTCCAGTGCCATCCATGTCTGTGCTGGTGAGACTAATCCATAATGGTTCATTATCGATTCGTATGGATCAGGCCCCGCTGATCCATACGAATCTAAAGGATTCTGTACTGGTCCGACCTCGAATCCGAATCATAGTGTGTACTGGAACCATGCTGGTTCACACCGGTCCATATGGGACTGATTCTTATCTCAAGTGGTCCATACTGGTCTTTACCCGTTTCTGATGGTTCCTACTGGTTGATACTGGTCTGTAACTGTGGACTGTAGCCTGTACTGGTTCCTACTGTTCGATACTGGTTCCTACTGGTCGATACTGGTTCCTACTGGTTCCGACTGGTCGATACTGGTTCCTACTGGTCGATACTGGTTCCGACTGGTCGATACTGGTTCCTACTGGTCGATACTGGTTCCTACTGGTTGATACTGGTCTGTAACTGTGGACTGTAGCCTGTACTGGTTCATTCTGGTCGATACTGGTTCCTACTGGTCGATACTGGTTCCGACTGGTCGATACTGGTTCCGACTGGTCGATACTGGTTCCTACTGGTCGATACTGGTTCCGACTGGTCGATACTGGTTCCGACTGGTCGATACTGGTTCCTACTGGTTGATACTGGTCTGTAACTGTGGACTGTAGCCTGTACTGGTTCATTCTGGTCGATACTGGTTCCTACTGGTCGATACTGGTTCCGACTGGTCGATACTGGTTCCGACTGGTCGATACTGGTTCCTACTGGTCGATACTGGTTCCGACTGGTCGATACTGGTTCCTACTGGTCGATACTGGTTCCTACTGGTTCCGACTGGTCGATACTGGTTCCTACTGGTCGATACTGGTCTATAACTGTGGAGCCTGTACCGGTTCATTCTGGTCCTCTGCTGTTGCAGGGTCCTGTCTCCTCCTACTTTGTGCGTCGATATGGTTTTTCTGAGAGCTGCAGGGTGGTGGCTTTCACTGGAGACAACCCAGGTAGGAAATAACTTATAATGTTATAAAACATTTAACATCAGGTTTATTTCCCAGGTGTAACTTCGAGCTGACAGGAGTAAATACTGGAAAAACAAATGTAGTTGATTTATTCCCAAATATGTGATTGTATTTTTAACCCTGTGTGTCTACAGCGTGAACACTAGATGGTGCTGTTGCTTCACTCTTTCCCTCTTCAGTTAATCCACCTTAATGGACCTCTTTCATTCAGTTTTCTGCTGTTTCCTTCAGTCAGTCCAGTTTCCTGCTGCCTGTAACACTCTTCATCACACCTTAAAGCCATTAAAGCCATCAGTTTCCTCACAGAGAATCTCAACAGCAGCCTGAAAGGTTTATCTTTCCTCCTGAAGAAACAACCCTTGAAGAATTAAATGAAATGAGAGCCTCAAACACTCACTGTGTGAAAACTACATGTTGGACTGAAAAAGAATCTTGTTCTGGACACACAGATGTATTTTATCCATCTGCTGTGTTCGGTTAAACAGCTTAAAGAGACTTCTCCTGTATCTGAAGAGGAGTTTCAGAGCTGAAAGAAGTGAGCTGGAGTTTGGGTTCACTGTGTGATCGGGGGTCTGGGGGGGGGTTATCTGTAAGGAGGGCCGGGGGCTTCACTTCTGTCTGCATCACACCCAGGAAACAGTGGCTGAAGATGGAGATGATGTGGAATAAACCTGTTACTGCCCCTTATTGTTTGTTCCATATTTATCACAGATATATTATTCATGTTGAATTATTGAATAAAAAGGTGTTGTGTCATCCAGCAGGAGGTTTAATCCTCATCAGACCGGTTCATGGAGGGTAATTTAGGAATATTCTCTCATCTGTTCCTGGGTGTTCTTCCCCTGACGTTCATCTCTTTCTTCCATCCACTTTCCCTCCGATCAGCCTGGGTTTTATTTCCTCGGCCACAGTCCCACCAGCTCTATACGTTTTAATAAAACTGGCTGCTGTGCTCACAGGAACAGGAAGCTGCTCCTAGATGGTTTTTCAGCCTTTAACACGGACATCTCCCGTCTCCTTCCTCTGGTCCGTGATCAGAGCGGTTAAAGCAAAGGTCACAGCAGCACGTTTGTGTCGCTCTTTGACGTTTGTGTCGCTCTGTGACGTTTGTGTCGCTCTATGTTTGTGTCGCTCTGTGATGTTTGTGTCACTCTGTGACGTTTGTGTCGCTCTTTGACGTTTGTGTCGCTCTGTGACGTTAGTGTCGCTCTGTGACGTTAGTGTCGCTCTGTGACGTTTGTGTCGCTCTGTGACGTTTGTGTCGCTCTTTGACGTTTGTGTCGCTCTGTGACGTTAGTGTCGCTCTGTGATGTTTGTGTCGCTCTGTAACGTTTGTGTCACTCTGTGACGTTTGTGTCGCTCTGTGACGTTTGTGTCGCTCTGTGACGTTTGTGTCGCTCTGTGATGTTTGTGTCGCTCTGTTTGTGTCGCTCTGTGACGTTTGTGTCGCTCTGTGACGTTTGTGTCGCTCTGTTTGTGTCGCTCTGTGACGTTTGTGTCGCTCTGTGATGTTTGTGTCGCTCTGTAACGTTTGTGTCACTCTGTGATGTTTGTGTCGCTCTGTGACGTTTGTGTCGCTCTGTGACGTTTGTGTCGCTCTGTGACGTTTGTGTCGCTCTGTGACGTTTGTGTCGCTCTGTTTGTGTCGCTCTGTGACGTTTGTGTCGCTCTGTGACGTTTGTGTCGCTCTGTTTGTGTCGCTCTGTGAGGTTTGTGTCGCTCTGTGACGTTTGTGTCGCTCTGTGACGTTTGTGTCGCTCTGTGACGTTTGTGTCGCTCTGTGACGTTTGTGTCGCTCTGTGACGTTTGTGTCGCTCTGTGATGTTTGTGTCGCTCTGTTTGTGTCGCTCTGTGACGTTTGTGTCGCTCTGTGACGTTTGTGTCGCTCTGTGACGTTTGTGTCGCTCTTTGATGTTTGTGTCGCTCTGTAACGTTTGTGTCACTCTGTGACGTTTGTGTCGCTCTGTGACGTTTGTGTCGCTCTGTGACGTTTGTGTCGCTCTGTGACGTTTGTGTCGCTCTGTGATGTTTGTGTCGCTCTGTTTGTGTCGCTCTGTGACGTTTGTGTCGCTCTGTGACGTTTGTGTCGCTCTGTTTGTGTCGCTCTGTGAGGTTTGTGTCGCTCTGTGACGTTTGTGTCGCTCTGTGACGTTAGTGTCGCTCTGTGACGTTAGTGTCGCTCTGTGACGTTAGTGTCGCTCTGTGACGTTTGTGTCGCTCTGTGACGTTTGTGTCGCTCTGTGACGTTTGTGTCGCTCTGTGACGTTTGTGTCGCTCTTTGACGTTTGTGTCGCTCTGTGACGTTTGTGTCGCTCTGTGACGTTTGTGTCGCTCTTTGACGTTTGTGTCGCTCTGTGACGTTAGTGTCGCTCTGTGACGTTAGTGTCGCTCTGTGACGTTAGTGTCGCTCTGTGACGTTTGTGTCGCTCTGTGACGTTTGTGTCGCTCTTTGACGTTTGTGTCGCTCTGTGACGTTTGTGTCGCTCTGTGATGTTTGTGTCGCTCTGTGACGTTTGTGTCGCTCTGTGACGTTTGTGTCGCTCTGTGACGTTTGTGTCGCTCTTTGACGTTTGTGTCGCTCTGTGACGTTTGTGTCGCTCTGTGACGTTTGTGTCGCTCTGTGATGTTTGTGTCGCTCTGTGACGTTAGTGTCGCTCTGTGACGTTTGTGTCGCTCTGTGACGTTTGTGTCGCTCTGTGATGTTTGTGTCGCTCTGTGACGTTTGTGTCGCTCTGTGACGTTTGTGTCGCTCTGTGACGTTTGTGTCGCTCTTTGACGTTTGTGTCGCTCTTTGACGTTTGTGTCGCTCTGTGACGTTTGTGTCGCTCTGTGATGTTTGTCGCTCTGTGACGTTTGTTTTGTTCTGTGATGTTTGTGTCGCTCTTTGATGTTTGTGTCGCTCTGTAACGTTTGTGTCGCTCTGTTTGTGTCGCTCTGTGACGTTTGTGTCGCTCTGTGATGTTTGTGTCGCTCTTTGATGTTTGTGTCGCTCTGTAACGTTTGTGTCGCTCTGTGATGTTTGTGTCGCTCTGTGACGTTTGTGTCGCTCTGTGAGGTTTGTGTCGCTCTGTGATGTTTGTTTTGTTCTGTGATGTTTGTGTCGCTCTTTGATGTTTGTGTCGCTCTGTGAGGTTTGTGTCGCTCTGTGATGTTTGTTTTGTTCTGTGATGTTTGTGTCGCTCTGTGACGTTAGTGTCGCTCTGTAATGTTAGTGTCGCTCTGTGATGTTTGTGTCGCTCTGTGATGTTTGTGTCGCTCTGTGAGGTTTGTGTCGCTCTGTGATGTTTGTGTCGCTCTGTTTGTGTTGCTCTGTGATGTTAGTGTCGCTCTGTGATGTTTGTGTCGCTCTGTGAGGTTTGTGTCGCTCTGTGACGTTTGTGTCGCTCTATGTTTGTGTCGCTCTATGTTTGTGTCGCTCTTTTTGTGTCGCTCTGTGACGTTTGTGTCGCTCTATGTTTGTGTCGCTCTATGTTTGTGTCGCTCTATGTTTGTGTCGCTCTTTTTGTGTCGCTCTGTGACGTTCGTGTCGCTCTGTGACGTGTGTGTCGCTCTGTGATGTTTGTGTCGCTCTGTGATGTTTGTGTCGCTCTGTGACGTTTGTGTCGCTCTGTGATGTTTGTGTCGCTCTGTGACGTTTCCACGCCGCTTCAGAAGTGATGAAGAAGTGTTTGTCTTCCTCAGCGTCTCTGGCGGGGATGAGGCTCCAGCAGGGAGACGTGGCAGTAAGTCCCGCCCCCTCGCAGCTTGGCGTCGGTGTGTGTGCGTCACGCTGAGGGTGTGTGTGTTTGCAGGTGAGTCTGGGGACCAGTGACACGGTGTTTCTGTGGATCCAGGAGCCTCGGCCGGCCCTCGAGGGCCACATCTTCTGCAGCCCAGTGGACCTGCAGGCGTTCATGGCTCTGCTGTGGTACAACTCCTGGTTTTCTGTTTCCTCCTCAGTGTTGTTCAGCTGGAGCCTTTAACACGTTAATAAATCAGAAAGAGTTCCTCTCTGGACTTATTGTCCAACAGAAACATCTGCAGAGTTTCAGTGTCACTGTCAGCGACTCTCTGAGCTAAAAGTGCGTCAGCTCAGCCATGAAGGCAGCCAGCCTTTCATTCAGTAACTCTGAGATGGAAGCAACAAAAGGACACGTTCAGCGGTCTTCTGGATACATTTCTGACGTACCGTTCTCCCCTTTAGCTGCCTTTCCACTCAGTGGAACCATGTTTCTACACAGATGTTTGGAGCGGTTCCTCTCACAGCTCAGACTCGTGTCCTTTTAGTGTTGGAACAGCCTCGACTTTCAGCTCCAGCCTCCCAGCAGCGCCAGAGTCGGGCTGGTTCTTGTTTTTAAGTCTGTGAAGCTTAGCGAACTCATTCGAACCTTTTCCTCTGACAGCTGGGTCTTTGGGGAGGCTGAGGAGGGTCAACGTTCACAACCAAAAACATGTTCTTTAACTCATCTTTGAAGCAAAAGCCAAGAAACGTATGAACGGGTCACTCATTTCTTAGTGTTTGTCAGGATTAAATGAGTTCCTTATGCATTGAAATACTGAAACATGCATCATTTCTTTTAGCCTAAAAGCATCTAAGGTGTTTAAAACCTATTTTAACGCGTTTAAACGCAGTTAAATCTCAAACCTCCTCACAGCACAGCTGCAGCAGAAGCTGATCTGTTTTCCTGGTAATAGCAGGAAATGAGGGATGGGAACAGATGCGTTCTTTCTGTTTGTTACTGTCCCATCAGGTAAAATTTAAAATGAAAGCCGGTCCGCTCTGTTGCTCAGAACCCAAAGTGTTCAGATGTCTTTTCGCCCGCAGCTTCAAGAACGGATCTTTGACCAGAGAACGGATCAGGAACCAGTGTGCTGGAGGATCATGGGAGACTTTTTCTGCCATTCTGAGAGAGACGCCGCTCGGAAACGGCGGAAACATCGGTGAATCTTCCTTTCTTCCTGACTCCTGTCCCTCCCTCCCTCCTTCCTCTCTCTGATTGGTGGATCATGTTTCCAGGGTTCTACTTTGACACCATGGAGATCACCCCCCCTGCGGTGGGCGTTCACCGCTTCGACTCAGGCGACAGTGAGGTCAGTTCGCTGTTTAAACGTCAGCTGAAGAGCGTCAGACTGAATGTGTCTCACCTGTCCTGCAGGTGGAGTCCTGGAGTCCTCGGGTGGAGGTCCGGGCTCTGGTGGAGGGTCAGTTTCTGTCCAGGAGGCTTCACGCTGAGAGGCTGGGATACTCCATCAGTAAGACCACCATCTAGCTTTTTATTGGCCGTTAGATTTCATAAAGTGCTGTGCATCCATCAGAGGGAAATACAGAACATTTAACTCAGAAAGAGCTTCGCAATCTGCAGCAGAACCTTTACATGGACCTGAAAAAAGCATCATAAACAGGAAAGTGATCGTTAAAGGAACAGAACTCGCTGTAAAACAACAGAAGTGCTCACGGGTTGAGCTCTGGCTGCTGGTGTAAAGCATCCGGTGTGTTTTCAGTTTCAGGGAGCAGAGTTTTGGCCACTGGAGGAGCTTCGTCCAATAAAGAGATCCTGCAGGTCGGTTCTGATCCAATCTGATCTAATATAAACAGGTTTACTTTTCTCATTGTTCCACTTTCCTAAATTCTTGTTTTCTTATCATTTGTTGTGTTTTCAGTTTGTCCAAAAAAACATGTAAAACTCTTTTTAGTTTTAAACACACGAACCTTTGGCAGGGAAGTCTCTGATGCTGACGTTTTATTGGTCGACCTTTCTGAGGTCAGACGTCACCTTTGGTTTCTGTAGAAGGAAAAAGAGTCAGATAAAGGTGGAAGAGTTTACCTGTGTGTGCTATAATCTTCTTTATGATTATTCAACCAAACATCAAAGTGGTCAAACTGCAATAACGTGATCCTCACAGTCTGCTGTTGCTTCATTAACGGCTTCATTAACGGTTCTTTGGGAATCTGCCGCAGATCCACAGTCGGCTGATGTGTCTGTCGTGTGATTCCTCGCCAGGTTCTGTCCGATGTGTTCAGTGTCCCGGTTTACACCATCGATGTGTCCAACTCCGCCTGTCTGGGATCAGCCTACAGAGCTCTGCATGGTAACACACCCTCACCAGCACTACTGATCCCACCACTGACACCTGCCCAGAGACTCCCTCCTGGTTTAAGTTCAGCTCAGTTTGTATCTAACAGATTTTAGATCAGCTGCAGGAAAGAAGAAGGAAATAAAACTTTAGGAGTCAAACTGAGCGGCAACAACTCAGATAAAGGAAAGATCAGTAAATAAACCATGAGGAGTTATTTCATTAGCTCAGCTGTTAGCGTTAGCTGCTGCTAAAGGAAGAAATAAAGAGTTATTTCATTAGCTAAGCTGTTAGCGTTAGCTGCTGCTAAAGGAAGAAATAAAGAGTTATTTCATTAGCTAAGCTGTTAGCGTTAGCTGCTGCTAAAGGAAGAAATAAATCAGTAAATAAACCATGAGGAGTTATTTCATTAGCTAAGCTGTTAGCGTTAGCTGCTGCTAAAGGAAGAAATAAATCAGTAAATAAACCATGAGGAGTTATTTCATTAGCTAAGCTGTTAGCGTTAGCTGCTGCTAAAGGAAGAAATAAATCAGTAAATAAACCATGAGGAGTTATTTCATTAGCTAAGCTGTTAGCGTTAGCTGCTGCTAAAGGAGGAAATAAAGAGTTATTTCATTAGCTAAGCTGTTAGCGTTAGCTGCTGCTAAAGGAAGAAATAAATCAGTAAATAAACCATGAGGAGTTATTTCATTAGCTAAGCTGTTAGCGTTAGCTGCTGCTAAAGGAGGAAATAAATCAGTAAATAAACCAGGAGTTATTTCAGTAGCTAAGCTGTTAGCGTTAGCTGCTGCTAAAGGAAGAAATAAATCAGTAAATAAACCATGAGGAGTTATTTCATTAGCTAAGCTGTTAGCGTTAGCTGCTGCTAAAGGAAGAAATAAATCAGTAAATAAACCATGAGGAGTTATTTCAGTAGCTAAGCTGTTAGCGTTAGCTGCTGCTAAAGGAAGAAATAAATCAGTAAATAAACCATGAGGAGTTATTTGATTAGCTAAGCTGTTAGCGTTAGCTGCTGCTAAAGGAAGAAATAAATCAGTAAATAAACCATGAGGAGTTACTTCTCAGATGCTTCCATTTCTCTGCTCTGAAGTTCAGGCTCTGAGAGCTGGAACTGATCCTCTTTGTGGCTCAGTTCCTTCAGTCCAGCGTTGAACTGGACCAAGTTGTTAAAACAGTGGGATGAAAAGTGGCTGCTGCACATTCACAGTCTTTAGCTAACTCTGCTGGAACATTAGCCTCAGATATAGTTTATCCACTGGGCTCTTATATCCTCTGAGGCTGCTGCTGGATGGAAGATGCATGCTCCTCAGTGCAGCTGACAGCAGAACATTTCCACCAGAAGCTGGCTTCATCCGTCCAGCAGGGTGGCTGTGAGTGGGCGGGGCTTAGCGGAGGAGGCGGAGCCAACTTAAGTAGTGACTACTTTAGAAATGAAAATCAGAACGGCTCGTTAAATGAGGAACTTTCACACAAAGGGAACTAAATAAATCCCAGGGTTGTGTTTTTGGGGAGTTTTACACCTGCTGGTGACCTCAGAAACTCCAACCCAGTGTTTCCCAAACTTGGGGAATGAATCGATCAATAAATGACTCTGCTAACATGGACGAGTTTTTAATGGGGCTCCCAGTAAACGCAAAGCAGAGGCTGAAGCATCCAAAGCAGTTTCCTTCCATGGCTAAGAAAAGAAGACCTTGTCTTTGGCTTCACCTGCACAGCGGTGGGTGGGGGGGCCGTGGTTCTCTGCCTTAAAGCGCTGGCTTTCTTTGTGACAGCCTGAAGCCGAATAAGACGTCACAAAACATCCACAAAGACAAACCGGTTGAGTTTATCAGACAAAAACTGCTGTGCTCAGCAGTAATTCTTTACTGAAGCTGTGTCGCCTCACATAAAGTTTCCTAAAAGCTGCAGCAGAGGAATTAATACTCTGCAGCCAACGCTGTGAAGGCGCTTTGTTATTTATGAAAAGATGATCTTATGGAGCAAGGAGGGGGGGGGGGGGGCAGCTCTAACAGATGCTCCCAAGAACAGAAAAAAGTTTTTTCCACAACGTGACCTTTAGGAAGTGAAAACCTTTGACCTCTCAGGAGTGCTTTTGCCCGCCGCTGTTAAAACTCAGCGGCGCTAACGAGGCTGCGGCTGTCGCTGGATGATTTGTCTGCTTGGGATCGATGCAGCTGCATCAGAAAGGGGATGCAGGGGTGTGAAAGCGGCCTCAGAGCCCTGCCTCAGTGTGCTTTGTGCTGAGAGGAGGTGAGGCAGGTCACACAGAGTGCATGATGGGAAGACGGCGCTCTGCTGCGTGAGGGCGCGACACAAAGTTCTCCCGTCGACCTTTTTATTTATGTTGCTGAGCTTCCTCAGCAGTCCTGACCTTCGCTTCACCTTCAGCCGCATCGCTGTGTGTCTGGAACTGGTAACCAGGCACAGAAACAAGCTGCACCTTGGCTTTAAGGCCATCCTCTTTGTTTCGTACAAAGCCTGTTTAGCTTAAAAATGCTAACGGTTATAGGGGAAGTGAGCACGGATGGAACGAGCTGAAAGTTCAGTCTGACTGGAGGTGGCTGAACTCAGGAGGCTGTTGTGTTGCTGCTTTACTGCTCTGGTTGATTAACAAACAGGAATTATTGATCATCTGAAGATTACTTCATGATAATCTGATTGGACAACTGTGCAGAAACTGAGTGTCTAACTCTCACATTTGTGAATATGTGTGCATGCTTTCCTGTTTCTTGACAGACTTACACATAAACTACCCACAAGGCGTAGGAATGAGTTTAATATTGTGGGGGGGGGCACGTCCCCCCAGTACTTAGGCCTGTGACTAACCAAACTTAAACCATGTTAGAAATGTAAAACGCCTTGATGGCCTCGTGCAGGATGCTCTTATAAGGAAGCTAAAGATTCAGCACAGGTTAGTTTTTTTCCATAATGTGACTAAATGTCCTGCCTGGTCCTCTAACTAACTAACTAACTAACTAACTAACTAACTAACTAACTGGTTAGTGATGCGGCCGTGTTTGCTGCATCACTTGTTAATGACCCAGAAACTAAATGTCTTTTGGTTACCAAAGAACAAATGAACCGTCTGAACTTTCTGACTGAGGATTCTCTCATTAACCTGCTGAGTAACAGACTGATTAACAGCGTGGAAACCATTCACAACTCTGCGACTAAACTTAAAATGGTTGAATTGTTCAGTCACTGATACAACTAACCAACTGAGTTACTGGTTTACAGATTAATAAATGGCCTCTTTGACCGGATAAACCAGTTGTTACACCTCTGATGAGTTAAGGACCAAACTGGGAATGATGCTTGTTGTTTGGTTAATGGAAGGAGAGGAAACTCCTGGTTTTATTGACCCAACAACTAATCATCTGTTTGGTTAAATATGGAAAAAACTTTAATTTTGACTGGTTAATGAGTCTCTTACTAACATCCTCTGGTCAGTTAATGTCCAACCAGAGAACTAACCTGGGTTAGTTATCAACACATAAATCTCTAAAGTACTGATTGGTTAGTGGTGCTGAAATGAAAAGTATTACTGGTTAATTAGTAAGTAACTAATGAACCTGGTTTAAAGGTAATTAACCTTTGAACCAGTCTTCTGATTGGCGATAATCTAATGTAACAGTAGAGAGTCATTAGCTGGTAAAAGTTGCTGTTTGGTTAACATTGTGGGAACTGGTTCAATAGCCTGTTACCAGTTAACTAACCCAACAACACAGATTATCCGATAAGCAAATTACCTTCTAGTTAACTAACAGGTTAACAACAGTACAACAAGATCTCAAGATCGATTGATTGGTCATAACTCATCTAATGGTTATAGTGACCACCTCACTGGTTATCTCACCAGTTGTTGGGTTAGTTACTGACTCTTTACATGTTGATAACAGCAGTTTGAGGGAAGAAACTCTTCAGATTTACTCCAGATGACCCTGTCAATCTCACCATCTCATTGGTTAGTGCTGCGTGAACCTAACTCTCTGATTGGTTCATTGTTTTAGTGCTGCGTGAACCTAACTCTCTTATTGGTTCATTGTTTTAGTGCTGCGTGAACCTAACTCTCTGATTGGTTCGTTGTTTTAGTGCTGCGTGAACCTAACTCTCTGATTGGCTCATTGTTTTAGTGCTGCGTGAACCTAACTCTCTGATTGGTTCATTGTTTTAGTGCTGCATGAACCTAACTCTCTGATTGGTTCATTGTTTTAGTGCTGCGTGAACCTAACTCTCTGATTGGTTCATTGTTTTAGTGCTGCCTGAACCTAACTCTCTGATTGGTTCATTGTTTTAGTGCTGCGTGAACCTAACTCTCTGATTGGTTCGTTGTTTTAGTGCTGCGTGAACCTAACTCTCTGATTGGTTCATTGTTTTAGTGCTGCCTGAACCTAACTCTCTGATTGGTTCATTGTTTTAGTGCTGCGTGAACCTAACTCTCTGATTGGTTCGTTGTTTTAGTGCTGCGTGAACCTAACTCTCTGATTGGCTCATTGTTTTAGTGCTGCGTGAACCTAACTCTCTGATTGGTTCGTTGTTTTAGTGCTGCGTGAACCTAACTCTCTGATTGGTTCGTTGTTTTAGTGCTGCGTGAACCTAACTCTCTGATTGGCTCATTGTTTTAGTGCTGCGTGAACCTAACTCTCTGATTGGTTCGTTGTTTTAGTGCTGCGTGAACCTAACTCTCTGATTGGTTCATTGTTTTAGTGCTGCCTGAACCTAACTCTCTGATTGGTTCATTGTTTTAGCGCTGCGTGAACCTAACTCTCTGATTGGTTAATTGTTTTAGTGCTGCGTGAACCCAACTCTCTGATTGGTTCATTGTTTTAGCGCTGCGTGAACCTAACTCTCTGATTGGTTCATTGTTTTAACGCTGCGTGAACCTAACTCTCTGATTGGTTCATTGTTTTAGTGCTGCGTGAACCCAACTCTCTGATTGGTTCGTTGTTTTAGCGCTGCGTGAACCTAACTCTCTGATTGGTTAATTGTTTTAGTGCTGCGTGAACCTAACTCTCTGATTGGTTCATTGTTCTAATGCTGCGTGAACCTAACTCTCTGATTGGTTCATTGTTTTTTCAGGCGTGTTGGCGGAATCTGGAGTCTCCTTCTTTGAGGCGGTGAAGAACGCTCCGGAACCACAACTCGCCGTCACCCCGAACCCGGCAGCGAAGCAGGTACACCTGCTGATTTTTGTTTACAACCCAAGATAAGAAAGAAGTTTATTCTGACAAGAAACCAACAATAACAAAAGAAGCTTTCACTTGAACTTTTATCTCCTTATGCTGATTTTTGTCTCATCAGCTTCAGTTCTTCTGTTTTTATGCATCCATTGTTACATTTCAGGCTAAATATAATTCTACATAAATATATATATTATAACATATATAATGGGACAATTTAGCCCGAGTAATGAGATATTTAAAGCAGGCGACTGTAACCATGCAACCATGAGTGTCTGAGCAGCAAAGATGTTCAGAGGAACTCCAGTTTGTCCACAAATGTGTTAAAAACATTGTTCCTGCAGAACTATTTTCCTATTTCAGTTCTAAATTTCTCTCACTTTCTTTGTAAGTATGAACACGCCGCGTCAGATTCAACAAATTTGCATAGTCCACGCCCACAATCACACCATATAAGGCCACGCTTCCTCTCTGCTGTGCCAGGAAGTGTTGAGTCCTGAGAACAGCATCAAGGTGCAGAAAGAACAACTTTCTGAGACTGAAGTTCTGCTTTCAGAGACAAAAAGGGAAATCTGTCAGTGTCAGCAGAGGAATTACAGGACCATAGAAAGCAGTTACGAGTTAATTCCCTGTCAGCTGTAGTTCTTGGTGCTTTGATATGAAAATGGCTTAAAAAAACGTCTCGCCATGGCCAGACGCTCGATGGCTGCAGCTAAAGCCCAATCAGCTGTTGCCTCATCATGAAGGCACTTAGATGGTCCACGGGGGTCTTCTGGCACCTTCTGGTCTGCCTGGGCTGGTTCAGGTGGTGGGAGACCCTCGTTCATGGCAGTATTGTGCAGAAACCCTTTGGTGATGCTTATATGTGTGCAGTCTGGAGCTCCGGTTATGTTCAGCAGTCCAGGCATTGGCCTTGTTATCTGCAGAGTCACCTTCAGTTAGTGCATAATTTAAGTTAAACAGAATATTATCAGCATAATTATGGGGTATAATGTATATATTTATCTGGGATTGCTTCAAAGTAATTAAATATACGATCCATTAGTCCAGCAAACTTGATTCCTCTGGGATGGACCGTCACACGGTGGAAACGTGTGCTGTGGTCAGACCCATCAGTATTCCACATCTTTGTTGGAAGAAATGGAGCAAAGAGCAAAAGCAGCATCCAGCCTGCTGTCAGCAGCCAGTCCCTGCAGCCAGGCTCTGTGATGGTATGGGGTTGGATCAGGGGGCAAAGCTCATTTCCACTTCTGTGACGGCAGCATTAATGCAGAAAAGCTCACTGAGATTTTACAGCAACATGTGCTGCCTTCAAGGCCACATCTTTTCCTGGGACGTCCCAGCATTGTTCAAGCAGACCATGGAAAACCACATTCTGCCACAGTCCAAAGGCCTGGCTGAGGAAGAAGAGGTACGGGTGCTGGACTGGCTGCCTGCAGTCCTGACCTGTCCCCAGCAGAGAAACAACCACCCCCCCGCCCTGCTGCACACCTTAAGACCTGTTTAAGGAGGAATGGGACAAAATAACAGCTGGAACTCTGCATCACCTGGTTTCCTCAGAGTCAGAACGGCTTTAAGTGTTGGCAGAAGGAAACAAAGTGGGAAAAGGTTCACTGACTTTATGGGATGCTGCCGGTCTGAGGTGTAGAAATGATGTTTGTTCACAGATTAAATGAAGCTGAACAGGAAATATGTTGAGTTCAGACTGTCTGACAGGAAGTGAAGTAAAAAGAAATGGAAGAATATCTGTTTTATTATCCCAACCTTCTCTGTTTTAGTTGATGTCTGAAAGAATCTCATAACTCTGAACCTTAAACCCAAAGTGCAGAAACGCCTTTTCTCTTTTCTTGCCACCGTTTGTCCACACAAACACTTAAACCCACACACTGTGTTCTTCAGCAGTGTAATTAGTATTTATTAAATTAGTCACAGTGAGCGTTTGTTTTACTGGTTTATGGAGCCTCATATTTCCCTGCAGTGTTCCCTCCCACACTCACAGACGCTGGGCTCATCACTCCAGAGGTTGTGAAGGCTTGTGTGTGGGCGGGACTGATCTCAGGCCTTTTAGCCTCAATGAGAGTGTTAATGAGAGACACCTGTGGGTATTATTAAAGCAGCAGCTCCTGCCGTTCTTCTGCAATGAAAATAACTGCAACTGTTGAGTCTCAGGTGGGAAACAAAGGGTCAGGAACGAGTGGAGAAGAACAAACTTCTTCATGTAGATAAGCAGCTGTTTGTCTGATTAGTTCGTGTCAGACGTCCACCTCGTAAAAATGTCAGCGGCTTCATCTGGATGAATGTTTAAGTCTGTGAGGCAGAGAAATGTGAAGCTGGATCTTTAAACAGGACATATTTGGCTCTTTTTAACAATGTGAGCCAGTTTTCTGAGGTCTTTTTGAGATGTATGAGACGGGCACAGCGGCTCTTTCTCAGCCCAGGCTTCGGAAGGCAGATCTTACAGGTCAGGATGCATAAGAGCAGGCAGCAGGAGGGTTTAATAACACAACAACACAACATGAACTTCATCAAACACACACATTGTTCGACTTTGATGATTTACTCACATTTCCTGTGATGATCAGACAAAGAAAGGGTTTAAACCCAAACATCTTCTTCTGTGGTGACACGGTTGGATGGTGTTGTGCAACACCTCGTGCTTCCTAACTTCCAACCTTTCGGTGTTAATGGTTAAAACTCCTCTGAGCAGGTTTCTGTCTGCCAGCAGCACAGCATCCAATGAAGAGAAATGTCCTCCCTGTTAAATCTAAGATAGAATTTAAAGACAACTTTTTAGAAACTGTCATCACATCAGCTTGTGTGGTTGGATTTATTCACACTTCAAATCAAAAGTCTAATTTTGACTCGTTTCCACACTTCGTTTCTCTGGGGTTTGCACCACTAATGAAAGGCTGCTGTCTGCAAACATAAGAGGAGAGAAACTGAGGTGATGAAGACGAGGGTCCAGAACAAAAACAACGATAAAAAGCACATAGAATCATTTAAAAGTCCGAAGCCAGCAGGAACACGTTCTGTTAGCTCTGCAGCTGATGGCCGTACAGCACAGGCTGAGCCATATAAACACGAGGAGGATCATAAAGGGATATACGAGAAGTTTTACGGCACATCCAGTTCCCTGCAGGAAGAGACAATAACCCAAATCTGCCAACAAAGGAGAATTAAGACCAGATTCAATAAAACAGGAAAATATTCTCATAAAAGCCTGACATTAAAACCACAAAGCTTGTGATTTAAAAACAGAGGCGTGAGACTGAATTAAAGGTCAGGTTGTTGTCCGTGATATTTAAGTAAAATCGAGTAAAGACCGGACCCAAGGATTGTTCCTAAAACCTGTTAAAATCCAGTGGAAGAGAGCAGGATATCAGCTAAAACCACATCGGACCCCGAAACATAGCTCCTGAACAAACGCTGTGATGGTTCTGTGAGGTTGGAACCAGATAAAAAGTCACCATGAGTCCCAGTTATGATCCAACATTGTTCAGCCTTAAAGAAAGATTTAGTGACTGTGGGGATTGTCTTCAGCTTCATTAACTGATGCTTTCCAAACGCTCTGAACCCGGTGGAACTGGAACAACTTTATGTCCACCAACCCACCTCTGAACCCGGTGGAACTGGAACAACTTTATGTCCACCAACCCACCTCTGAACCAGGTGGAACTGGAACAACTTTATGTCCACCAACCCACCTCTGAAACCAGTGGAACTGGAACAACTTTATGTCCACCAACCCACCTCTGAACCCCGTGGAACTGGAACAACTTTATGTCCACCAACCCACCTCTGAACCCGGTGGAACTGGAACAACTTTATGTCCACCAACCCACCTCTGAACCAGGTGGAACTGGAACAACTTTATGTCCACCAACCCACCTCTGAACCCAGTGGAACTGGATCTGAACCCGGTGGAACTGGAACAACTTTATGTCCACCAACCCACCTCTGAACCAGGTGGAACTGGAACAACTTTATGTCCACCAACCCACCTCTGAACCCAGTGGAACTGGAACAACTTTATGTCCACCAACCCACCTCTGAACCCGGTGGAACTGGAACAACTTTAGGTCCACCAACCCACCTCTGAACCAGGTGGAACTGGAACAACTTTATGTCCACCAACCCACCTCTGAACCCGGTGGAACTGGAACAACTTTATGTCCACCAACCCACCTCTGAACCCAGTGGAACTGGAACAACTTTATGTCCACCAACCCACCTCTGAACCCGGTGGAACTGGATCTGAACCCAGTGGAACTGGATCTGAACCCAGTGGAACTGGATCTGAACCCAGTGGAACTGGAACAACTTTATGTCCACCAACCCACCTCTGAACCCCGTGGAACTGGATCTGAACCCAGTGGAACTGGATCTGAACCCCGTGGAACTGGATCTGAACCCAGTGGAACTGGAACAACTTTATGTCCACCAACCCACCTCTGAACCCAGTGGAACTGGAACAACTTTATGTCCACCAACCCACCTCTGAACCAGGTGGAACTGGAACAACTTTATGTCCACCAACCCACCTCTGAACCCGGTGGAACTGGAACAACTTTATGTCCACCAACCCACCTCTAAACCCAGTGGAACTGGATCTGAACCCAGTGGAACTGGAACAACTTTAGGTCCACCAACCCACCTCTGAACCCAGTGGAACTGGAACAACTGCATGTCCACCAACCCACCTCTGAACCCAGTGGAACTGGAACAACTGCATGTCCACCAACCCACCTCTGAACCCAGTGGAACTGGAACAACTGCATGTCCACCAACCCACCTCTGAACCCAGTGGAACTGGAACAACTTTATGTCCACCAACCCACCTCTGAACCCAGTGGAACTGGAACAACTTTATGTCCACCAACCCACCTCTGAACCCCGTGGAACTGGATCTGAACCCAGTGGAACTGGAACAACTGCATGTCCACCAACCCACCT
The DNA here is from genome assembly GCA_036924055.1 of Leuresthes tenuis. Lineage (NCBI taxonomy): Eukaryota > Metazoa > Chordata > Actinopteri > Atheriniformes > Atherinopsidae > Leuresthes > Leuresthes tenuis. Next base: position 892,590 of record JAVGWW010000024.1, on the reverse strand, counting down.
CTGAACCCCGTGGAACTGGAACAACTTTATGTCCACCAACCCACCTCTGAACCCAGTGGAACTGGAACAACTTTAGGTCCACCAACCCACCTCTGAACCCAGTGGAACTGGAACAACTTTATGTCCACCAACCCACCTCTAAACCCAGTGGAACTGGATCTGAACCCCGTGGAACTGGAACAACTTTATGATAAACAACACAAAACGGACTCAAAAACTGCAATTATTAAAAGAAAGAAGGAAGGTACGATGGAAGAACCGACAGCGTTAGGTCTACATCCATTAGTTTCTGAGTGGGATGTTTCTTTCAGACATTTCAGCTCTCAGGTATCATCAAGGTCCCGTTATCTTCATTAGTGTCACTCTGCAGGGGTCCATGTTATTCTGATGGAGCTGTGTGTGCACTGAAGCCATGTTTGTGCTTTATAATGCCTGTAAATAGATAACGAGCTCTGCAGGAACACCTCTGAGGAGGACATGCACTCTGCTGGTGTTCTATTTATTCTGACTCTGCAGCAGTGGATTGAATATGAAACAACAGGCGACAGAATGTTCTCAGCCGTGTGATGAGAATAATCTAAATGTTTTCCTCTGAATATGTGGAAGATGCTCACTGATAATCACTGAAAAACCTTTATTTAACAGACACAAGGCAACACAAATGTATTTATGTTGTACAGTTTAACAACTGGGTGATTTACACAGAATATGAAAACATTAAATCAAAATTTACTGTTAAAAGAACAAACGTTTAAGTCCAAAAACCCGAGTACCTCCTTTGAATAACCACCTTAACCTGAAGAGGTCTGAGGGTCGCCCTCTTCATCAGGCTGACGAAGGTTTGGCTTCAGGTTTGGTTTTGTGGGAGTTCGGCTGAAACGGTTCACAGGTCCAGAGCAACCAGAGGTGCTGCAGTGTTGGTGGCAGCAGCTGACCCCTCCTTCTCTGTGAGGTTGTCTTGGTTGTTTTTTAATGAAGCTCAGGTCCTTCAGTGTAAACGCAGTAAAGAAACACCAGAATGTGCTCAGTCTTTAGCACCACCGTAACACAGAGAGATGCAGGAGGTCCTTCCTGCCAGCAGCAACATTTATAATGAAAGCTTGTGATGGTTAATGAAAAACAGTACTGCTACGTTATAACCTCTGAGATGAATAAAGTTTATGTTTACGTTGTGTTTCTGTATTTATCAGACGCTTTTATCCAAAGCGACTTACAAATGAAGATATAACAGCTTTATAAAAAGCTAACAATAAGCTCCATAGAAGGAACCCAGGAGTCCGACTCTGTCAGAGGGGACAGAGTAGAGATAGGGTGCAGGCATAGAAGGAAGAGCAGAAAGACTTTATTATTCACGTTTTAGCTGTTATTTGGTTAATTTAAGTGCAGATGTTGTCATAAAGGCGCATCATCAACCACATCATTGTTAAATGTTGGTTGATAAATCCATTTTTAGACAAAATGTGACCTTTTCTTGTAGAATTTTGGCTAATTTTCGGGTCCTACTTCCACCGAGGATTTTCTTTTGGGTGCCAGGATTCTCAATATTGACCTTAAAGTCAGAGTAAAACTGAAATAACTGCAGAAAAATGTGTTATGAACTACTCGATCAAGCATAGAGTTTATATTTCTGTATTTATCAGACGCTTTTATCCAAATCGGCTTACAAATCAAGATATAACAGCTTTATAAAAAGCTAACAATAAGCTCCATAGAAGGAACCCAGGAGTCCGACTCTGTCAGAGGGGACAGAGTAGAGATAGGGTGCAGGCATAGAAGGAAGAGCAGAAAGATAAAGTGCAGAGATAGAGGGGGGAGGGAAGTACAAGGTAAGTGCTGGGATAGGAGATGCTCTCTGAAGAGCTGGGTTTTCAGGAGCTTCCTGAAGATAGACAGGGACGCCCCTGTTCTGGTAGCGCTCGGTAGGTCATTCCACCATCGTGGGACGACACATGAACAGAGTTTGGATTGTCTTAGGCGTGGTGTAGGAGCTGCTAGACGACAATCCTGGGACCAACGGAGGGACCCAGTTGGGACAGAAGCCTTTGCAAGAGCATTCAAGTAGATGGAGCCGTTCCATTAAGCTCTTTGTAGCTAACATCAGGGACTTGGATCTGATGCTAAGGGCAGCCAGAGGAGCTCAATGAACAGAGGGGGGGCGAGTTCTTTTAGGCTGATCCAAGACCAGACGCACCGCCGCGTTCTGGACCATCTGCAGAGGTTTCACAGGCTGGGAGAATAAAGTGTTTTTCTTATTTTTATTTCAAATGAAGTCGAATGAGGAAAGTCTCTCTGATGATCCACTAGCATCAGGAAAGGGGCGGGGCTTAAGGTCACACTGGAGTTGGTGGATCAGCTGGATGTTTCACACCTTAGAAAATAGGAAAACAAACGATACGAGGCTGCTGATGTCTTCCTCTGCCTGTTCTGCAGGTGTACGATCAGATGCTGAAGCGTTTCGCCCGACTGGAGGACAGAGTCCTGCAGAAGGCCTGCACCTGAGCTGCTGCCGACCAATCAGCTGAGGCGATCAAATGAAAAGGAACGAAGAGTCTTTCGCCTTCTGGCAGAGCATTTCTCACTCATGTTTGACTACACCAGGCCTCGTCTCGGTGATGGTTTCTGCAGAATGAGACGGAAACACAATCACTTCATATTCTTTTGATCATTTTACTTTTACTTGAATTGTAAAGACCTCTGATTTGAATTTTAATGAATTAATGTTGTCAGTTCGTATAAAACAACAAACTGCAGTCGGTTTTCTTTTTAAGAAATTAATTCAGAAGTTAAATTAAAGTTGAACGATCTGTGAGAATCAGCTGTTGTATTTTAATCTCAATCAGATTTTAAGATGTTTGGAAGCAGAAAGACCACAAAGCCAAACATCGTATTATACCACTAACATTTGTGCCTTTTGAAAAATGTTCCAAATCCTGAGAGTTTCCTGGAAGATTTGACAGAATCATCAACTTTCACTAAAATCCTTCATTCTCACCCACTGAAGAAAGGTGGAAAATAAACTCTTGGGGCGCCTAAACCTTCATATTTAAATCTAAACGACGCAGATCTGGAACCAAATAGTAAGACCCACATTTATTTTGGAGCTTTTTATTATGCTGAATATTAGGCCCAGAAACCAGCAGTTTAACGGCAGCACGTTGCTCAGGGACGCTCTGATTGGACGTCAGCATCTCACCGGAAGAACTCTCCAAGCTGTAGGTTTGGATATCTTTGCTCTTTACTGACTTCATGTTCCGGTTAACTTCATTTTTAGTTTGAATTGAACTAAACCTTAAAGTTTCAGAGCTTTAACACCAGAACTGAGACCACTCAGTATTATTTAATGCATGTTTCTATGGTTTCACTGATGTTGGAACAGATTAACTCTAAAAACTCGGTTTTAAAACAGAACTGATCTTCACTAAAGAAACGTAGTTTGAATTTTCATTTTTAGAGTCTGAATAGTTCAGATAAACTGACTGATGTAATTCTTCTCTTTTATTAAATCTTATTTAAATTAAATCTTCCACAAGCTCAACAGATCCCGGACAAACCCCCATTTTTAAGTTGGATCGTAGATATAGACGTAGAATAAGATGGAGAATGAAAAAGTTTGAGCACGAGACGAGGGAAGCAGACATTTGACCCAGAGAGGAAACAGCTGGATCAGATTTAACCACCAGAGGACTGGAGGATGGGGGGGGGGGTACGGACCAATCAGCTCGTGATGTGGCTGCATTTCTTCAAAATAAAAGCACGATGGGGGTGTTGAGCTCTTTTCAGACGCATTTCTATCTACTTTGTAAGCTGAAAGATGCCAAAAAAGCAGCAGATTTCAGGAGATTATTTTCATAAATTAGTTTTAAGAGAAACAAACACTTTTTCCAGCTAAAGTCACTCATTTGTGTTCTGTGTGCAGAATGATAATAACCTGCAGCCTCGAGGCTCATTCCACTGATTAATTAGGCACAACTTCAACTATTCATTTCAATAAAGTGTCTCTCTGAGGACGAAAGGATTCTTTTTCTTGTGTTTATTGTTGTTGAGGTTAGATGTGTGTTTGGAGGTTAAAGTTAGTCAGGTTAACTCCTGCTGCTGTGAGGTTTTTCTCTCATTCAGATCTTACAGATAGAATTAATTAGAAAGCAGTTTCCACTTTTATTAAAGTTTCCATCAGATGGAGAAAACTGCATCATTTAAAGTGTTGCAGCCTGCTGCTACAACACTTTAAATCATTATTTCTCATTAATCTTCACTCACTAACCCATAATGACTAAGCGAAAACAGGGTTTTAGAAATGGTTGGAAAGGTAAAATCCTCTTTTATGCTGACATCTTGACCAGGATTTCCTGGAAGAAGAGATCTTGTATCTCAATGGGACTTTGGACCCGTAAGATTGTAAAGAATTGAGCTTTTGTTGCCTAAAACATCCAGAAACGCGACCTCCATCCACTCATTCTCCAATATTTCATCACAACTTTCAGTCAATAACAACATGCCTCTGAACATTAGAAACCTTGACCTCACCAAGGTTACATAATTTGCTTAAATAGTGAGCTCCTGGTCTCCCTGCAGAGTTGTGCAGCTGCAGTCAGCTACAAACTGTAATTCTCACTCCTGGCGGATTAACACATCACCTCATTTGAACTCTGTCTGAGCTGCAGGACACGCACACACTTCTCCTGCTGAGGTTCAGCAGCTGTTTGTTTCCATCACCCTGCAGCAGCAGAAGGACCAAACAAACGCAGCTTCCTTTTCAGCTCTTATTGTGTGTTTTTCAAGTCCTCCAACCCAATTAACCGAATCCAAAGTGTTGAAAAAGCTGTCATTAGGACAGGAATGTATTTATGCTTTATCCTATGTTTGTTTGGAGTGTTTTTTTACACATTTTGCATTTATGTGGGTGATACTTTAGCTCCACCGTAGGAACGGAGGTTTAAAGGACTTTGTAATGGGTCGTATTTGAACCTATGACCTAACGACCTTTGGATTGTTTTAGCTGGGGAACTTCTTGTGCTGTTAGAATGGTTCAAAGTGACATATTCTGCCCTTTCTTAACCAGTTGACACAATTTTTTGAGACAAACTTTGGTCAGAATACCTGTTAGTTTAAACACAGCGGTCCTCCTCTCAGCTACACTGAAACAGTATTGCTTAGATCAGTCTGTTCGGAGAGGTGGACACTGTGAGAATCTACTCATCTTCATTAGCTAAGCTGTTAGCGTTAGCTTCAGCTAACAAAGTAATGTGGGAACAATAATGTTCATCTTTCAGACAGGAACAGCAGTAACTCCTTAGAAGTTGGTGTACGTCATCTTCATTAGCTAAGCTGTTAGCGTTAGCTTCAGCTAACAAAGTAATGTGGGAACAATAATGTTCATCTTTCAGAAAGGAGCAGCAGTAACTCCTTAGAAGTTGGTGTACGTCATCTTCATTAGCTAAGCTGTTAGCGTTAGCTTCAGCTAAAGGAAGAAATAAATCAGTAAATAAACCATGAGGAGTTATTTCATTAGCTAAGCTGTTAGCGTTAGCTGCTGCTAAAGGAAGAAATAAATCGGTAAATAAACCATGAGGAGTTATTTCATTAGCTAAGCTGTTAGCGTTAGCTGCTGCTAAAGGAGGAAATAAATCAGTAAATAAACCATGAGGAGTTATTTCATTAGCTAAGCTGTTAGCGTTAGCTGCTGCTAAAGGAGGAAATAAATCAGTAAATAAACCATGAGGAGTTATTTCATTAGCTAAGCTGTTAGCGTTAGCTGCTGCTAAAGGAAGAAATAAATCAGTAAATAAACCATGAGGAGTTATTTCATTAGCTCAGCTGTTAGCGTTAGCTGCTGCTAAAGGAAGAAATAAATCAGTAAATAAACCATGAGGAGTTATTTCATTAGCTAAGCTGTTAGCGTTAGCTGCTGCTAAAGGAAGAGATAAATCAGTAAATAAACCATGAGGAGTTATTTCATTAGCTCAGCTGTTAGCGTTAGCTGCTGCTAAAGGAAGAGATAAATCAGTAAATAAACCATGAGGAGTTATTTCATTAGCTCAGCTGTTAGCGTTAGCTGCTGCTAAAGGAAGAAATAAATCAGTAAATAAACCATGAGGAGTTATTTCTCAGATGCTTCCATTTCTCTGCTCTGAAGTTCAGGCTCTGGGAGCTGGAACTGATCCTCTTTGTGGCTCAGTTCCTTCAGTCCAGCGTTGAACTGGACCAAGTTGTTAAAACAGTGGGATGAAAAGTGTTTGCTGCACATTCACAGTCTTTAGCTAACTCTGCTGGAACATTAGCCTCAGATATAGTTTATCCACTGGGCTCTTATATCCTCTGAGGCTGCTGCTGGATGGAAGATGCATGCTCCTCAGTGCAGCTGACAGCAGAACATTTCCACCAGAAGCTGGCTTCATCCGTCCAGCAGGGTGGATGTGAGGGGGCGGGGCTTAGCAGAGGAGGCGGAGCCAACTTAAGGAGTGACGTACTTCAGAAATGAAAATCAGAACGGCTCGTTAAATGAGGAACTTTCACACAAAGGGAACTAAATAAATCCCAGGGTTGTGTTTTGGAGAGTTTTACACCTGCTGGTGACCTCAGACGCCCTGATATATGCTCCCAGGAGCAGGAAGAAGGAGTTTTACACTTCAGACGCCCTGATATATGCTCCCAGGAGCAGGAAGAAGGGATTTTACACTTCAGACGCCCTGATATATGCTCCCAGGAGCAGGAAGAAGGAGTTTTACACTTCAGACGCCCTGATATATGCTCCCAGGAGCAGGAAGAAGGAGTTTTACACTTCAGACGCCCTGATATATGCTCCCAGGAGCAGGAAGAAGGGATTTTACACTTCAGACGCCCTGATATATGCTCCCAGAAACAGGAAGAAGGAGTTTTACACTTCAGACGCCCTGATATATGCTCCCAGGAGCAGGAAGAAGGGATTTTACACTTCAGACGCCCTGATATATGCTCCCAGGAACAGGAAGAAGGAGTTTTACACCTCAGACGCCCTGATATCTGCTCCCAGGAGCAGGAAGAAGGAGTTTTACACTTCAGACGCCCTGATATATGCTCCCAGGAACAGGAAGAAGGAGTTTTACACTTCAGACGCCCTGATATATGCTCCCAGGAGCAGGAAGAAGGAGTTTTACACTTCAGACGCCCTGATATATGCTCCCAGGAGCTGGAAGAAGGAGTTTTACACCTCAGACGCCCTGATATATGCTCCCAGGAACAGGAAGAAGGAGTTTTACACTTCAGACGCCCTGATATATGCTCCCAGGAACAGGAAGAAGGAGTTTTACACTTCAGACGCCCTGATATATGCTCCCAGGAGCAGGAAGAAGGAGTTTTACACTTCAGACGCCCTGATATATGCTCCCAGGAGCTGGAAGAAGGAGTTTTACACCTCAGACGCCCTGATATATGCTCCCAGGAACAGGAAGAAGGAGTTTTACACTTCAGACGCCCTGATATATGCTCCCAGGAGCTGGAAGAAGGAGTTTTACACCTCAGACGCCCTGATATCTGCTCCCAGGAGCAGGAAGAAGGAGTTTTACACTTCAGACGCCCTGATATATGCTCCCAGGAACAGGAAGAAGGAGTTTTACACTTCAGACGCCCTGATATATGCTCCCAGGAGCAGGAAGAAGGAGTTTTACACTTCAGACGCCCTGATATATGCTCCCAGGAGCTGGAAGAAGGAGTTTTACACCTCAGACGCCCTGATATATGCTCCCAGGAGCAGGAAGAAGGAGTTTTACACTTCAGACGCCCTGATATATGCTCCCAGGAGCAGGAAGAAGGAGTTTTACACTTCAGACGCCCTGATATATGCTCCCAGGAGCTGGAAGAAGGAGTTTTACACCTCAGACGCCCTGATATCTGCTCCCAGGAGCAGGAAGAAGGAGTTTTACACTTCAGACGCCCTGATATATGCTCCCAGGAACAGGAAGAAGGAGTTTTACACTTCAGACGCCCTGATATATGCTCCCAGGAGCAGGAAGAAGGAGTTTTACACTTCAGACACCCTGATATATGCTCCCAGGAGCAGGAAGAAGGAGTTTTACACTTCAGACGCCCTGATATATGCTCCCAGGAGCTGGAAGAAGGAGTTTTACACTTCAGACACCCTGATATATGCTCCCAGGAGCAGGAAGAAGGAGTTTTACACTTCAGACACCCTGATATATGCTCCCAGGAGCAGGAAGAAGGAGTTTTACACTTCAGACGCCCTGATATCTGCTCCCAGGAACAGGAAGAAGGAGTTTTACACTTCAGACGCCCTGATATATGCTCCCAGGAGCAGGAAGAAGGAGTTTTACTCTTCAGACGCCCTGATATATGCTCCCAGGAACAGGAAGAAGGAGTTTTACACTTCAGACACCCTGATATATGCTCCCAGGAACAGGAAGAAGGAGTTTTACACTTCAGACGCCCTGATATATGCTCCCAGGAGCTGGAAAAATTTGATTTTTCCATAAAAAGTCCCCATAGATGTGATCAATCAAATGGAATAACCAGTATCTTGGTCTTATAGATCTAAGTTAAACTGACACTAACCACAGAAAACTTCTCATGTATCATAAAATTTCAGGTGCACATGTTCACACAATGCTCGAGGTTGATTCTTTTAAATGAAACATGAACAGACGCCTCACAGATGCTTTTGGAGGAGGACAGTGTCCTTCTTCTTCCTCGGTCTACTCTTCATCTCTTTCTCTCCCTCCTCCACTCTGTCTTTACACTCAGTGACGTTATCAGAGTTATGACCAGAGGTTGGTAAAGGTCAGCGGCTGTGTGTGCACGCCACTTTCTCCCTGGTAACGAACGCCTCAGACATGAGAGATTGACTTTTATTGAAACCTGTGTGTGTGCACGTGCACGTGCACGTGTGTGCGTTTAATGCAGCACAGAAGAAGAACGGGTTCACGCGAGGATTCGGGCACTGCAGCGACGGGATCAGTGTGTATTCGGTGTGTTTACAGGCTGGGGGGGGGGGCTCTGTCCTGAGCTGCTCACCCAGTAAAGCTGCTGGTGGCGAGTGGAAGTGGGCGTGGCCTCCACTTGTCCTCGGATGCCTTCTGTATCCCCACAAATCCCCATAAACCCCGGTGCAGCTCCTGCATGTGCATCAGTGGAAAACACTTCCACGGTTTCCGTTCTCGTGCACTCATTCTGAAGAATGGGAATAAGAAAAGACCAATAGAAATAATAAAGATAAATATGTATATGTAGGATTCTTTGTCTGTTTCAAAGAAGACTTGATGCACATCAGAGTGGAAACAACTCTGAATCTGATTAAAATGATGTGACTCAGCAGCTGTTTCAGGTATAAACTGACGGACCGGAGTATTCCCAGATATGATGTCACTCCCCAGATATGATGTCACACCCCAGAAATGATGTCACACCCCAGATATGATGTCACACCCCAGAAATGATGTCACACCACAGATATGATGTCACACCCCAGAAATGATGTCACACCCCAGATATGATGTCACTCCCCAGATATGATGTCACACCCCAGATATGATGTCACACCCCAGATATGATGTCACACCACAGATATGATGTCACACCCCAGATATGATGTCACACCCCAGATATGATGTCACACCACAGATATGATGTCACACCACAGATATGATGTCACTCCCCAGATATGATGTCACACCCCATATATGATGTCACACCCCAGATGCATCCCATGATGCACCTCTCCTCCCTCCATGTACAGATGACATCATTGCTGTCATTAACTTGTGTTTCTCTCTCTCAGCAGGTGTCTCTGGCCTGGTGTTACGCTGCTTATTGTCCCCTCTTTCCTGTCCTCTCAGCCCCAGCTGGTCCAGGCAGATGGACCCTTCCTGGTTCTGGTTCTGATGGAGAACAAAAGCAGTTTCAACATTTGATATTCTTTTATTTGCATCGTTTTCACTTAAATAAAACCAGAAAAGGTTTACATAACACTCTTATTTAGTTGGAAATGGGGCTAAAATAAAGCAGATAAACCGGTTAATCAGTGATTACTAATCCACACATGGCTGCTTGCTGTATTGGAGTCTTCTTCATCCTTTTAATTCACCCCAGCTGAACCCTGTTTTTCTCGGTTGGATCAGTAAACTCAGCCTTTCAGCCGGGCTGCTGTCATTCCAGCAGAACTAACTGCAGCTGTTGAGCCGTCTCTGGGCATTGAATGAACCTCTGTACTCATTCTGTTTGTTTAAAGTAAAGTTAAAATAAGGAGGAGGAAAATACAGCAGCAGGCTGGACTGCTGCCGGAGGGCAGGTCATCAGGCTCATTTCGTCCAGTTTCCTGTGAAGCAGCCTCAGATTCCTGCTCCCGGCTGACGGCGCCGGAGGTCGGCGTGGCCTCAGCTGCTGCTGTCCATCCACCTCAGAGCTGAACTGCAGCTCGCTGGAGGTTTCTCATTCAGGGTCAGCTCTGCTGTGGTGAAAGTCCAGAAGATCCACTGGTTCTGAGACTGAGATCGCTGAGATTCTCTGGTTCAGTGAAGTGAGTAAAGTCGATCTAAAAGCAGCTTAACGACAGCAGGTCCGACCTTAAACAGGCACGGATACAAACACAGTTCCAGAGCTAGAACCTGACCGCTCAGTCCCCTTTGGTTCTGATTCTGGAGCTCAGTCCAACCCGCAGACCCTGATCAGAGGACCTGAGAGTCCAGCTGCTGTGGTCTGGCTTTAAAAGTTTATGAAGATCAGCAGGAGCCCGACCATCTGGGCTCTGTGCAGGAGGACACCAGCTGAAACTGGACCATGAAGCCGTGTAAAGATGTGAGCTTTGAGATGGTTCTGATGGTTCTGATGGTTCTTGTAGCAGCTTTAAGCCCAAAATGTGCTGCTGAGACCTGTGAAAACAGTCAATCTGGAAGAAAGAAAAGCATGAAGAGAGTAAGATTAAGATCAGATTTATTGTCATACACGTGAAATTTGTCCTTTTAACCCATCCAGGTGACACACACGTGCACGTGCACGTGCACAGGGTCACACACTGGGGCGGTGGGCAGAAGGCGTTGGTCCAAGCTCCAATCTGACCCGTCTGGACTCCCAGATTACGCACCGGATGATCTCCTTTATGAGGTCGTACTGACGGTGATTCCTCTGGATAAAGATGTGGACCAAAGGAATGAGCTTTAGAATAAAGTTTTATCTCTGATATGTGAGATCCTGCAGCTCCAGAACATGCAAAAAGCAGGAGGATGCAGGCAGAATAGTGAATGTGAGAGCTCTCCGTGTGTTTTGTGAGCTTGAGGCTCTCAGCTCGGTGACCTCTCCGCCTTCTGTAACCATTCAGAGGAGATCATTGAAAATAAAAAGCTTTTCCAGAGCTGGCTGTGAATAAGAGGCGTTCAGGTTCACAACCTTTGAGTCATACAGCAGAAACCTGTCTGCAGAGCAGCAACTCCTGGGTTCAGACTCACTCTGACCGGGATGGAGCTGGACCTGTGGGCATTTTAGCTCTTTTATCTCCAACTTGTCTCAGTTTTGTGGCTCCTTCGTCACTCAAAGTCTGACTGGTCTGACTCTCATCTCAGATCCTAACTCAAACTCCTCTCAGTCTCAGGAGACTTTGACTTGATTCCCTCCTCTCTCGTGGGTTTTTTCTCCTGGTACCTGACCCAGGATTTAGACTTGTCCTTGTCTTGAGTTCTGGGACTTTTGACAGAATTGATCTTTATCTTTTTCTTAGACTTATTGGTCTTATGGTCCGGTGTAATTCATGTGGATTTATCTGTGAAAACAGCCGATCCATTAACATTACAGACAGTTTGCTCATTAATAAGTAATAATGAAGAATTGCAATGAATCGTAACATCATCACTGGGGTAAATGGATTCTGATTCTGATACAAATGCTCTGATGAATGACTTCAGGCCTGTTTAAACATGCTGTAACAGTTTAATTTGACCCGACACCCTGACATCGTGCTGCTAACATGTTAAAGACCTCAGAGACGAGCCTCGGTACGTTTCATCACTAAATAAGAGAAAGTTTCTCACAGAATACTTAAATAATAAAAAAGGACTGACTAAAAGACTTATTTACAGAAGAGATAAATGAAACAAAAGAACTTAAATGTGTAAATTAAATGAATAAATAAAGCAAACAAAGCTACATTTTTTTCAGAAAATAGTCCAAACCTGCAAAATAATTTGCTAAAGAAAAGAAAAATATCAAAAACATTTTGAATAAAAACGTCCAAACATGAAAAGTGAAACATGCAGATTGATGCAAAAGAACTAAAACTGAAATTTATTCATAAAAACTGCTGGAATAAATAATATTTTCCAAAGTATGTGAAGCTAAACCCTGAAATGTTCTGTCTGTGCCCTGATTTTCTCCTGAGGGCAGTTTTTGGTGCTGAGTTCAGGCGTTCTGACTCTTTTGTCTGACTCTAGGTGTTCTACCACCTGCTTGCTGGCAGGTTTCGTGCGTGATGTGTTCAGGTTCATCTGCAGGCCGCAGGACAGCTCTCCTCTGTGTGAAAAATGTCCCAGATTATTAGCTGCCATTATTAAAAAGCCACCTCCTGCGTGTCTGTCCTTCAGTCGTCTGCTGTTTGCTCCTGTGGAGTCCATTAGACCTCAGCTCAGGAAATTACTGCCTAAATGAGACGATGAGGATGACTCTGGATGCCTAGCAACAACCACTTGCTGCTGCCTCCCACCTCCACACACTCACAGAAAGCCACACTTCCTCCACAGAGGCAGAAACATTGTTCCACCCGGCTGACCGCCTGCAGCCGTCAGAGTCGGATCCTAATTTGGTCAATTAGGACACTGTAAATGTTCTCAATTAAAACGCTTTGTGCATTTGTCTAATTAAGCCTAATTGATCATCTGGGGGTGAGTTGGGGGTGGCTGGTGCTAATTGGGTGGATGTCATTTGCCAAACACACACATTAACAAGCAGATGGATGATTTAATTAAAGCAGCTCGTTAAGGAATGAACTGATTAACTCACACGGAGGTGATCTCCATCGACAGCTGCATGCAGGGCGGTGCGTCACCACGGTTACCTGTGTGTTTGCTGACCTTAGCGTGTCCTCCATGAAGATTTACAGCCCCTCAGCTCCTTTGAACCCTGACTTTCATTCGACCTGCTGAGTGCAGCAGCTGAAAGACGCAGGAAGGGCGAACTGAGACGCCCGCGATGGACGGGAAATAACATGCAGATGTTTTCATTACTGTCTTCATCGTCCTCGGGGGTTAAAGCTACTATCTGACCGGCTCCACACCCTGAAGGTGGAGCAGACCTTCAACGGTGTCTTCCTCTCAGTATCCTCCCAGAAGAGAGGAAACACCATCACTTCAGCATGAGAGCAGCAAGGATTCAGAGCGAAATGATGAGAAAATTACACCTGCTGATCGTAGAGTAAATTTATTCACCATCATCCATCCATCCATCAATCATCCATCATCCATCCATCATCCATCATCCATCATCCATCCATCATCCATCCATCATCCATCATCCATCCATCATCCATCCATCATCCATCATCCATCATCCATCCATCATCCATCCATCCATCATCCATCCATCATCCATCATCCATCATCCATCCATCATCCATCCATCATCCATCCATCCATCCATCCATCATCCATCCATCCATCCATCCATCATCCATCCATCCATCCATCCATCATCCATCCATCCATCCATCATCCATCATCCATCATCCATCATCCATCATCCATCATCCATCCATCCATCATCCATCATCCATCATCCATCATCCATCCATCATCCATCCATCAATCATCCATCCATCCATCCATCCATCCATCATCCATCATCCATCCATCCATCCATCATCCATCCATCCATCCATCCACCCATCATCCATCCATCATCCATCATCCATCCATCCATCATCCATCCATCCATCCATCATCCATCCATCCATCCATCATCCATCCATCCATCCATCCATCCATCATCCATCATCCATCCATCATCCATCCATAAATCCATCCATCCATCATCCATCCATCCATCCATCATCCATCATCCATCATCCATCCATCATCCATCCATAAATCCATCCATCCATCATCCATCCATCCATCCATCCATCCATCCATAAATCCATCCATCCATCCATCCATCCATCCATCCATCCATCCATCATCCATCCATCATCCATCCATCCATCCATCATCCATCCATCCATCCATCCATCCATCATCCATCCATCCATCATCCATCCATCATCCATCCATAAATCCATCCATCCATCATCCATCCATCCATCCATCCATCCATCCATCATCCATCCATCCATCCATCCATCCATCCATCCATCCATCATCCATCCATCCATCCATCCATCCATCCATCCATCATCCATCCATCATCCATCCATCCATCCATCATCCATCCATCCATCCATCCATCCATCCATCCATCCATCCATCCATAAATCCATCCATCCATCCATCCATCCATCCATCCATCATCCATCCATCCATCCATCCATCCATCCATAAATCCATCCATCCATCCATCCATCCATCCATCATCCATCCATCATCCATCCATCATCCATCCATCATCCATCCATCATCCATCCATCCATCCATCATCCATCATCCATCCATCCATCCATCATCCATCATCCATCATCCATCATCCATCCATCATCCATCCATAAATCCATCCATCCATCATCCATCCATCCATCCATCCATCCATCCATCCATCCATAAATCCATCCATCCATCCATCCATCCATCCATCCATCCATCCATCCATCCATCCATCCATCATCCATCCATCATCCATCCATCCATCCATCCATCATCCATCCATCCATCCATCCATCCATCATCCATCCATCCATCATCCATCCATCATCCATCCATCATCCATCCATCATCCATCCATCCATCCATCATCCATCCATCCATCCATCCATCCATCATCCATCATCCATCCATCATCCATCCATAAATCCATCCATCCATCATCCATCCATCCATCCATCATCCATCATCCATCATCCATCCATCATCCATCCATAAATCCATCCATCCATCCATCCATCCATCCATCCATAAATCCATCCATCCATCCATCCATCCATCCATCCATCCATCCATCCATCATCCATCCATCATCCATCATCCATCATCCATCCATCATCCATCCATCCATCCATCATCCATCCATCCATCCATCCATCATCCATCATCCATCATCCATCCATCATCCATCCATCCATCCATCATCCATCCATCCATCCATCCATCCATCATCCATCCATCATCCATCCATCCATCATCCATCCATCCATCATCCATCCATCATCCATCCATCCATCCATCATCCATCCATCCATCCATCCATCCATCATCCATCCATCCATCCATCCATCCATCCATCATCCATCCATCCATCATCCATCCATCCATCCATCATCCATCCATCCATCCATCCATCATCCATCCATCCATCCATCATCCATCCATCCATCATCCATCCATCATCCATCCATCCATCCATCATCCATCCATCCATCCATCCATCCATCCATCATCCATCCATCCATCCATCCATCCATCATCCATCCATCCATCATCCATCCATCCATCCATCCATCATCCATCCATCATCCATCCATCCATCCATCATCCATCCATCCATCCATCCATCATCCAAACTAACTGTACTGCAACACGATGAGCTTTAGTTTCTTGCTGGCATTCATCCTGTCAGAGCAGCCGGCAGCATTGTGTTCACTCAGCCTCACTCAGTGTTTCTCTGCTCTTCTTCTGTTGTGTTTCATTCGAAGTTAATAATCATTTTCTCTTTCAAAGTCTGGATGTGTCTGTGTGTTCATTTCACTGTAATTTTCTAATCAAATGCTCTTTATGTGTCTCAGACAGGCGTTGAAGGCCCAGCTGAGGCTGAAGCAGCTCTCTGGATCAGCTGATTTAACCACCACAGAGGATCACTGCCTGCAGCTCTGCTCAGGTTTCTGTGTTTCACCTGCCGGTGACCAGCAGCTCTCAGCTTCACCTGCCGGTGACCAGCAGCTCTCAGCTTCACCTGCCGGTGACCAGCAGCTCTCAGCTTCACCTGCCGGTGACCAGCAGCTCTCGGTTTCACCTGTCGGTGACCAGCAGCTCTCAGTTTTACCTGCCGGTGACCAGCAGCTCTCAGCTTCACCTGCCGGTGACCAGCAGCTCTCAGTTTCACCTGCCGGTGACCAGCAGCTCTCAGTTTTACCTGCCGGTGACCAGCAGCTCTCAGCTTCACCTGCCGGTGACCAGCAGCTCTCAGTTTCACCTGCCGGTGACCAGCAGCTCTCAGTTTTACCTGCCGGTCACCAGCAGCTCTCAGTTTTACCTGCCGGTGACCAGCAAGCTTCACCACCAGCAACCCTACAGCTATATTTGGAGGAAAAGGCAGAAGCTCGAAGGCCTCAAACCACCATCCCAAGTGTGAAGTATGAGGGCGGCAGCATCATGCTGTGGGCTGCTTATAGCTTGCCTATCTTATAGCTTGCCTAGCATATAGCTTACCTTGCTTATAGCTTACCTAGCTTACCTTGCTTATAGCTTACCTAGCTTATAGCTTGCCTAGCATATAGCTTACCTTGCTTATAGCTTACCTATCTTATAGCTTGCCTAGCTCATAGTTTACCTTGCTTATAGCTTACCTAGCTTATAGCTTGCCTAGCTTATAGCTTACCTTGCTTATAGCTTACCTAGCTTATAGCTTGCCTTGCTTATAGCTTGCCTTGCCTATAGCTTACCTAGCTTGTAGCTTGCCTTGCTTATAGCTTGCCTTGCTTATAGCTTACCTAGCTTATAGCTTGCCTTGCTTATAGCTTGCCTATCTTATAGCTTGCCTTGCTTATAGCTTGCCTTGCTTATAGCTTACCTTGCTTATAGCTTGCCTTGCTTATAGCTTGCCTTGCTTATAGCTTACCTAGCTTATAGCTTGCCTATATTATAGCTTGCCTTGCTTATAGCTTGCCTTGCTTATAGCTTACCTTGCTTATAGCTTGCCTTGCTTATAGCTTACCTAGCTTATAGCTTGCCTATATTATAGCTTGCCTTGCTTATAGCTTGCCTTGCTTATAGCTTGCCTTGCATATAGCTTACCTAGCTTATAGCTTGCCTTGCTTATAGCTTGCCTTGCTTATAGCTTGCCTTGCTTATAGCTTGCCTTGCTTATAGCTTACCTTGCTTATAGCTTGCCTTGCTTATAGCTTGCCTTGCTTATAGCTTGCCTTGCTTATAGCTTACCTAGCTTATAGCTTGCCTTGCTTATAGCTTGCCTAGCTCATAGTTTACCTTGCTTATAGCTTACCTTGCTTATAGCTTACCTAGCTTATAGCTTGCCTATCTTATAGCTTGCCTTGCTTATAGCTTACCTAGTTTATAGCTTGCCTTGCTTATAGCTTGCCTTGCTTATAGCTTACCTAGCTTGTAGCTTGCCTTGCTTATAGCTTGCCTTGCTTGTAGCTTGCCTTGCTTATAGCTTGCCTTGCTTATAGCTTACCTTGCTTATAGCTTGCCTTGCTTATAGCTTGCCTTGCTTATAGCTTGCCTTGCTTATAGCTTACCTAGCTTATAGCTTGCCTATCTTATAGCTTGCCTAGCTTATAGCTTACCTAGCTTATAGCTTGCCTATCTTATAGCTTGCCTAGCTTATAGCTTACCTAGCTTATAGCTTGCCTTGCTTATAGCTTACCTTGCTTATAGCTTGCCTATATTATAGCTTGCCTTGCTTATAGCTTGCCTAGCCGGAGCAGGTGCTGACAGATGTGATGTCGCCGGTCCGGCTGCATCTGGTGGCTCTGTTGTAAGTCTCCTGACATAGTTAGAGAGCACTGTGTGTCGAGCCATACTGTACTTATCTGGGCGCTAACAACGGATTTCCATTTACTCGTCTGCTCTTCTGCCTGTAAGCTCGGCTAAAACGCCAAACGTAAAGTGTACAGAGAGGACGCAGAAAGGCTTGCTGTGAGAGACGTACAGGAATCACTCAACATACGTTTAGTGTAAACAGGAAGTGGAGTACAGGCACGGTTGCTGTGACAACCACAAACAATACAGACTTCACACAAGGTAGTAACCTAATAAATATGAACTTTCCTTTGTATATGTATAGGGGATGTTTTTTTAGTCTTTATTATGAATTTAGATGTTTATTTTAACTATGAAAAATAACCCAATAAGCACCCTGTTGTTTAGGATGGGCCAGTTGTACCAGTGGGTGGGTCCAGGCCCGTTGGACCCACTCATAACGCTGCTGCTGCTCTAACTGAGGACTTCCTGCCAGTCTGAGCTCTGGGATGAACACAGTTTCTGAGTCTGACTCATTTTCCTTGAAAGTTTTGCTTCTTTCCGTCCTTTTCTCCTTGTTAACCGTCCTGTTTGATTCTCATTCTTCGTTCGACCCTTTGCAAACAGAACACCAGAACCCACATTAAACTTTTACAGCTCGAACAAACAGAGAAAATGGGTTCATCTGCAGAGTGCCGGGTCGAATGATGGAGGAATGAGAGGATGGAGAGGACCCCAGGGCAAGAGAGGGCTCATGTTTGTACAGTGGCCGTCAAACACAGGACTTTTTGTGCTTTTTTCAGTGGATCTTTGACATTTTTCCATCATCTTGGGTGAAAGCAACATTTAAATCTGTAACAAATGGTTCAACGTTAAAGCAGCTGCTGGAGTTTTCTCAAGGCTTGATTCTAAAGACCATTCTAACCTGGCATTATATCACGAATCTGCCTCTTCATCCTCAGATATCACTGACTTTAAAGCAAAATATGGATCCGAACCATCAAACTGAAATCATGAAACCAGAAGTTTCAGCTCTGAAACCAGAAGTTTCAGCTCTGAAACCAGAAGTTTCAGCTCTGAAACCAGAAGTTTCAGCTCTGAAACCTGAAGTTTCAGCTCTGAAACCTGAAGTTTCAGCTCTGAAACCTGAAGTTTCAGCTCTGAAACCTGAAGTTTCAGCTCTGAAACCTGAAGTTTCAGCTCTGAAACCTGAAGTTTCAGCTCTGAAACCAGAAGTTTCAGCTCTGAAACCTGAAGTTTCAGCTCTGAAACCAGAAGTTTCAGCTCTGAAACCTGAAGTTTCAGCTCTGAAACCTGAAGTTTCAGCTCTGAAACCTGAAGTTTCAGCTCTGAAACCAGAAGTTTCAGCTCTGAAACCTGAAGTTTCAGCTCTGAAACCTGAAGTTTCAGCTCTGAAACCTGAAGTTTCAGCTCTGAAACCTGAAGTTTCAGCTCTGAAACCTGAAGTTTCAGCTCTGAAACCAGAAGTTTCAGCTCTGGAACCTGAAGTTTCAGCTCTGAAACCAGAAGTTTCAGCTCTGAAACCAGAAGTTTCAGCTCTGAAACCTGAAGTTTCAGCTCTGAAACCTGAAGTTTCAGCTCTGAAACCTGAAGTTTCAGCTCTGAAACCAGAAGTTTCAGCTCTGAAACCTGAAGTTTCAGCTCTGAAACCTGAAGTTTCAGCTCTGAAACCTGAAGTTTCAGCTCTGAAACCTGAAGTTTCAGCTCTGAAACCTGAAGTTTCAGCTCTGAAACCTGAAGTTTCAGCTCTGATGGGGTCATTTCATCTGGTCTTTAGCAGCATTTTCCAACATGCCTGATAAACACGGTGAAACGATCTTTACTGAAGCATCAGATTATGAAAACAAGACAGTGACCCTCAACCCAAATGAGGAGAAGGGATTCTGAAACCAACTAAACTGTCAGTAAAAGAAAAAACGATCTCAAACCAGTCCTCATGCATCATTTCACACCTTTAAAGAAAAAGAGAGCCAGCTGTTGGACCCCAAAGACCTACTTTCCAAAGGTTTCAAGGACTTTGGGGGACAGTTTTAATGTTTCAGTACCACCTGCTGCTGTTTGGACTGAGCAGCTCCAGCAGCTCCTAGTTTGTCTGAACTTTATCTAACAGACCCTGAAGTCTGATGGCATCCAGATGAGCCTCTTTTTAAAACTCCTATTGACCCACTTCATGCCGCCTGTAAACATTTCCAGTCGATTTAAATGAAGCTTTCCGATGTCTTTGTATGTGAGACTAAGACTTTAGAAACAGGCAGAAGCATGAAGTGTGGCTGCAGCGCTGCATCACAGATGCTGGGAGCTGGCAGAGTTCATGTGTCTGTGATGGAAGTCCAGTGTCTTCCCCTCAGGCTCATCAGATTGGACCTTTTCAGAGGAATTACGCTTTATTTTTTATTCCTTTTCAACCTAAACAAATCAAATCTCTCCATCAGAGCTTCCAGCACACGGTAAAAAGTCAAGGAGAAGGTTTTAGTGCTAATCAGACCGGAGCCAACGTTTGATTTGCTTCCACCTTTCTGTGAGAGCATCCTCCTTCTGACTCATTTACCTCTCAGCATCAAGTGTTGCTAAATATGAGCTGAGTATTTTAATGCAATCAGCAATCAGTGTGCGGTGGTGCTGCCTGAAGACGAAGCAGTAATCAGCCCAGCCTGACCTGCTCCACATCACTCAGGAGGCTGAGGCAGAGCGTGGGCGCCGAAACTAACGCGAACCACTCAGCTTAACCCGAGAACCCCAACAGAACTTCATCTGGAACGGTTCCTGGTCTGGACTTGGATCCCAGCTGCTCCTCATCGGTCAGCCTCTCACACTTCAGTGAAATTATGTAGTTCTGCTTTTATTTATCACTCCTAACTGAGAGGTTTGTTACAATTTGGATGAAAACATCTTCGTCCATGAGTAAAGTTTCTCAGTTCTTCCTTTTCCCTGAACTCAAACGCTGCACAGATCCCACATCTGTGGGGTCACAAAGAGGAAGAAGTGGGTTCCCAGAGAGAAAATGATCAGATTTATGTTGCTTAAACCGGTCAGTTTCAGCTCCGGCTGCCCAGGAAGCTCTTCATATCCTCAGAGACACAACATGTTTCACTCCTACACCCCTAAATCAGGAAGGATTTGAGCCCTAAATCAGGAAGGATGTGAGCCCTAAATCAGGAAGGATTTGAGCCCTAAATCAGGAAGGATTTGAGCCCTAAATCAGGAAGGATTTGAGCCCTAAATCAGGAAGGATGTGAGCCCTAAATCAGGAAGGATGTGAGCCCTAAATCAGGAAGGATTTGAGCCCTAAATCAGGAAGGATTTGAGCCCTAAATCAGGAAGGGTGTGAGCCCTAAATCAGGAAGGGTGTGAGCCCTAAATCAGGAAGGGTGTGAGCCCTAAATCAGGAAGGATGTGAGCCCTAAATCAGGAAGGATTTGAGCCCTAAATCAGGAAGGATGTGAGCCCTAAATCAGGAAGGATGTGAGCCCTAAATCAGGAAGGATGTGAGCCCTAAATCAGGAAGGGTGTGAGCCCTAAATCAGGAAGGATGTGAGCCCTAAATCAGGAAGGATTTGAGCCCTAAATCAGGAAGGATGTGAGCCCTAAATCAGGAAGGACGTGAGCCCTAAATCAGGAAGGGTGTGAGCCCTAAATCAGGAAGGATGTGAGCCCTAAATCAGGAAGGATTTGAGCCCTAAATCAGGAAGGATTTGAGCCCTAAATCAGGAAGGATGTGAGCCCTAAATCAGGAAGGATGTGAGCCCTAAATCAGGAAGGATTTAAGCCCTAAATCAGGAAGGATGTGAGCCCTAAATCAGGAAGGATGTGAGCCCTAAATCAGGAAGGATGTGAGCCCTAAATCAGGAAGGATGTGAGCCCTAAATCAGGAAGGGTGTGAGCCCTAAATCAGGAAGGGTGTGAGCCCTAAATCAGGAAGGATTTGAGCCCTAAATCAGGAAGGATGTGAGCCCTAAATCAGGAAGGATGTGAGCCCTAAATCAGGAAGGATTTGAGCCCTAAATCAGGAAGGATTTGAGCCCTAAATCAGGAAGGATGTGAGCCCTAAATCAGGAAGGATTTGAGCCCTAAATCAGGAAGGATTCGAGCCCTAAATCAGGAAGGATTTGAGCCCTAAATCAGGAAGGATTTGAGCCCTAAATCAGGAAGGATGTGAGCCCTAAATCAGGAAGGATGTGAGCCCTAAATCAGGAAGGATGTGAGCCCTAAATCAGGAAGGATTTGAGCCCTAAATCAGGAAGGATGTGAGCCCTAAATCAGGAAGGATGTGAGCCCTAAATCAGGAAGGATTTGAGCCCTAAATCAGGAAGGATGTGAGCCCTAAATCAGGAAAGATTTGAGCCCTAAATCAGGAAGGATTTGAGCCCTAAATCAGGAAGGATTTGAGCCCTGAATCAGGAAGGATGCGAGCCCTAAATCAGGAAGGATTTGAGCCCTAAATCAGGAAGGATGTGAGCCCTAAATCAGGAAGGATGTGAGCCCTAAATCAGGAAGGATGTGAGCCCTAAATCAGGAAGGATTTGAGCCCTAAATCAGGAAGGATTTGAGCCCTAAATCAGGAAGGATGTG
Source organism: Leuresthes tenuis (assembly GCA_036924055.1). Taxonomy (NCBI): domain Eukaryota; kingdom Metazoa; phylum Chordata; class Actinopteri; order Atheriniformes; family Atherinopsidae; genus Leuresthes; species Leuresthes tenuis. Next base: position 870,187 of record JAVGWW010000024.1, on the reverse strand, counting down.
AGCCCTAAATCAGGAAGGATGTGAGCCCAGGCTCAGGGTTAATGGGGACAAATGATGGACTTACTGCTAGTGAAAAAACTTCCTCCATCTGGATCTCCACCTGACTTCAGCTGCAGGTGATGATGCTTTCACTGTACATCGGTTTTAACTCTTTAGTTCTTGCTTTTGGCTTGATGTTATCGAGCATGATCATAATGCTCCTCCAGTACTTTTTGTGCTCTTTGTTAAATCATTTAAACTATTCCCTGAGGTCCGGTTGTATGTATGAGACAGAGTTTCCTCAGATTACCTGTTTATAAGCTGTGGTCCTTCTCTCAGCCAAACTGAAACAGCAAAACTCACTCTGCCCACCCCCCTGCTGCCTGGGGTTCTTCATGCCTTCTTTACCATGACAACAGCTGTGCAAACATCAGGGGAGGAAGAGCAAACAGAAAGGGTTTCACTGAACAGAGCATCTCTGTCAGTGTGAACCAGAGTCAAACCCTGAAGAAGAAAGAGCTCCTGCTGAGGTTCGACCATCAGAGCTTCAACAGGTGAAGGGTCAGTTTCATCGGAGATGTGCACAGCGCAGCTCGTAGTAGTGCATGTGTACCGTTAATAACGGCGTTATAAGTTATATATTAACTAACCAACCAGTTAGCAGTAAGTTAGCAGTTAGCAGTAAGTTAGCAGTTACCTGTAAGTTAGCAGTTAGCTGTAAGTTAGCAGTAAGTTAGCAGTTAGCAGTAAGTTAGCAGTTAGCTGTAAGTTATCAGTTAGCTGTAAGTTAGCAGCAGATGCTAGCAAACAATGCTTTCTCATCAGCAGTAATGGACCAAGCCGGAGACCAAGTTGTTAAAACAGTGGGATGAAAAGTGTCTGCTGCACATTCACAGTCTTTAGCTAACTCTGCTGGAACATTAGCCTCAGATATAGTTTATCCACTGGGCTCTTATATCCTCTGAGGCTGCTGCTGGATGGAAGATGCATGCTCCTCAGTGCAGCTGACAGCAGAACATTTCCACCAGAAGCTGGCTTCATCCGCCCAGCAGGGTGGATCTGAGTGGGCGGGGCTTAGCAGAGGAGGCGGAGCCAACTTAAGGAGCGACGTACTTTAGGAATGAAAATCAGAACGAGTTTTACACTTATTGGTGACTTCAGACGCCCTGATATATGCTCCCAGGAACAGAAAGAGGGTTTTTATACAATATGGAAGCTTTAAATTTGTGATCTCAACAGATTTATGGTATTTTCTGATCTGCCTCTGTGGATGTTGGATGGTTTAGAGCCTGTTTAGGAACAGTCTCAGTTTAGAAAACCATTTACATGAAATTCTGTCTATGAAGAAACACAAAAGTCAATGAGAACCAATTCCACTGAGCCTTTTCCCCCCCAAACCACTGTTAATATGTCCGTTTTACACCGTCTCCTGCTGTGGTCAATGGTTCAGTATGTTTCCAACAGAATAATTAACCAATGAACCAGTTCCATGTCCTGTTTGCATGGGAGTCTTTGGCTGAAGTCTATCCAGGAGTTTTCTCTTCTCATCTTTACTTTATAAACGCTAACGTCACATGTTCACATTTCCTCTCCATCCTCCCTCTTTCGCTTCCCTTTAATCTCCTTTTCTGTCCCTCCTCTGCTCTCTTTCCTCTCACCTCCATTATATTCTCTTTCGCCCTCATTCATCAGAGGATGGATGGGCTCAGCACACCCACTCTTCCTCCCTCTGAGATCCAAACTGTTCAATAAAAGCAGAAATGCCTTCAGACTAATTCAGAGGAGAGTCTGAGGCTCACAGAGGTCAGACTGCTTGAGGTGATTCCTACGAATCATCTTCTGCAGCCATTTATTCAGACAGAAACAGATCACTGAGGTAAGAAGTCATATGTTAGAAACATGCCTCTAATCCGGGCTGTAAAGCAGGTCCTGGACCCGAGGCTTTCTGAAACCTCCTCAACCTGTGATGGAGGAGCAGGAAGCTCCCTTCAAACCAAAGGAAACATTTCTGCTGCTTGTATTCATGACCCTGAAACATCCCATAATTAAGCTGCTATAGGCCTGAAACATCCCATAGTTCTGCTGCTATAGGCCTGAAACATCCCATAGTTAAGCTGCTATAGGCTTAGACTGCTGGGGGAGCTCATCTGTCACACCTTTCCTCACTTTCCTCTCTTTTTCCTCCTGTTTAATTTCTCAGATGATTTTATGTCCATGTGACATTATTGTGGTTATTAACTTGTGTTTCCCTGTTCCAGCAGGTATCCTTTGAATGGTGTTATGGTGTTTTTCCCCCCTCTTTTCCCTCTTTTCTGTCTTCTCAAACCCCAGGTGGTCGAGGCGGATGGACACCCTTCCTGGTTCTGGTTCTGCCAGAGGTTTCTTCCTGGTTCTGGTTCTGCCAGAGGTTTCTTCCTGGTTCTACTAGAGGTTTCTTCCCGGTTCTGGTTCTACCAGAGGTTTCTTCCTGGTTCTGGTTCTGCCAGAGGTTTCTTCCTGGTTCTACCAGAGGTTTCTTCCTGGTTCTGGTTCTACCAGAGGTTTCTTCCTGGTTCTGGTTCTGCCAGAGGTTTCTTCCTGGTTCTACCAGAGGTTTCTTCCTGGTTCTGGTTCTGCCAGAGGTTTCTTCCTGGTTCTGGTTCTACCAGAGGTTTCTTCCTGGTTCTGGTTCTGCCAGAGGTTTCTTCCTGGTTCTGGTTCTGCCAGAGGTTTCTTCCTGGTTCTACCAGAGGTTTCTTCCTGGTTCTGCCAGAGGTTTCTTCCTGGTTCTGGTTCTGCCAGAGGTTTCTTCCTGGTTCTGGTTCTGCCAGAGGTTTCTTCCTGGTTCTACTAGAGGTTTCTTCCCGGTTCTGGTTCTACCAGAGGTTTCTTCCTGGTTCTGGTTCTGCCAGAGGTTTCTTCCTGGTTCTGCCAGAGGTTTCTTCCTGGTTCTGGTTCTGCCAGAGGTTTCTTCCTGGTTCTGGTTCTGCCAGAGGTTTCTTCCTGGTTCTGGTTCTGCCAGAGGTTTCTTCCTGTTAAAGGGAGTCGTTCCTTTCCACAGTCCCTCAGGCTCAGGACGGGAGATTAGACTGAAGACAAGTTTTGGTCCAATCTGTTGGTTTCCTTAGCTCGGATATTATTTTTGAATTGGCTCCATATGAATTAATTGGATTATGATTACAATGAATTCCAATTGGCTTGAATTGGAATTCAATTAAGTGCCTTGAGATGACAATTGTTGTAATCTGGCGCTTTATAAATAAAATTGAATTGAATTGAATTGAATTGAATTGAATTGAATTGAATTGAATTGAATTGAATTGAATTGAATTGAATTGAATTGAATTGAATTGAATTGAATTGAATTGAATTAATTTCTTTCTTTCTTTCTTTCTTTCTTTCTTTCTTTCTTTCTTTCTTTCTTTCTTTCTTTCTTTCTTTCTTTCTTTCTTTCTTTCTTTCTTTCTTTCTTTCTTTCTTTCTTTCTTTCTTTCTTTCTTTCTTTCTTTCTTTCTTTCTTCCTTTCTTTCTTTCACAGCTCATGACCATAAGTGAGGGTTTGATGAGTTGGATTCAGCAGGTATAGAAAGATGAGAGCTTTGGTCACACGTACCTCAGAGCTGTGGTAAAACAGTCTGTCCTTGGGCTCTAGTTTTGGCCTCCTCCACTTTTGGTCTCTTCTTCTTGGATGAAAACGCCGCCGTATTCAGGTGAATGTTGGGCTCAGCCTGAGGATGGATGTCCGGGTCCAGCTGCAGGATGGATTCTGATGATCAGACCCCCCGCCGAGGCGCTTTAATGCTGCAGATCTGTGTTTGGAGGCCTCCACATGCAGCTCTTCATCGAGCTGCTGCTCCTGTGGAAACGTGGCGTCTGCTGCGGCGTTTACGCTCACATTAAAGAGCGAATCAGAGGCGGTAATCAGGTCAAGGCAGGAGACCAGCCTCAGTATCAGCACATGGAAAATACTCATTAGATCTTTCATATCTGTGACGTTCAGGGAGTCAGATTTATATTAAAAGTCACATTTTGCTGTTTCAGGTCCACTTTCTGGACCCTCAGTCCTTGGGGAGATGAGTGTTTCTTTTCATGTGTCTGTTGATCTTCACAGCTTAATGGGAACACTTCATCTTCCTCCCTATCTGTCTCTGTCACAAGGCCAGCATCTTATATGCTGTTACATAAAGCTGTTATATAAGCAGCTGACAGGAGCCATAGGATGAATGAAGAGAGGGGGGGGAGGTGAGGAAGAGGAGGACACAGGAGGATGTGAAAGGGAGGAAAAATCATCATCTTTCTGCAGTAACCTGCTTCCTTTAGGACTGACTGAGCCTAAAACCTGGATTCTTTATTCTAACTGTGTTTTAAGTCCAAAAACTAATAAAAACTCAGCTCTTTGGGATCACAGTGTCGTTGTAAACCTGAGGGAGGAGAAGTTGTTATTTCATGAGCTGCCAGCTGCTGGTGTAATTCACAGTGTGGCCTGATGGTGGCAGTGCGGCGTCATCGAAACCCAGACACAGAAATGTTCTGTAACACGATGGAGGACCTCAGGGATGAGACTGTGCCTGAGAACTGATGTGAGTTTGGAGTTAATCCTCATGTCTGAAACATCCACAGATATTCCTCCATTTCTTTTTACTTTACTTCCTGTCTGAACTCAACATATTTCATTAGTGTATAATGTTTCCTTCTCCCAACACCTAAAGTGTGACGGTCCATCCCAGACGCCTCCGAGCCCAGAGAAGTGGACGCCGCCTCTGGACGAGGTTAACATCAGGCTTCTTTTCTGCACAGTAAAGCTTGTGAATGGAACTCTGTATTGTGGTGCTGGACAAAGGTTTCCACAGTAATCCCTTGTCCAGGTGCTTCTATCAGCTGATATAAAGTCAAAAGTAATGTCAGGATCACAGTTTTTATTAATGAGCCTTTTTCTTTTTTAAATCACTCATTTAGCCCCACTGACTGTATCATAGTTGGATTATCAGCCGAAGCCCTGGAGGCTTCTTATGTGGAGTCTTTGTTTCCAGCTGGAGCGAGAAAAGCTGCTTCCATCTGACTTCTGCTGCATTTATCAATCAAACACTTATTAATGGTTAAATTACAATAAAACTGAGTTATTCAGCTCATGTAACAAGCTTAATCTGACAAAAAAACGGATCGAGTTAAAATCCCGAGATAACTCGATCCAAACAGACGACAGCGGATCGCATCGAGCGTTCTGCGCATGCTCCAGATTTTTTCCCGCGATCGTCACCCGGAAGTGGAAGGAGACGATATTCCTGTTATTGTCGTCAGAAAGAAAGAAACAAGCCGATGGAGAACGTTGTGCATCGTCTGTTCCATAACCAGCTCATCACAGATGGAGAGGGACGCAGCTTCATCTCGCTCTGCGTTCGCCATCTTTCTGAATGCCTGAGTTTGTTGTTGTTGGCGGTGAAGACGTCAACAGGAAGTGGCTCTATTAGCGATAGCTGAAATGGGGACAGCGCCACCTATGGTACCGGGGTATGACATGCTTTGTGCCAGTGATTCCATTCATTCACCGCCATATATCCAAGGATAATTACCCTCAGATAAGGAGCAGAACCCAACTGTAGCTATAATCCAGTTAATCTCAGCATGTAGACCCACTGACTGATATAAAGATCTAATGGGAAGTTGTTTGTTTCTCCTGCTGGATGAATCCTCAGATTTCAGTGGAAACACAACTTGTTGTTATTTATGAGCACAAACTATTCTGCAAAAGTCTGGAGGGGAAAACCAGAGGAGAAGACATTTTTCTTCTTCTGGATATCAGTGACGGGCCGTGGGGGGTCCATTAAAACAGAAAAGCCCAACATGTCACACACTGGGAGGCGCTGAGATCCAGGAAATGGGTCCTGTGTCACATGATGTTACAACAGCAGCGAGGAGATGAGCTTCGTTAAGTCAAGGTTACTCAGTTAACCTTTAAAAAGCATCAAATAGGTTTTTATGTCTCATATTTGGAATTTAAAAGTGTTTTTTTTAGTTAAAAAGTTAAATAAATCAGACACTGAAGTCTTTTCTTTCAGCCTTTTCCCTCCAAAATGATTCGCTCTGTTTGGGGTCCTTGGCTTATAAAAACATCACAGTTTGAGACGCACAGAAACCGCTGCTGAAAGAGGTCCAAGCTCCACGTTCCACCTGCTGCTCTGCAGACAGGAAGTCAGACGAGCTTTAAAACAACGCCACAATCATCCCGTCGGATGCATCTGTCACCATGAGTGGGTGGAAGATGCTCGCTTTCTGCACCCCCGGGCAACTTAAATCAGTGTGTGTGCACGTGTGTGCACGTGTGTGCACGTGTCCTGGTGAGGAGAAGCCATGCATTAGTCATCAGCTCAGCTTTCTGCTCACAGCTGATGGAACATCGCTAACGCCGCACTCGGCTGGTTCTCACCAACATAATAATTAATGTCACATTTAAACATTAATTCTTTTTATCTTTTCAGGCTGTTTGCAGCAACTGGAAATTTTATGGAACTTTATGACTAATTTAAACTGGAATTAAGGCATCGTTACAAAGTTATTCTCCAGCACAGAGACTGTGATTATTCTGCTAACCTTAAGATGAAAGCAGAAAAGTGTTTGTGAGGAGCTTTAAATGAGGATCTGATCTGGATGGATTAACAGTTCATCAGCTCATTTCAAAGCTGTTAAAACAAGTTAAAGAAATGTAAAATAAAAAAAGCTGAGCTTTTAATTAGCTGATTCATTAACTCCCACTACAGAAGTAAAAAAAAAGAAAGAAAGAAGCTTTTAGAGCTTTTTTTGGTTCAGTAAAAACGTGTCTTCAGTTATTAGAAGCTTTGTTTTGTCCTGGTTAAGCTGTAAAAAAGTGTTGTGACATCCAGCTCCTTACATCTAAACTAAAATTAAAAGCCTATGTGACATAAATCCTGTGATTATAGAGTGAAAAGGGGTGAAGAACGGAGCCCTGAGGACCTCCACAGGCAGTTCATTTAAAAACACATTCATTCAGCCAAGTGAATCAGAAGCTGTGGTCACATCTGAGTGATGCTTTGCTCCCTGAAAAAAGATTTTAATGTAATTTTCCACAGATGTTTTGAGGTAAAAGTTTCTCGTCTGAGTCGGAGTGACATCATCATCATCTCTCAGAGACAGAACACAGTGATGAAGCCTGAACACGATGAGGAAGAAAAAGAGAAAACAATCAGTGCTTCCACTTTGGCTCTTCTACTTTACAGTGAAATATTTACTGTTCTGCTTCCTTTGTTTTAAGTTTTCATTTTCATCTTAATTCTTCCCATTATGTCAGTCAGCATGTAGCTTCTTCCTTTGTTTAAGGGAGGCAACACAATCTTATTGCTCCTGAAATCTACTGTTTCAGAAAACACTGACAGGTGATTCGCTTGGGAACGGTGAGCTATGACTTCTGGGAGCAAATCATTGTGTGATGTTCAGGAAATCTGCTGGAAGCAATTGGATCTTACCTAAACAAACAAGAAAACTCTTTGCAGAGTTGGCTCCGCCTCCTCCGCTAAGCCCCGCCCTCTCACCTCCATCCTGCTGGACGGATGAAGCCAGCTTCTGGTGGAAATGTTCTGCTGTCAGCTGCACTGAGGAGCATGCATCTTCCATCCAGCAGCAGCCTCAGAGGATATAAGAGCCCAGAGGATAAACTATATCTGAGGCTAATGTTCCAGCAGAGTTAGCTAAAGACTGTGAATGTGCAGCAGACACTTTTCATCCCACTGTTTTAACAACTTGGTCCAGTTCAACGCTGGACTGAAGGAACTGAGCCACAAAGAGGATCAGTTCCAGCTCTCAGAGCCTGAACTTCAGAGCAGGGAAATGGAAGCATCTGAGAAATAACTCCTCATGGTTTATTTACTGATTTATTTCTTCCTTTAGCAGCAGCTAACGCTAACAGCTTAGCTAATGAAATAACTCCTCATGGTTTATTTACTGATTTATTTCTTCCTTTAGCAGCAGCTAACGCTAACAGCTAAGCTAATGAAATAACTCATCATGGTTTATTTACTGATTTATTTCTTCCTTTAGCAGCAGCTAACGCTAACAGCTTAGCTCATGAAATAACTCCTCATGGTTTATTTACTGATTTATTTCTTCCTTTAGCAGCAGCTAACGCTAACAGCTTAGCTAATGAAATAACTCCTCATGGTTTATTTACTGATTTATTTCTTCCTTTAGCAGCAGCTAACGCTAACAGCTTAGCTAATGAAGTAACTCCTCGTGGTTTATTTACTGATTTATTTCTTCCTTTAGCAGCAGCTAACGCTAACAGCTTAGCTCATGAAATAACTCCTCATGGTTTATTTACTGATTTATTTCTTCCTTTAGCAGCAGCTAACGCTAACAGCTTAGCTAATGAAATAACTCCTCATGGTTTATTTACTGATTTATTTCTTCCTTTAGCAGCAGCTAACGCTAACAGCTTAGCTAATGAAATAACTCCTCGTGGTTTATTTACTGATTTATTTCTTCCTTTAGCAGCAGCTAACGCTAACAGCTTAGCTAATGAAATAACTCCTCGTGGTTTATTTACTGATTTATTTCTTCCTTTAGCAGCAGCTAACGCTAACAGCTTAGCTAATGAAATAACTCCTCATGGTTTATTTACTGATTTATTTCTTCCTTTAGCAGCAGCTAACGCTAACAGCTTAGCTAATGAAATAACTCCTCATGGTTTATTTACTGATTTATTTCTTCCTTTAGCAGCAGCTAACGCTAACAGCTAAGCTAATGAAATAACTCATCATGGTTTATTTACTGATTTATTTCTTCCTTTAGCAGCAGCTAACGCTAACAGCTTAGCTCATGAAATAACTCCTCATGGTTTATTTACTGATTTATTTCTTCCTTTAGCAGCAGCTAACGCTAACAGCTTAGCTAATGAAATAACTCCTCATGGTTTATTTACTGATTTATTTCTTCCTTTAGCAGCAGCTAACGCTAACAGCTTAGCTAATGAAGTAACTCCTCGTGGTTTATTTACTGATTTATTTCTTCCTTTAGCAGCAGCTAACGCTAATAGCTTAGCTAATGAAATAACTCCTCATGGTTTATTTACTGATTTATTTCTTCCTTTAGCAGCAGCTAACGCTAACAGCTTAGCTAATGAAATAACTCCTCATGGTTTATTTACTGATTTATTTCTTCCTTTAGCAGCAGCTAACGCTAACAGCTTAGCTAATGAAATAACTCCTCGTGGTTTATTTACTGATTTATTTCTTCCTTTAGCAGCAGCTAACGCTAACAGCTTAGCTAATGAAATAACTCCTCGTGGTTTATTTACTGATTTATTTCTTCCTTTAGCAGCAGCTAACGCTAACAGCTTAGCTAATGAAATAACTCCTCATGGTTTATTTACTGATTTATTTCTTCCTTTAGCAGCAGCTAACGCTAACAGCTTAGCTAATGAAATAACTCCTCATGGTTTATTTACTGATTTATTTCTTCCTTTAGCAGCAGCTAACGCTAACAGCTTAGCTAATGAAATAACTCCTCATGGTTTATTTACTGATTTATTTCTTCCTTTAGCTGCAGCTAACGCTAACAGCTTAGCTAATGAAATAACTCCTCGTGGTTTATTTACTGATTTATTTCTTCCTTTAGCAGCAGCTAACGCTAACAGCTTAGCTAATGAAATAACTCCTCATGGTTTATTTACTGATTTATTTCCTCCTTTAGCAGCAGCTAACGCTAACAGCTTAGCTAATGAAATAACTACTCATGGTTTATTTACTGATTTATTTCTTCCTTTAGCAGCAGCTAACGCTAACAGCTTAGCTAATGAAGATGACGTACACCAACTTCTAAGGAGTTCCTGCTGTTCCTTTCTGAAAGATGAACATTATTGTTCCCACATTACTTTGTTAGCTGAAGCTAACGCTAACAGCTTAGCTAATGAAATAACTCCTCGTGGTTTATTTACTGATTTATTTCTTCCTTTAGCAGCAGCTAACGCTAACAGCTTAGCTAATGAAATAACTCCTCATGGTTTATTTACTGATTTATTTCCTCCTTTAGCAGCAGCTAACGCTAACAGCTTAGCTAATGAAATAACTCCTCATGGTTTATTTACTGATTTATTTCTTCCTTTAGCAGCAGCTAACGCTAACAGCTTAGCTAATGAAATAACTCCTCATGGTTTATTTACTGATTTATTTCTTCCTTTAGCAGCAGCTAACGCTAACAGCTTAGCTAATGAAATAACTACTCATGGTTTATTTACTGATTTATTTCTTCCTTTAGCAGCAGCTAACGCTAACAGCTTAGCTAATGAAGATGACGTACACCAACTTCTAAGGAGTTCCTGCTGTTCCTTTCTGAAAGATGAACATTATTGTTCCCACATTACTTTGTTAGCTGAAGCTAACGCTAACAGCTTAGCTAATGAAATAACTCCTCGTGGTTTATTTACTGATTTATTTCTTCCTTTAGCAGCAGCTAACGCTAACAGCTTAGCTAATGAAATAACTCCTCATGGTTTATTTACTGATTTATTTCCTCCTTTAGCAGCAGCTAACGCTAACAGCTTAGCTAATGAAATAACTCCTCATGGTTTATTTACTGATTTATTTCTTCCTTTAGCAGCAGCTAACGCTAACAGCTTAGCTAATGAAATAACTCCTCATGGTTTATTTACTGATTTATTTCCTCCTTTAGCAGCAGCTAACGCTAACAGCTTAGCTAATGAAATAACTCCTCATGGTTTATTTACTGATTTATTTCTTCCTTTAGCAGCAGCTAACGCTAACAGCTTAGCTAATGAAATAACTCCTCATGGTTTATTTACTGATTTATTTCTTCCTTTAGCAGCAGCTAACGCTAACAGCTGAGCTAATGAAATAACTCATCATGGTTTATTTACTGATTTATTTCTTCCTTTAGCAGCAGCTAACGCTAACAGCTTAGCTAATGAAATAACTCCTCATGGTGTATTTACTGATTTATTTCTTCCTTTAGCAGCAGCTAACGCTAACAGCTTAGCTAATGAAGATGACATACACCAACTTCTAAGGAGTTCCTGCTGTTCCTTTCTGAAAGATGAACATTATTGTTCCCACATCACTTTGTTTATTACAGGTAATCTGACCAAGACCTGCCTCCTACATCTCACATCATACTCTATATCAGGATTTCAGAGAGTGAGAAAGTTTAACCGTCTGCACAAGTCAGAGCTATATATATATATATATATATATATGTATATATCTGTCTGTGCTTGTGTAAAAATGTGTCTCAGTGCGTCTGTTTATCGCTCAGACATTTATATTCAGTGATGGAATGGATCTAATGCTCCAATCATCATTTCTGACTCCTGATACTTATTATTATTATTATTCACTTTAACAGCAGGGATACAGACATGTGCATGTGTGCATGTGTGCGTGCGTGTGTGCGTGCATGTGTACATGCACCCTCCTCCAGGTTCATCTTGCTGCTGCCATCAATCCTTCAGTTTTATGGCAGATAGAGGAAACACTACAGAAATGAAGATTAGTGAAGCTGCACCAACACGATGCTGCAGTCACCTCGAATCCCCCCAAAACACCCAAACACGTGCACACACACGTGCACACACCCACACGCACACAGAAGGCAAGTTTTGAAATGTTTTCCAGCTCCTTCAGGAGGACCTGGAGGTGTTCCCAGACCAGAGGAGATACACTGAATAATCCATCCAGCGTTCTCTGGTCACCGACTCTTCAACATGAGCCCAAAGCCCCCGGTGGAAGGCGCCCAGGAGGACCAGGTCACACTTTGAAGCTCAGTGGAGGGAGATTCCTGCAGGGATGTTGGAACGTAGCTCACCCAGTATAGCTGAAGATCTCAGGATCGGCTTCCTCTGAACTTCGATGTTCCAGCTGCAGCTCTGAGAAAATCACAAAGTGTTTTCAGTTATGAACAAGCAGCCCAGGTCCTCAGGTCCTCAGGTCCTCAGGTCCTCAGGTCCTCAGGTCCTCAGGTCCTCAGGTCCTCAGGGCCGCTGGGGACGGAGGGGACCTGACCCCCAGATTCATAGAGACCCCGATCTGTCCGTACTTCAGGGGGCAAACATCGAACCAATGATTAATGCCTCGGTCCTTTGACTAATTTACATTGCATCGAGGCGTTTGTGTGTATAACTAATGATGCGTTCCAGTTGGACACGGAGGTCGGAATTTCCTAGATCCAAGTCAGATTTTTAATCTGGACCCCAGGTGAAGTCGGATCCGGCTCAGAAAGTCGGGTTAATCTTACCAGCCTTTGTCTGTTTGTCAGGCTGGGAAAACTCAACTTTGGGTCACATTGTTCCGAGCTCCAAGGTCCGAGTTTTACTGTAAATGAACGCCAAAGGGACTCCCCAGGGTCCTAAAGAGTTAGGGTTATCCTCCTAAAGAGGAACGTGTTGTTGCATGATTTCAATTCAGGAAAAAAAGAAACAAAATGATGAGACAAAGGAGAATCAGAGCGTTTTTTCTAAACAATGTAAGTAGGCTAGAATCCTTTTGTAAGGTTGAGTAGCACAGCTAGTCTGGCATTGATAAATGGCATTTGCTCTTACCCGAAGTAGGCTAAATGTAAAAAAAAAAGCCTTTTTAGGCTTTAGGTTCGTGTTTTTTCATAAGAAACTGTTCAGTGAAATCACAAGATTTCAATTGTTAACATTATCCTCCTGGATTGAAACAAACTATTAGCCCATCGGGTACAAAAGTAACTTATGGAGAGGAAATCATTTTTTGACAGTCTTATCCCAGCAGTCCAGAGAGGGAACTGGGTCAGGTGTTAGATACACGCTGAAAACAGCTAGTTTTCTCCCTTTGACTGCTGTTATAATGACAGTTTTACATAAAAACTGACCCTAAAAGTGGCCCTCCACCTTCATTTGTGCCATAAAACACCAGGATGCTTGGATTCCTTTACGTGAGGCAAAAAGTAATTTTGAATCCGGAGACATCTTCAGACTGGGATGTTCTGATTGTCCTGAACTGCTCACTTCAGCCAGTGTCATCCACAAGGAAGCAACTCTGAGATGTTTACAAGCCGGCAGAGACCCTGAGTTCCTGCTTAGGTTTTAGCAGCCGGCACTGATCCACAATCAGGACAAAATCCAGATCACTCCTCCAGAAGTTGAGGGTCTTTGGTGGGTTAGAACCTCCTTCCACCATCTGCTGCTCTTCTGGATCTGCTCTGGACTCAATCTTTCTTGGACGATACTCAACTGAAAAAAGGATTTCACGACAGCGTGTCATGTAGTGAAAAATGCTGCGTTCAGGGACACGTTCACTTCTCCGTTCATTGGGGCGTCACAGCAGATGTCGACAGGTGTCAACATCAGACAGGATGGGCTGAAAGTTGTGCTGCTTTACAGGGAATTTAGCACATTATACAGACTATCACACACACATTTTATCTTTGGACAGCACAGGGAAAGTGGGTTTCAGCAGCTTGTGTGATTAGCTGGCAGGTTGCCAGGATCTTTTTAGTTTGGCTGGAATTATTTCCTCCATTCTGTTCAATATTGACACAGATTAAACTGGTCAAACTCTCACATGTGTGTGTTTGGTCAAACAGGCTGAATCCCTCTCAGGAGGAAGGTGACACTGAAAGTGACACGACACACAGGGCGAAAGTCCAAGCTTTAGTTTTAGTGAACAAAAAGGAAAAAACGGGACCAAAAAGTCTACGAAATTGGGAGTAAATCAGGCAGAATGAGAGTAAAGCGATGAGTAAAGCTATCTGTCTACCACAGAGTTGTGTAATTAGTTTATTTAACAGTTGAAAGAAGTGATTTTCTTCTCTGTTTTGAACCAAATGCAGAATCTGGTGCAGCAACACACTCAGTAAAAGTTGCTCTGGAGTCAAAGTTCTGGGAGATTCTGCAGACTGAACTGTATCTAATAAACTATCGGTCAACTGTGTTGTTCTGTGAGGTCATAGGTCAGCATCAACGAGCTCCAGATATTCTGCCGGGCCCGAGAGGGACTGTGCTCCCGTCACATTTCCAGGTTAAATCTCCACTTTCTTCTTCTTCTTCTTCTTCATCTCTCTGAAGGTTTCTCTTCTTCTACGAGGATTTTAAGGCAGAAACATGGTTCTCCGGTGTGAAAGGAAGCAAAAATAGATATAAATGTTTCATTGATGGGTCATAAAAACAGAAGTTTCCAGAGATCTCTGCTGCTGTGCATCCAGCCGATCATTCATCTGTCTGAACCTGAACCGGAGTCCAAACAGAGCGCAGAACTGGCTCTGAAGCAGCAGGAAAAAACACATTCAGACACTGTTTCCCCGACAGAATTAGGAACACTCCTACATGTGTAGGAGTGTGTCGGCTGTTAGGATGCCTGCAGGCTGTTGTGTCAGACTGACTTATTATGATTCCATCAGTAGTAAAAGCTTGCTGGGAGTTTGAATCCTCTGTCTGACACACAAACTCTGTTCTCTGCAGACACACACAGTGTTTGCAGCTCACAGTTTTTACAGGTTTCAGTAACTTTTGTTCTTTTCAGACATGAGAAACATTAAAGTCTGTGACAGATTCGTCTTTAAGGCCGTCTGACAGGAGATAAAGTCAAAGGAAAAGGGAGAATCCTGTTCTCCTGTCCCAGCTCTGAGACGACGACTCTGCAGAGGCTCGACGATACGAGGAGTCCGACCTCACGCTGGAGGTGTCCGCACACGTCTGAGTGGGAGCGTTCAGACACGCTCGTGAATACGAGCGTTTGATGCAGAGCCAGGAATAACACAGCTGTCTGCTTCATGTCTGCTCATCTGAACTCATGTAGCAGCAGCTCAGCTGCGAGGTTCCTGTTCTCCTTTACTCTGCATCAGTGGCACTCACCTGCAGGGGCGTGCACGGTATTTTAAGGGCCCTAACCTGGACTGTGGTAAGATTGGCACCTTTCATGTGGGTGACCTGGGTTCAAATCACCTGCATGAAAGGTATTACCTCCAGTAGGGGTCCCTTACCCTACCTGTTAGCTGCTTTGGATAAAATGCTAAATGCATAAACCTGCAAAAGGGCCCCACCCCACAGCTCCAAGTGGCCCCCATCAGCATGAACATCAAACTATCCACAAACTCATTTTATAGCCATAACTTCAGAGTAATCAATAAAGAACAAACGCTGCCATCCACCTATCAGAGGCGGGAACAGATGTGGAACAGCTGCTGTCAGCACCAGAAGCTTTAAAGCACTCATCCTGCAGGAAACACAACATCCAAACTGCTTCAGATCAGTTTAATCTAATCTAATCTAATATAAATTTAATATAAACCAAACATGAGCGTCAGCTGCAGGCATGTTTGTTTCCACTGTAAATTATATCAGTTTATGCAACATAAGTTATAAAGTTTCCTTGTAAAACAGCAGCTGTTGGGTGATGTTAAAGATTAAACTCATAAGTACGAGCAGGTTTACTTCTCATTGTTTTTAGTTATCATCCAACCGAAAATGAGAAAACAAAAACTCTCTTGTTTGACATTTTTCTCTCAATGCTTCAGCTGGTTTGTATCCAGCTGTTTAAAACTCACATTACTTTATGATAAGCGTTCAGCAACATTTTAGCCAGTTTTAACATTATAAAATGGCATCTCATTAAGTCGAGCTGCTAACGCTGCCACAGACATAAAAACCAGGACAACGGCATCCTTTTTTCCTTTTTAGCTTGTTTATGACAGCAAGAGTGTCTTCTCACCTTGGTTCTGGTAAGTTCTGTGGTACCGTAACATAAACTGATGTTCTGAACTGCTGTATCTCAGCCTCCAGGCCTCCGGGTCACTTTCAGACTGGAATATGCAGAACAAAGGTCTGAGGTAACCCTGTAACCCTCTGATGTGACCCTAACCCTAACCCTGTAACCCTCTGATGTGACCCTAACTCTAACCCTGTAACCCTCTGATGTGACCCTAACTCTAACCCTGTAACCCTCTGATGTGACCCTAACCCTAACCCTGTAACCCTCTGATGTGACCCTAACTCTAACCCTGTAACCCTCTGATGTGACCCTAACTCTAACCCTGTAACCCTCTGAGGTGACCCTAACCCTGTAACCCTCTGATGTGACCCTAACCCTCTGATGTGACCCTAACCCTCTGATGTGACCCTAACCCTAACCCTGTAACCCTCTGATGTGACCCTAACCCTTTAACTCTCTGATGTGACCCTAACCCTAACCCTGTAACCCTCTGATGTGACCCTAACTCTAACCCTGTAACCCTCTGATATGACCCTAACCCTCTGATGTGACCCTAACCCTCTGATGTGACCCTAACCCTAACCCTGTAACCCTCTGATGTGACCCTAACCCTTTAACTCTCTGATGTGACCCTAACCCTAACCCTGTAACCCTCTGATGTGACCCTAACTCTAACCCTGTAACCCTCTGATATGACCCTAACCCTCTGATGTGACCCTAACCCTAACCCTGTAACCCTCTGATGTGACCCTAACTCTAACCCTGTAACCCTCTGATGTGACCCTAACTCTAACTGTAACCCTCTGATGTGACCCTAACCCTAACCCTGTAACCCTCTGATGTGACCCTAACCCTAACCCTGTAACCCTCTGAGGTGACCCTAACCCTCTGATGTGACCCTAACCCTAACCCTGTAACCCTCTGATGTGACCCTAACCCTAACCCTGTAACCCTCTGAGGTGACCCTAACCCTCTGATGTGACCCTAACCCTAACCCTGTAACCCTCTGATGTGACCCTAACCCTTTAACTCTCTGATGTGACCCTAACCCTAACCCTGTAACCCTCTGATGTGACCCTAACTCTAACCCTGTAACCCTCTGATATGACCCTAACCCTCTGATGTGACCCTAACCCTAACCCTGTAACCCTCTGATGTGACCCTAACTCTAACTGTAACCCTCTGGTGTGACCCTAACCCTAACCCTGTAACCCTCTGATGTGACCCTAACCCTAACCCTGTAACCCTCTGATGTGACCCTGTAACCCTCTGATGTGACCCTAACCCTTTAACCCTCTGATGTGATTCTAACCCTGTAACCCTCTGATGTGACCCTAACCCTTTAACCCTCTGATGTGATTCTAACCCTGTAACCCTCTGATGTGACCCTAACCCTTTAACCCTCTGATGTGATTCTAACCCTGTAACCCTCTGATGTGACCCTAACCCTGTAACCCTCTGATGTGACCCTAACCCTAACCCTGTAACCCTCCGATGTGACCCTGTAACCCTCTGATGTGACCCTAACCCTTTAACCCTCTGATGTGACCCTAACCCTCTGATGTGACTCTAACTCTCTGATGTGACCCTAACTCTAACCCTGTAACCCTCTGATGTGACCCTAACTCTAACCCTGTAACCCTCTGATGTGACCCTAACTCTAACCCTGTAACCCTCTGATGTGACCCTAACTCTCTGATGTGACCCTAACCCTCTGAGGTGACCCTAACCCTAACCCTCTAACTCTCTGATGTGACCCTAACTCTAACCCTGTAACCCTCTGATGTGACCCTAACTCTCTGATGTGACCCTAACCCTCTGAGGTGACCCTAACCCTAACCCTGTAACCCTCTGATGTGACCCTAACTCTCTGATGTGACCCTAACCCTAACCCTTTAACCCTCTGATGTGATTCTAACCCTAACCCTTTAACCCTCTGAGGTGACCCTAACCCTAACCCTTTAACCCTCTGAGGTGACCCTAACCCTAACCCTTTAACCCTCTGATGTGACCCTAACCCTAACCCTGTAACCCTCTGATGTGACCCTAACTCTAACCCTGTAACCCTCTGATGTGACCCTAACTCTCTGATGTGACCCTAACCCTGTAACCCTCTGATGTGACCCTAACCCTGTAACCCTCTGATGTGACCCTAACCCTAACTGTAACCCTTTTCCTAAACCTAGTCTCTGTGTGAGTCAGACACCGACAGTTTTAGGGTTCAAAGCAGCTGAAATGCTGTTGCTGTAATTCTCATTCTGCTGTTGTTTCCTCTGTGGTGCTGAATCTCAGAACACTTGATATGTTGAACACTCGGTTCTGATTGGTTTGTGCTGACGTGCTGAACGGTTTTCAGAACCGAGCCGTCTGTGAGCGGACCTCAGCAGAATGTCTCCTCTTTCATGACATTCCTGCCTTTTAGACATCCGGTCTCTCTCTTTAGGAGCCATTTTGGACTCGGTTCAGCTGGCTGCACCGAAACGGTCAAGTTTTAAAAACGCTGAGCTGCAACTTCCGGTCAAGCGTATCAAAATAAAAGCAGCTGATCTCATGACGCTCACAGGCAGAGACCTTCTGAAGGTAAATGTGAACACAACAGGGGACACTTTCACTCTGGCGTATTAAATGTAGAATTCTGCTTTATTTTACTTCTTTCTTCAACTCACTGACACCTGTTTTATCTTCATTTCCACTTTAATTATATTCTTCTGTTATTTTCCGCTCTGCTCTGATTGTGGCTCATAATTAAGCTCGAATGATGCAAAAACTCAGCCTCAGATCCAACCCAAATGGTGTAAATCCACCCAGTTCTCACAGCTTTCACCGGTGCCATTCCTGGTCCAAAAGTAGCCCCCATTTATGTGTCTCCTGTGAGGAACTGGACCGGGACCAGAACCCAACGGGGAGTTTGCAGGTCTGACCTTGGTTTTTGGTCTGAGTGGATCTGAATGAGCCCACAGGGTCCAAACCCAGCAGGATTTCAGGTTAGATGAAATCAGTCTCAACATCTGGACGGAACCGAGGTGTGAAGGAGACGGATCACGGTGCTGCTTTTAGAAATCGATGTGGTCTGTTTTTAAAATGTAACTGAGAACAGCACCGATGGTGTTTCACATCAGCTGGTTAAAGGGAGACGAACCCCAGCTGATGCTCGGTCTCTGAGCAGAACAACCAGCCTCCATGTGAGGCTCCACTGCTCCGGCACCGCCCGCTGGGCTTTTGTTCTGAAACAGGAAGCAGGAGGCGCGCGGGAGGCCGCCGCAGCTTGACTAACTCCTCCAGCCTGCTCCTCCCCGGCAGCCCAAAGCAGAGAGGGGAGAGAGGACGAGGCGGCGGAGAGAGCTGCACGGAGGCCGGAGAGCAGGAGAGCAGGAGAGCAGGAGAGCTGAGACTGTGACCCTGACCGGGCTGAGCTGCCGCTTCTGCCGCCCTGCGCGGTTCCGACCCGGTGAGGACTTCCCCGCGGAGCTGCTGCGTTCTGCAGGAACGGGAGGCGGAGGCTGCTGGCTGGATTACAACACACACACTTACACACCGCACCGCGCTCCAGCAGCCCGGCGGACCCCCGGGGCCTGGCTGCGGGTCGCGGTTCCGCGCAGCGTCCCGGACCTGTTGGACCCGTCTGTAAATGTTGGAGGAGGATCCGGAGGACAGCACGAGGCAGGCTGGCGGCGCCTCCAAGTAGAGCAGAGGACATGAGGCTGTCCCGGCTGAGCTGCGCGCTGCTGCTGGCGGCTCTGTGTGCAGGTGAGGAGCCGCTCTGTGTGCGTGTGCGCGTGTGCGCGGCGGGGGGTCCGGCTGGGGAGAGGTTCTGGACATTTGTGTGTTTATTGGAGCTGTTGCTGCTCTGCAGGAACCAGAATCATCTCCGAACCTCAGAACGCACGCAGCGGGGTTCTGGTTCTGTTCGGGATGGTTCCGTGTCCTCGCGCACCCTCTCAGCCTTTGTGAGAGCGGCACCTGAACCCAGCCCGCTATTTGCCTTCAATCGGATTCGGTATGCGTGCGTGCGCGCGTGCACGGAGGCTGCCGCTCCATTGTCTGCTCTGGCTTGCATCCGGATCAATAACCGATCAGTAGCGCGCGCGCGCGCGCCTCACATGCTCTCTTTTTACCGCTTAATTTTTACTCCTTTTTACGCACGAGCTTCTTACTACGACACGCGGGCGTGTGAATGAATGAATGAATGAACGGCCTCGTAGTAGGCAGAGGGGGCGTGCACGCGTGCTCGCCGGACAGATACTACGCGGATACTCACACGTGCAGGCATGTGAACGCATCTGTCTGCGTGAGATTCACACCTGGAGCAGGTGACAGTGCGCGCTCTGTGGGTGGATGATGCCCCCCCCTCTCATTATGCTCTGATTACGTCACAGTTTGGGTTCGGTCACCGCAGGTGAAAAGTGTTCTTCTTCTGTGGATTTAACTGCAGCTTTTACTGACCCTCGCAGCTCAGTGAGGTTCTTCTTCTTGACTCTTGAAGACATTTCATCTGAAAGGTTCTTCAGCTCTGAGCATCAGCTGATCAGCACCTGGACAACCTGTGGGTCATTCTCACCTGTGTTTACCTGTCTGAAAGAGGATGTTTTGGTCACATGATCCAAGGTGATACTGTCTGGGAAGGTGATACCTGAGACCTGTTCAGAGATCCGGTTTAACTCAGATGCTTCTCTGACTCCTCTTTGGAACCAGAATGTGGACTTTAGTCCTCAGAGTCCCTTCTCCTGCAGGTGAACCACTGAGTCTGGACCTGAGGTTCTGGTTCTGGTGTGTTTGGAGCAGATCCTTTGAGACTCCTGCTACAGATGGACTTACAGTGTGTTTGCACCTGTTCTCCTGAGCTTCTCCAACAGTCTGGTTTGGTCCGACTTGGTGCTGTTCCTTTGTATGAACTCAGGAAAATGTGGGTCACATCAGAGGATGGTTTAAGAACCTAAAAGTCCAGTTGTTCTTCATCCAGGACCTGAAAGAGTGAGAATCTGCACGTCTGAGACAGCTGGCATTGTGATTGACAGGTTAAGGACATGGGTGGAGGTCTCTGGATCAGCGCCACATCGGTTTCCTTCTCACCTTTAGCAGCTTTGTCCTGTGGTGTTCCTCAGGGTTCTGCTCTGGGCCCAGCTTTGTTTGCACCGATCGTATAAATGTTGGCGTTAACTGAGAGTTAAAGTTAAAGTTAAAGGAATACATGTCTCTCCAGCTTTCTTCAGTCTGCTTTAAAGCAACTGTGAATTATACCAAGGAGCCAACCTCTTCTGACTGAGAGCCGCTCCTTCCAAAGTGGGATGGATGCCGCCTCATCAGACCAGGTTTTCTCCAGAAAGATTCCCAGTTATCAGTTCTCAGCAGCTTTAAAGTGAATCTCTGGTCTGAGCTCCTTTATTCTCCAACACAGCCTGAACCCTCTGAGACCAGCTTTCTGTCATTTCTTTAAGGAGTCTTCAGGAATAGTTCTCCAGGCTTCTTGAAGGACATCCCAAAGCTCTTCTTTGGATGTGGGCTGCCTTTTGTTCCGTTCTCTGTCAGATGATCCCACACTGCTTCAATAATGTTGAGGTCCGGGCTCTGGGGAGGATTCATCCCTCCATAAGACCTGTTGCCACTGATTTTCAGTCCACTTCTTGTGTCATTTGGCACAGCTCAGCCTTTTCTCCCTGTTTCCCTTCCTTAAGAACGGCTTCTTGACAGCCACCCTTCCATGGAGCCCATTTCTGATGAGGCTTGGGCCAACAGTAGATGGATCAGCTGAAGGTCCAGATGCATCTCTCAGGTCCTGTCAGGTCACAGCTGGATTTTTTCCTCTTTCTTAAGGACATCACTTTCAGATCCTGTTCATCTGCTGGAGATAGTTTTTTAGGCCTGACACTTCTTCTTTTGTCCTCCACTTGTCCAGTTTCCTCAAATGTTTTAAGGACACACTGCACACCATGCTGAGATATGCCAAGTTTTCAGCTAATAGCTCTTTGGGAATCACCTTGTTGCTGCAGAAATCCTATTTTCTGTCTGTCAAACTGTGTTTTCTTTGCTGTTTTTCATAGATGCAGCTAAAGAAATGGGAACAAATGATGTGTCTTTGTGACAGGCTGCTGGTAACAAAGTGCCTAAAGATCCAGTTTAAAATGGCTTCTTTGCTAAGTTGTCTGTTCTGTGTCGACACAACACTGGTTCATCCCTTGAGTTAGGAGCCTTTTTTCTGCCTGAAGGGTTCAAAGGTCAGAGTTAAGTGGCTGAACAAAGAAAAAACACTGAAAATGCTCAGGAACAAGGACTGAAGATGAGGGAAAAAGCAGAAAATGTCCAAAAAAAAAACTGTGAAAGAGCTTCAGAAAGCTGCAGAACTGTTGATCAGGACACTTTAAAGGTTTCAGAAAGCTGCAGAACTATTGATCAGGACACTTTAAAGGTTTCAGAAAGCTGCAGAACTGTTGATCAGGACACTTTAAAGGTTACAGAAAGCTGCAGAACTGTTGATCAGGACACTTTAAAGGTTTCAGAAAGCTGCAGAACTATTGATCAGGACACTTTAAAGACTTCAGAAAGCTGCAGAACTGTTGATCAGGACACTTTAAAGGTTTCAGAAAGCTGCAGAACTATTGATCAGGACACTTTAAAGGTTACAGAAAGCTGCAGAACTGTTGATCAGGACACTTTAAAGGTTACAGAAAGCTGCAGAACTGTTGATCAGGACACTTTAAAGGTTACAGAAAGCTGCAGAACTGTTGATCAGGACACTTTAAAGGTTTCAGAAAGCTGCAGAACTATTGATCAGGACACTTTAAAGGTTACAGAAAGCTGCAGAACTGTTGATCAGGACACTTTAAATGTTTCAGAAAGCTGCAGAACTGTTGATCAGGACACTTTAAAGGTTACAGAAAGCTGCAGAACTGTTGATCAGGACACTTTAAATGTTTCAGAAAGCTGCAGAACTGTTGATCAGGACACTTTAAAGGTTACAGAAAGCTGCAGAACTGTTGATCAGGACACTTTAAAGGTTTCAGAAAGCTGCAGAACTGTTGATCAGGACACTTTAAAGGTTTCAGAAAGCTGCAGAACTATTGATCAGGACACTTTAAAGGTTTCAGAAAGCTGCAGAACTATTGATCAGGACACTTTAAAGACTCTGGATCAGGACAAAAACCTTCTGAAGATCATCTTAAAGACAGTTCTCAGGTCAGTTTTCATGTTCTCTGTCTGCAGATCATGATGTTTTACACGAGTCGGCTGATCAGACTCTCACTGCAGCACTTTAACATGTGTTTCCTGCAGTCTGTTGTTGGCCTCTGCAGCCTCAGCTTTTCTTTGCATTTGTTGCTTCTGAAAAACAAAAGTGAAGGTTCTTTGTTCCTGTTCTCGTCTGTCTGCAGAACCTCTGAAGGAGGACATCAGAACCGTGAGGTTTATCCTCTTAAAACTTCTTTAACACCTTTATTTTGCAGGATATTATTTTTATCTTAACTTTAATGTGTTAGTTACAGCTGAACATGAAGCTCTTTCTGTCCCTTTAAAGTAGATGTGAGGAGATGTTGAAGTGACTATTTTAGATTATTTATAGAGTCAGCGGCTCCAGATTCATTCAGAGAGACTAAACAAAGGTTTTTAACTAAAAGAAATGGATGGATTCAGGGCTGGTGAGACGTATTACTGACGTTTCTCAGCTTAAACATCCAGCAGCAAGTAGAAATCCGGTGTTTTCAAAGTAAAACGTTTCAACAGAAACTTTAACTTGGATCAGCTGCTCAGGGAGGATGGTGCCGGTCCGTTTAGAACCTGAAAGTGAGCAATGAATCTGAAAATCAAGCTTTTTAGTCCCAGTTAGACAGAGGAGCTGTTGGATTTTGGACCAACAGAACACCGACTGAACTCCAGCGGTTCCAGAACCAGGTTCTGCTGAGCCTGCTGTGAATCTGCATCTGTTGAAGTGATTCTGAGCTGAACGGGGCCGTTTGGGCCTGGGTTTCTTCCTCTGCTCAGTGTAAACTCTGCTGCGGTTTTTTCTGAGTTGCCCCCCCCCCACCGGGCCTGAACACCAGCAGAGGAGGCTGGGGGGCAGGGTGCAGCGTGGGGGATGGGTTTCTCTCAGCTACAGGCCAGATTGAGGGGGCCGGGGCCTTTTTTCTTCCATAAGATTGATGACATGGGGTCAAGAGGAGGAGGGGGAGTCACAGGGCCAGCGGCAGATCCGGGGGGGGGCATCGGAGCGCTGGATTCCTGCTCCTGCATCCTCCAACGTTCCGACACATTTCCAAACCTCTGTGTGAGACAGAAATGCTGCTAAATGTGTAGCTGCAGAGGCTCAGATGGCTTCCTGCTTGGAAATGTGGATTAAACAGTAAACCCTCCCAGGTTAGACGGTATTACGCTCAGGTCCAGTTCTGACGGAGCGTTATAATGCTGTAACTGGGCCCGATACCAGTCAAATGAATCTGAGCACAGAGCTAAAAGATGGCGTCTGACCTCCATCTGTTGCTATCAGTCTGAATGAGTTCTGGACTCAAACTGGGCCTCAGTTCGGCTCCAGTTTGTCTTTACAGCAGACATTTCTGTAAAGCTGGGGTTGGGTCAGGGTTAGGATGGCTTCAGATTGGTCAGATCTCAGCTGACAGCACCTCATTGGTTGTTGGGTTAGCATGAGCTGCTGGATTACATTATATTCTGGTTGCATCTATCTGATCCATCTGAGGTGAGTCCAGATGTTCAGCCAACATGTTGCAGGTATGTTCGCTCAAACTTCTTCTTCTTCTTCAGTGTTTTGTTCGCTCAGTGCAGTGAAACGTAACCTGGAAGTAAAAATAAGTGGTCCGAGCACAGCGCCATGGGGCGCCCCTTTAGAGCCGGTCTCTGTGCAGGGAAACTGCAACCAGTACAGTGGGAATAAAGTCCATGTGGCGATCAAACCTCCACAGAAACGGTCTGAAGCTCAGATTTTCCTGCTTCTGTTGGATCTGAACCAGTCGTTACGGGTCGTTACGGGTCGGCTGTTTGCTTCCAGGCAGCGTTTCAGTCATTGATCTAATGAACGGCAGAAGCTCAGATGAGCTGCTTCCTCAGCGATCAATAAGCCTGAGTCCAGCTGAGGTGTGTGTCATGTTCCTCTGGTTTCAGGTGGTTCTGTCAGGACCCAGAACTTCACATCAGGTCTGGGTTTGCAGCAGTGATGCGTCAGCTGCAATAACTGCACCAAAAGGTGGTCCCGACCCTGGATCTGTTGGATTTATGTGGCTTGTTGTGCTCAGACGGCAGGAAGAGTCGAGCTGTCACTGCCGCTTTACGAGTGGGGGGTTGTAAAGGAGCCGGGGGAGGGGGGGTGGAGGAGATGTGGGGAGGCAACACTTTGTTCTGCCTCTATTCAGAGCATTTTACTGCATTATCAGCACCGTGTAAAACAGTTAAAACCACTGAGAGCAGTTGGATATAAACCTGATGTGTTTCATTAAAGATTGATTAGTTTTTCTGCTGCAGATGCTGACAGGAAGTGACACAATAAATGTTTATTTTCATGTTTTCAGAGTGAAACTTACACTCAAACCCTAAAGCCATGAAATGTTTGGATGAAAACTGATCATTTTCAGCTCATTTCAGCAGTGAAACTGATCAGTCTGAAGGTTTCCGAATGGACCTGTGTTTCTGTCCAGTATCAGCAGAACCTGCTGCTCCCGTGCTGCCTTCACTGCCCCCAGAAAAACACCTCTGCTCCCGTGCTGCCTTCACTGCCCCCAGAAAAACACGTCTGCTCCAGTGCTGCCTTCACTGCCCACAGAAAAACATATCTGCTCCCGTGCTGCCTTCACTGCCCCCAGAAACACACATCTGCTCCCGTGCTGCCTTCACTGCCCACAGAAAAACACGTCTGCTCCCGTGCTGCCTTCACTGCCCACAGAAAAACATGTCTGCTCCCGTGCTGCCTTCACTGCCCACAGAAAAACATGTCTGCTCCCGTGCTGCCTTCACTGCCCACAGAAAAACATGTCTGCTCCCGTGCTGCCTTCACTGCCGCCAGAAACACACGTCTGCTCCCGTGCTGCCTTCACTGCCCACAGAAAAACACGTCTGCTCCCGTGCTGCCTTCACTGCCCCCAGAAAAACACGTCTGCTCCTGTGCTGCCTTCACTGCCCACAGAAAAACACGTCCGCTCCCGTGCTGCCTTCACTGCCCCCAGAAACACACGTCCGCTCCCGTGCTGCCTTCACTGCCCACAGAAAAACACGTCCGCTCCCGTGCTGCCTTCACTGCCCACAGAAAAACACGTCCGCTCCCGTGCTGCCTTCACTGCCCACATGTTTTAACACATCAATCATCAACTTCAGGCCTGTGAATCTTTATCTTTCACACACTTCAACGAGCTCTAATTCAGCTTCAGATGTACTGATTTAAACCCCCCTCTGCTCTCTGCTCTCATACCTGTCGCTCAGAAGAATCACTTCTTTGTTTTTAAACTGAATAGCAGAGGTGGAAGTTAAAGAGAAACAAACCCCATCTTCTTTAAAGGGCGCCGTAGTTCTTTACTTTTCAGCTGTTGCAGGTTGGCGAGAAGACTTTTCCTACAGAGAAGGTCACAGCTGGCTGCATGTTAGCAGGAAGCCGGTTTGGTTAGCCTTTGGTTAGCCTTTGGTTAGCCTTTGTTTAGCCTTTGGTTAGGCTTTGGTTAGCCTTTGGTTTGCCTTTGGTTAGCCTTTGGTTAGCCTTTGGTTTGGCTTTGGTTAGCCTTTGGTTTGCCTTTGGTTTGCCTTTGGTTAGGCTTTGGTTAGCCTTTGGTTAGCCTTTGGTTAGAGAAGGCGGCCATGTTGGGATGGATTTGGATTTCAGAGACGGCAGCAAACAGATGTTAACACAGCTGGGTGTTAGCTAGCAAGCTAATAGCTACTGTTCTATATGTTATTAATATGAGGGAGATAAATATGTATTTTAAGCCCTAAAAGCTGGTTCATGATGTCAGTTTTTCTCTTTTAAAAGGTGATTTAAAAGCTTTTCTGATCAGTTTCAATCGATGACCTGATGGAATGATCGGTTATTGGTTTGCTTCAGTCTTTTCTTCACTCTTCGGATGTTTCCTGAACTCCCGGTCGGCCTCTCTCTGGTTCCGACCCAGCAGCTCAGTGTTTAACTGGCTCAGATGTGTGCTCCATGAGCAGAAGAAGAAGAGTCTTTGTTGGTGGAGGTCAGCTCTATTGTGTGCAGCCGTCAGACCCGAGGAGGCTCTGACTGATGGCTGCTGCTGAGTGTCTGCATGAAGGTGTTGGCTTTACGAGCCCGTGTTCCCCTCCTCCTCTTCTTCTGGTCATGTTCGGAGAGGACGGCCCAGCAGAGCTGAGGTGGACCTGTGCGCAGGCTTATAAATGTGGGTTTGGGGAGGGGGAAACCCGCTGGGTTTCCAGCTGGATGGGGGCCAGGACTCTGCTGGAGAAGAGAAAAGAGTCGCAAACGGCAGCATTTCAGTCTGAAGTGGAACATTTTCACATCAGAGTCAGAACCTCAGTCATCAAACCTTGGACTGGTCCAAATGATCACAGCAATGTCTGCGAATCACATCCGTTCAGTGTGTGTGTGCACGTGTGTGTGCACGTGTGTGTGTGTGTGTGTGTGCACGTGTGTGTGTGTGTGACCATCATAAAGGTAATTAATGGTGTGGATGTGTCTGTGCACGGTTCCCATGGCTTTGCCTCTCATGTGGCGCCCTGTGATGTCACTAACACACAGTTGGCCTGCCAGATGCCTGCGTGTGTGTGTGTGTGTGCGTGTGCATGTGTGCGTGCATGTGTCTACATATTCATATATGTGCGTTTTTATCAGAGAGGCTGACCTCTGACCCGTGTCTGCTCCACACAAAGCCTCTTAATAACTGGTGTTTTGCATCAGAAAGTGTGGCGCTCGCACACACGAGCGTTTGCATGGCGCTCACGTCTGCCTCACACACAGGAGGTCAGAGGTCACACACTCTCACACATATGCAGCATAGACATGTTAATGTGGAGATGGCATGATGTGTCAGCCTCTGCTCTTTCCCACACTCGTCACGGCGGCGCTCCAGCTGTCCTCGCTCAGGACGACTGACTTCACCTGGACTCTTCTTCCTGTTTGGAGAACGCTGCTGCTGTTGGTTCCACAAACGTCTCCTTTGACTCCAGAACAACTTTTACTGAGTTAATGTTGATACTTCTGACAGTTTTCAGTTGAATTTGTTTGTCTTTGTTTATCTGTTACTGCTGTATTTACTTCTCTTATTTCCCTTTTGCATCTCTATGCATCTGTCTATTTACTTTTCTTTTTACATTCGTCATGTGTTCCTGCTTCATTATGCAAATAAGGAGGCGGGGTTTCAAAGTGCGTCGCCGGCTCAGCTATTGGTTGATTATCGGGCAGGAAAAACGAAGTTACGACAGCTTGTGAATTTAATGTTTGTGTTCTTTTAGTCTCTGATTGGTCTGAAAATTTGTTTACAGAAAAACATGAACGTTATTAGCAGCCAGCGGCACGTTTTGGTTTAAATCAGGTGCGAATGCCCTCAGAATATAAGTCACAATAATGTTGTAGGACTGTGATGCCCGACAGACCATAATGGTCACTTCATCCTCAGCAAACAGTGAAGCTGAGCTGAAGGAACAGTTTCAGCTGTAGAAACTAAAAGGTTTTTCAGTCCAGAGAACTGAATATGGTGATGAAGCAGTCTTTACTCATCTCTGTGTTCCTCAGTCTTTACTCAGCTCTGTTCCTCAGTGTGATGAAGTAGTCTTTACTCAGCTTTGTGTTCCTCAGTGTGATGAAGTAGTCTTTACTCAGCTTTGTGTTCCTCAGTGTGATGAAGTAGTCTTTACTCAGCTCTGTTCCTCAGTGTGATGAAGTAGTCTTTACTCAGCTTTGTGTTCCTCAGTCTTTACTCAGCTTTGTGTTCCTCAGTGTGATGAAGTAGTCTTTACTCAGCTCTGTTCCTCAGTGTGATGAAGTAGTCTTTACTCAGCTCTGTGTTCCTCAGTCTTTACTCAGCTCTGTTCCTCAGTGTGATGAAGTAGTCTTTACTCAGCTCTGTTCCTCAGTGTGATGAAGTAGTCTTTACTCAGCTCTGTGTTCCTCAGTGTGATGAAGTAGTCTTTACTCAGCTCTGTGTTCCTCAGTGTGATGAAGTAGTCTTTACTCAGCTCTGTGTTCCTCAGTGTGATGAAGTAGTCTTTACTCAGCTTTGTGTTCCTCAGTGTGATGAAGTAGTCTTTACTCAGCTCTGTTCCTCAGTGTGATGAAGTAGTCTTTACTCAGCTCTGTTCCTCAGTGTGATGAAGTAGTCTTTACTCAGCTCTGTGTTCCTCAGTGTGATGAAGTAGTCTTTACTCAGCTCTGTTCCTCAGTGTGATGAAGTAGTCTTTACTCAGCTCTGTGTTCCTCAGTGTGATGAAGTAGTCTTTACTCAGCTTTGTGTTCCTCAGTGTGATGAAGTAGTCTTTACTCAGCTCTGTTCCTCAGTGTGATGAAGTAGTCTTTACTCAGCTCTGTGTTCCTCAGTGTGATGAAGTAGTCTTTACTCAGCTTTGTGTTCCTCAGTGTGATGAAGTAGTCTTTACTCAGCTCTGTTCCTCAGTGTGATGAAGTAGTCTTTACTCAGCTCTGTTCCTCAGTGTGATGAAGTAGTCTTTACTCAGCTCTGTGTTCCTCAGTGTGATGAAGTAGTCTTTACTCAGCTCTGTGTTCCTCAGTGTGATGAAGTAGTCTTTACTCAGCTTTGTGTTCCTCAGTGTGATGAAGTAGTCTTTACTCAGCTCTGTTCCTCAGTGTGATGAAGTAGTCTTTACTCAGCTCTGTTCCTCATGGTGATGAAGTAGTCTTTACTCAGCTCTGTGTTCCTCAGTGTGATGAAGTAGTCTTTACTCAGCTCTGTGTTCCTCAGTGTGATGAAGTAGTCTTTACTCAGCTCTGTTCCTCATGGTGATGAAGTAGTCTTTACTCAGCTCTGTGTTCCTCTGTGTGATGAAGTAGTCTTTACTCAGCTTTGTGTTCCTCAGCTGTGATGAAGTAGTCTTTACTCAGCTCTGTGTTCCTCAGTGTGATGAAGTAGTCTTTACTCAGCTTTGTGTTCCTCAGTGTGATGAAGTAGTCTTTACTCAGCTCTGTGTTCCTCAGTGTGATGAAGTAGTCTTTACTCAGCTTTGTGTTCCTCAGTGTGATGAAGTAGTCTTTACTCAGCTCTGTTCCTCATGGTGATGAAGTAGTCTTTACTCAGCTCTCTGTTCCTCAGTGTGATGAAGTAGTCTTTACTCAGCTCTGTTCCTCAGTGTGATGAAGTAGTCTTTACTCAGCTTTGTGTTCCTCAGCTGTGATGAAGTAGTCTTTACTCAGCTTTGTGTTCCTCAGTGTGATGAAGTAGTCTTTACTCAGCTCTGTTCCTCATGGTGATGAAGTAGTCTTTACTCAGCTCTCTGTTCCTCAGTGTGATGAAGTAGTCTTTACTCAGCTCTGTTCCTCATGGTGATGAAGTAGTCTTTACTCAGCTCTGTGTTCCTCAGTGTGATGAAGTAGTCTTTACTCAGCTTTGTGTTCCTCAGCTGTGATGAAGTAGTCTTTACTCAGCTCTGTGTTCCTCAGTGTGATGAAGTAGTCTTTACTCAGCTTTGTGTTCCTCAGTGTGATGAAGTAGTCTTTACTCAGCTCTGTTCCTCATGGTGATGAAGTAGTCTTTACTCAGCTCTCTGTTCCTCAGTGTGATGAAGTAGTCTTTACTCAGCTCTGTGTTCCTCAGTGTGATGAAGTAGTCTTTACTCAGCTCTGTGTTCCTCAGTGTGATGAAGTAGTCTTTACTCAGCTTTGTGTTCCTCAGCTGTGATGAAGTAGTCTTTACTCAGCTCTGTGTTCCTCAGTGTGATGAAGTAGTCTTTACTCAGCTTTGTGTTCCTCAGTGTGATGAAGTAGTCTTTACTCAGCTCTGTTCCTCATGGTGATGAAGTAGTCTTTACTCAGCTCTCTGTTCCTCAGTGTGATGAAGTAGTCTTTACTCAGCTCTCTGTTCCTCAGTGTGATGAAGTAGTCTTTACTCAGCTCTGTTCCTCATGGTGATGAAGTAGTCTTTACTCAGCTTTGTGTTCCTCAGCTGTGATGAAGTAGTCTTTACTCAGCTCTGTTCCTCAGGGTGATGAAGTAGTCTTTACTCAGCTCTGTTCCTCATGGTGATGAAGTAGTCTTTACTCAGCTCTCTGTTCCTCAGTGTGATGAAGTAGTCTTTACTCAGCTCTCTGTTCCTCAGTGTGATGAAGTAGTCTTTACTCAGCTCTGTTCCTCATGGTGATGAAGTAGTCTTTACTCAGCTTTGTGTTCCTCAGCTGTGATGAAGTAGTCTTTACTCAGCTCTGTTCCTCAGTGTGATGAAGTAGTCTTTACTCAGCTCTGTGTTCCTCAGTGTGATGAAGTAGTCTTTACTCAGCTCTGTTCCTCAGTGTGATGAAGTAGTCTTTACTCAGCTCTGTGTTCCTCAGTGTGATGAAGTAGTCTTTACTCAGCTCTGTTCCTCAGTGTGATGAAGTAGTCTTTACTCAGCTCTGTGTTCCTCAGTGTGATGAAGTAGTCTTTACTCAGCTCTGTTCCTCAGTGTGATGAAGTAGTCTTTACTCAACTCTCTGTTCCTCAGGGTGATGAAGTAGTCTTTACTCAGCTCTGTTCCTCAGTGTGATGAAGTAGTCTTTACTCAGCTCTGTGTTCCTCAGTGTGATGAAGTAGTCTTTACTCAGCTCTGTTCCTCAGTGTGATGAAGTAGTCCTGAGGAGCCCAGATTTATGTGAGACTTCACCCACAGAGCACCACCTTAACTACAAAATAAAGGTCAAGGGTCCTGGGAACGGTTTAGTCACGCGGTGTATGTGCTCGAGTCGAAGCTCCAAATATCACTTTGATAATCTTGTGGATTAATGAGCTGGTTGTGGAGCAGCAGATGATTAAAGCAACAACATCTGGCAGCAATGTGCAGCAGCTCAGCTGTTCTTCCACCAACACAGAGGGCTGATTAGCATTTATATTGTGTTCCTGAGTATGCGTTGACATGCAGGGTCGAATGATCCCACACCGAGCTGCTCTGCAGTTGTTTTCCATTCTTGCTTCTGGTGAAGGGAAACTGCTGAGAAGAAGAAAAGGAAAAGACCTAAAAATCTTCCACTGATGTTAAGAAAGTTGATCATCTCCTCTCGGGGCTTTCGACTCATCAGTATGGATGGAAACAGCTGCTTGAATCTGGTTGAAATGACGTGAGTCACCAGCTGGTTCTGAGCCGGCAGCTAACTGTTGGAGTAGAAGTAGCAGCAGTGGAATGTGGAGTTTCCCATCATTCACCAGGCTCTGCGTCATGGTTCCTGTTGATGAGTCCAACTGTGATAATCCATCGGCTCATTTTTAGCTTTCCAGCACATCCTGCTTCTGCTCTGATATAAAACTGGAGCATGAATGAGTTTCCATACATCAGAAACCCAGTGCAGGACTCCACCTGCTCAGGTGTCAGCTGCAGCCTCCTTTCTGATCTCATTCGCAGCTCTCACCTGAGACCTGCTTTAGCTTTGAAACACTTCATCAGTTCCTGTTGTGATGCCTGAATGTGCAGCTTGGAACATGAATAAAAACTCAGATCAGTAACAGGATCGTTTTTTTTAAAGTGTTTTAAACTATGTTTGTATTTTTCTGGAAATAAATTAATTTTGTTTAGATTCTGCAGAACCAAACATGGATGTAATAATGCTTGTTGCCTTAAAGAAGATGACCTCATTCTTAAAGGCACACGTTTGAAGAAGAATGTTGATCCAACTGAGTCCGAATGCTGTTGCATCCAGAGTAAAGTGTCCTGATCAACAGTTCTGCAGCTTTCTGTAACCTTTAAAGTGTCCTGATCAACAGTTCTGCAGCTTTCTGTAACCTTTAAAGTGTCCTGATCAACAGTTCTGCAGCTTTCTGAAACCTTTAAAGTGTCCTGATCAACAGTTCTGCAGCTTTCTGAAACCTTTAAAGTGTCCTGATCAACAGTTCTGCAGCTTTCTGAAACCTTTAAAGTGTCCTGATCAACAGTTCTGCAGCTTTCTGTAACCTTTAAAGTGTCCTGATCAACAGTTCTGCAGCTTTCTGTAACCTTTAAAGTGTCCTGATCAACAGTTCTGCAGCTTTCTGTAACCTTTAAAGTGTCCTGATCAATAGTTCTGCAGCTTTCTGAAACCTTTAAAGTGTCCTGATCAATAGTTCTGCAGCTTTCTGAAACCTTTAAAGTGTCCTGATCAACAGTTCTGCAGCTTTCTGAAACCTTTAAAGTGTCCTGATCAATAGTTCTGCAGCTTTCTGAAACCTTTAAAGTGTCCTGATCAACAGTTCTGCAGCTTTCTGAAACCTTTAAAGTGTCCTGATCAACAGTTCTGCAGCTTTCTGAAACCTTTAAAGTGTCCTGATCAACAGTTCTGCAGCTTTCTGAAACCTTTAAAGTGTCCTGATCAACAGTTCTGCAGCTTTCTGTAACCTTTAAAGTGTCCTGATCAACAGTTCTGCAGCTTTCTGTAACCTTTAAAGTGTCCTGATCAACAGTTCTGCAGCTTTCTGTAACCTTTAAAGTGTCCTGATCAACAGTTCTGCAGCTTTCTGTAACCTTTAAAGTGTCCTGATCAATAGTTCTGCAGCTTTCTGAAACCTTTAAAGTGTCCTGATCAATAGTTCTGCAGCTTTCTGAAACCTTTAAAGTGTCCTGATCAACAGTTCTGCAGCTTTCTGAAACCTTTAAAGTGTCCTGATCAACAGTTCTGCAGCTTTCTGAAACCTTTAAAGTGTCCTGATCAATAGTTCTGCAGCTTTCTGAAACCTTTAAAGTGTCCTGATCAATAGTTCTGCAGCTTTCTGAAACCTTTAAAGTGTCCTGATCAACAGTTCTGCAGCTTTCTGAAACCTTTAAAGTGTCCTGATCAACAGTTCTGCAGCTTTCTGAAACCTTTAAAGTGTCCTGATCAACAGTTCTGCAGCTTTCTGAAACCTTTAAAGTGTCCTGATCAATAGTTCTGCAGCTTTCTGAAACCTTTAAAGTGTCCTGATCAACAGTTCTGCAGCTTTCTGAAACCTTTAAAGTGTCCTGATCAACAGTTCTGCAGCTTTCTGTAACCCTTAAAGTGTCCTGATCAACAGTTCTGCAGCTTTCTGAAACCTTTAAAGTGTCCTGATCAACAGTTCTGCAGCTTTCTGAAACCTTTAAAGTGTCCTGATCAATAGTTCTGCAGCTTTCTGAAACCTTTAAAGTGTCCTGATCAACAGTTCTGCAGCTTTCTGAAACCTTTAAAGTGTCCTGATCAACAGTTCTGCAGCTTTCTGAAACCTTTAAAGTGTCCTGATCAACAGTTCTGCAGCTTTCTGAAACCTTTAAAGTGTCCTGATCAACAGTTCTGCAGCTTTCTGAAACCTTTAAAGTGTCCTGATCAACAGTTCTGCAGCTTTCTGTAACCCTTAAAGTGTCCTGATCAACAGTTCTGCAGCTTTCTGAAACCTTTAAAGTGTCCTGATCAACAGTTCTGCAGCTTTCTGAAACCTTTAAAGTGTCCTGATCAACAGTTCTGCAGCTTTCTGAAACCTTTAAAGTGTCCTGATCAACAGTTCTGCAGCTTTCTGTAACCTTTAAAGTGTCCTGATCAACAGTTCTGCAGCTTTCTGTAACCTTTAAAGTGTCCTGATCAACAGTTCTGCAGCTTTCTGTAACCTTTAAAGTGTCCTGATCAACAGTTCTGCAGCTTTCTGTAACCTTTAAAGTGTCCTGATCAATAGTTCTGCAGCTTTCTGAAACCTTTAAAGTGTCCTGATCAATAGTTCTGCAGCTTTCTGAAACCTTTAAAGTGTCCTGATCAACAGTTCTGCAGCTTTCTGAAACCTTTAAAGTGTCCTGATCAATAGTTCTGCAGCTTTCTGAAACCTTTAAAGTGTCCTGATCAATAGTTCTGCAGCTTTCTGAAACCTTTAAAGTGTCCTGATCAACAGTTCTGCAGCTTTCTGAAACCTTTAAAGTGTCCTGATCAACAGTTCTGCAGCTTTCTGAAACCTTTAAAGTGTCCTGATCAACAGTTCTGCAGCTTTCTGAAACCTTTAAAGTGTCCTGATCAATAGTTCTGCAGCTTTCTGAAACCTTTAAAGTGTCCTGATCAACAGTTCTGCAGCTTTCTGAAACCTTTAAAGTGTCCTGATCAACAGTTCTGCAGCTTTCTGTAACCCTTAAAGTGTCCTGATCAACAGTTCTGCAGCTTTCTGAAACCTTTAAAGTGTCCTGATCAACAGTTCTGCAGCTTTCTGTAACCTTTAAAGTGTCCTGATCAACAGTTCTGCAGCTTTGTTCAGCCACTTAACTCTGAGCTTTGAACCCTTCAGGCAGAAAAAAGGCTCCTAACTCAAGGGATGAACCAGTGTTGTGTCGACACAGAACAGACAACTTAGCAAAGAAGCCATTTTAAACTGGATCTTTAGGCACTTTGTTACCAGCAGCCTGTCACAAAGACACATCATTTGTTCCCATTTCTTTAGCTGCATCTATGAAAAACAGCAAAGAAAACACAGTTTGACAGACAGAAAATAGGATTTCTGCAGCAACAAGGTGATTCCCAAAGAGCTATTAGCTGAAAACTTGGCATATCTCAGCATGGTGTGCAGTGTGTCCTTAAAACATTTGAGGAAACTGGACAAGTGGAGGACAAAAGAAGAAGTGTCAGGCCTAAAAAACTATCTCCAGCAGATGAACAGGATCTGAAAGTGATGTCCTTAAGAAAGAGGAAAAAATCCAGCTGTGACCTGACAGGACCTGAGAGATGCATCTGGACCTTCAGCTGATCCATCTACTGTTGGCCCAAGCCTCATCAGAAATGGTCTCCATGGAAGGGTGGCTGTCAAGAAGCCGTTCTTAAGGAAGGGAAACAGGGAGAAAAGGCTGAGCTGTGCCAAATGACACAAGAAGTGGACTGAAAATCAGTGGCAACAGGTCTTATGGAGGGATGAATCCTCCCCAGAGCCCGGACCTCAACATTATTGAAGCAGTGTGGGATCATCTGACAGAGAACGGAACAAAAGGCAGCCCACATCCAAAGAAGAGCTTTGGGATGTCCTTCAAGAAGCCCGGAGAACTATTCCTGAAGACTCCTTAAAGAAATGACAGAAAGCTTGTCTCAGAGGGTTCAGGCTGTGTTGGAGAATAAAGGAGCTCAGACCAGAGATTCACTTTAAAGCTGCTGAGAACTGAGAAAAACTCTGTTTCTGCCTCAGATTCTGGGTTTATGTTCAGGTTTGCTTTGGGATGTCCTGTCCCAACATTTGTGTTGCCTAGAAACCGTTAATGCATAGATTGTAACATCTGTGGTAACCGCTGCCAAAAGCTGCTCGATATCATCAGGAAGGTTCTTCCCTCCGTTTCTGATGAAGAATCATTCATGTATGACCCCAGAGGTCAGAGGTCACATCTGGTGCCTGAAGGTTCAGTTTCAGGTTTCAGAGTCAGGGACAGAAAGCTGCTCACCTGAAAATCCTCTTCCTCTCTGAGGAGGAGGAGGGCAGGAGCGTTACAGCGATTACTCTGGATCTGACTCTGACCTCTGACCTCGCATCACGTTTCTCTCAGTGAGACGCAGCTTCCTCTGAGCTCAGCGATCAGAACCAGACAGAACTGAGCCTCCCTCTCGGTGTGATTTATTCCTGCTGCTGTTTTTGCTCGCTGCATGGGGTGAGGGGTCAGAGCCTGAGGTCAGGGCCTGAGGTCAGGGCCTGAGGTCAGGGCCTGAGGTCAGAGCCTGAGGTCAGGGCCTGAGGTCAGGGCCTGAGGTCAGAGCCTGAGGTCAGGGCCTGAGGTCAGGGCCTGAGGTCAGAGCCTGAGGTCAGGGCCTGAGGTCAGAGCCTGAGGTCAGGGCCTGAGGCTCCGCCCCCGGCAGCTGCATGGCGCCCCCTGCTGTTCAGACTCATCAGCTCTTCTGACTCTTTCTGCAGGGCTGAGCAACGGGGAGGCCGACACCAGCGAGTGTTTGTACTACAACGTCAACTACGAGATCGAGAAGACCAATCAGAGCGGACTGGAGCGCTGCGAGGGCGAGGCGGACAAACGCTCGCACTGCTACGCCTCCTGGAGGAACAACTCAGGCTCCATCGAGCTGGTGAAGAAAGGATGCTGGCTGGATGACTTCAACTGCTACGACAGGTACAAACTCACAGAGATGTTTCTGTTTCAGGAATATGAAACTTTCACTGAGTTTAATCCCTTCATGAACTCTGAAGTCCTCCAATGAGCTTCAGAACCAGACATTTTCCTGACTGGTTCACTCAATTCTACGACCCCAAACCACAAAAAGTTCAGTTTACTTCCTGTCAGACAGTCTGAACTCAACATATTTCCTGTTCAGCTTCATTTAATCTGTTAACAAACATCTTTTCTACACCTCAGACCTGCAACATCCCATAAAGTCAGTGAACCTTTTCCCTCTTTGTTTCCTTCTGCCAACACTTAAAGCCGCTCTGACTCTGAGGAAACCAGGTGATGCAGAGTTCCAGCTGTTATTTTGTCCCATTCCTCCTTAAACAGGTCTTAAGGTGTGCAGCAGTGCGGGGGGGTGGTTGTTTCTCTGCTGGGGACAGGTCAGGACTGCAGGCAGCCAGTCCAGCACCCGTACCTCTTCTTCCTCAGCCAGGCCTTTGGACTGTGGCAGAATGTGGTTTTCCATGGTCTGCTTGAACAATGCTGGGACGTCCCAGGAAAAGATGTGGCCCTGAAGGCAGCATATGTTGCTGTAAAATCTCAGGGAGCTTTTCTGCATTAATGCTGCCGTCACAGAAGTGGAAATGAGCTTTGCCCCCTGATCCAACCCCATACCATCACAGAGCCTGGCTGCAGGGACTGGCTGCTGACAGCAGGCTGGATGCTGCTTTTGCTCTTTGCTCCATTTCTTCCAACAAAGATGTGGAATACTGATGGGTCTGACCACAGCACACGTTTCCACCGTGTGACGGTCCATCCCAGACGCCTCCGAGCCCAGAGAAGTGGACGAGGTTAACATCAGGCTTCTTTCCTGCACAGTAATCCCTTCTCCAGGTGCTTCAGAGGTTGTTTTTTACCTCATTACAGCTCTTAAGTTGTACTTTTCAAACTGTTTTTGGAACGTGTTGCAGGTCTGAAATGTAAACATGGAGGTTTATTTATAGATTAAATGAAGCTAATGAGACAGAACAGAGTTTAGTTTGTCTGACAGGAAGTAAAAGTCAAAGTTTTAGTTTTTTTGTCCAATGAGGTTGGAGGCATTTACTGGAGCTGGAGCAGATCAGATGTTTCAGCTCAGAGTTGATGGAGCAGCTCCATCAGCAGCTCCATCAGCAGCTCCATCAGCAGTGGAGATAAGTGAGCAGAACCTGTGGCAGCATGTAGCAGTGGCTAACTAGCGGTTAGCATGTAGCAGTGTAGCCTCTGAGTTTCTGTTCATGAAGTCTTCTGTGGACAGTCGTCTCTGGCAGAGACTCACCTGCCTCCTGCAGATGGTTCTGATCCGTTGGACGGGCCTTTGAGGATTGGAGCAGTGGAACACACCTGGAAGCCACCTGTCCCAAACATTAAGGCCTGAAATGAGGGGGACTGTGGATAAAAGGGTTAAAGTTTCTATCTGGTGGAGATGAGATGGAGGAAAACAGACCTGGAAGCACAGATCTTTGAATGCTTCCACCTTCATGACAGAAACACTCGATTCTGAGGCTGTTTTGCCTGCAGCTCCTCCTAGTGGCTGACGCTGGATCTTCACATTCAGTGGTTCTGTTTGGGCTGTGTTGGGTTGATAAATGCTGTGGAGCCTCTGCTCTGTTGTGATGCAGCAGCTGACAGAATCGGTCTGAAACCGTCCCGAGGCTCCGAGGATCCGAGGATCCGAGGCTCCGAGGCTCCGAGGCTCTGAGGATCCGAGGATCCGAGGATCTGAGGCTCCGAGGCTCCGAGGCTCCGAGGCTCCGAGGCTCCGAGGATCCGAGGATCCGAGGATCTGAGGATCCGAGGCTCTGAGGATCCGAGGATCCGAGGATCTGAGGCTCCGAGGCTCCGAGGATCTGAGGATCCGAGGCTCCGAGGCTCTCAGGATCCGAGGCTCCGAGGCTCCGAGGATCCGAGGCTCCGAGGCTCTGAGGCTCCGAGGCTCCGAGGCTCCGAGGCTCTGAGGCTCTGACTGCGTTTTAACGGATGAGACGTGGGAAGGTTTGATGTTAAACTCTGCTCCTGTGTCTCAGGCAGGACTGTGTGGCGACAGAGAAGAGTCCTCAGGTGTTCTTCTGCTGCTGCGAAGGAAACTTCTGCAATGAGAGGTTCACACACCTGCCGGATGTCAGCAGACCAGGTGAGTTTCAGTTTCAGCTCATCTGTGAATCATTTCCAGTTTTATTCCAAACAAACTGCTTCTGTGGAAATATTCAGCAGCTTTTGTATATTTTGAATAAAAAGGAACTTTTTCTGCATCATTTCCAGGAAACTTCCTTATTTTCTAAAAATCTGCCAGTTTCAGAGAAAATGTTCAGATGTGATGGAGCTCGGTCATTAAGAGCTTGATATGTGAGGAGAAGAACCTTAAATTCTATCCTGAATCTAACAGGGAGCCAATGAAGAGAAGCTAAAACTGGAGAAACATGATCTCTGCTGTTAGATCTCAGCAGAACTCTGGTAAAACAGCAGTTAAAGGAGTGGAATAAGAGTTCTGAGGTCTTCATATCATCATTTGTACGGTTGTTAGTACAACAGTTAACAGTTTGTCTCCATATGTATGGATATGAAAATGTACACTAGGCCTGTAGAAAGTATTTTTCTTGGCTTCTAACTGTAAACTTCTTCCTAAAAAGCGTCTCTTCAGCTCATCATAAGACTGCTGCTCTCTGATTTTAATTGAATTAATAGATCAAACCAAACATATCGCCCAGCTGCACAGCCGCTAGTTTTAATGATCTTTGACCATTTTATGTTTCTGTTGTTTCTGTATTTATCAGACGCTTTTATCCAAAGCGACTTACAAATGAAGATATAACAGCTTTATAAAAGCTAACAATAAGCTCCATAGAAGGAACCCAGGAGTCCGACTCTGTCAGAGGGGACAGAGTAGAGATAGGGTGCAGGCATAGAAGGAAGTGCAGAAAGACTTTATTATTCACGTTTTAGCAGTTATTTGGTTAATTTAAGTGCAGATGTTGTCATAAAGGCGCATCATCAACCACATCATTGTGAAATGTTGGTTGATAAATCCATTTTTAGACAAAATGTGACCTTTTCTTGTAGAATTTTGGCTCATTTTCGGGTCCTACTTGCACCGAGGATTTTCTTTTGGGTGCCAGGATTCTCAATATTGACCTTAAAGTCAGAGTAAAACTGAAATAACTGCAGAACAATGTGTTATGAACTATTCGGTCAAGCATAGAGTTTATATTTCTGTATTTATCAGACGTTTTTTATCCAAAGCTACTTACAAATGAAGATATAACAGCTCTATAAAAAGCTAACAATAAGCTAACAATAAGCTAACAATAAGCTCCATAGAAGGAACCCAGGAGTCCGACTCTGTCAGAGGGGACAGAGTAGAGATAGGGTGCAGGCATAGAAGGAAGAGCAGAAAGATAAAGGGCAGAGATAGAGGGGGGAGGGAAGTACAAGGTAAGTGCTGGGATAGGAGATGCTCTCTGAAGAGCTGGGTTTTCAGGAGCTTCTTGAAGATAGACAGGGACGCCCCTGTTCTGGTAGCGCTCGGTAGGTCATTCCACCATCGTGGGACGACACATGAACAGAGTTTGGATTGTCTTAGGCGTGGTGTAGGAGCTGCTAGACGACAATCCTGGGACCAACGGAGGGACCCAGTTGGGACAGAAGCCTTTGCAAGAGCATTCAAGTAGATGGAGCCGTTCCATTAAGCTCTTTGTAGCTAACATCATTTTCTAAACTCCTGTAGGCTTCAGGTTCGGTGGGAAACCACTGCGAGTTACACCTGAGCCCACAGGTGTCCCTCAGACAAGCAGGTGACCGTTTCTGTGAACTCTGGTTTGATCCGGTGCATGAAACTGTGCAGATTTAAGAAAAGCAGGAGTGAAGTTTCCAGACACTGAAGCTTGTCCTGAAGCAATGTTTTCTGTGTTGTTAGTGATCAAAGCTCCGCCCACCAGTGTGGAAGCGTTAAACGTGCTGATTTACTGCCTGCTGCCCGTCACGATGCTGTCCGTCGTTCTGCTCACCGCCGTCTGGATGTACCGACACCGGAAACCTCCGTACGGACATGTGGACGTCACCGAGGTGCAGCTGCCACACCCACACCTTTCTGCCATTTCACTGGGAAACGTGGAACATTCGTGTTCAAACGTGGTGTCAGGGCGCCATCTGGTGGCTGCCTGGTGGTAAAGCAGCAGAACCAGTCGTTCTTCTTCTGGTGATCTCAACACGTTTCATGACCAAACATCTGTAGTCAAACACTGTGATCCAGTTCCAGGGTCTCATCAACATGTCTTTTACTCATTTATAAGGTCTAATTACA
>JAVGWW010000024.1:765685-825685 GCA_036924055.1 Leuresthes tenuis | reverse complement strand
TGTGAACGGGTGTGTGAACGGGTGTGGTTGAACAGGTGTGTGAGAACAGGTGTGAACAGGTGTGAACAGGTGTGTGAGAACGGGTGTGTGAACAGGTGTGAGAACAGGTGTGTGAACAGGTGTGAACGGGTGGGTGAACAGGTGTGTGAACAGGTGTGTGAACAGGTGTGTGAACAGGTGTGAACGGGTGGGTGAACAGGTGTGTGAACAGATGTGAGAACAGGTGTGAGAACAGGTGTGTGAACAGGTGTGTGAACAGGTGTGAACGGGTGTGTGAACAGGTGTGTGAACAGGTGTGGTTGAACAGGTGTGTGAAAACAGGTGTGTGTGAACAGGTGTGAACGGGTGTGTGAACGGGTGTGTGAACGGGTGTGAGAACATGTGGGTGAACAGGTGTGTGAACAGGTGGGTGAACAGGTGTGAACAAGTGTGTGAAAACAGGTGTGTGTGAACAGGTGTGTGAACAGGTGTGAGAACAGGTGTGTGAACGGGTGTGTGTGAACAGGTGGGTGAACAGGTGTGTGAACGGGTGTGTGTGAACAGGTGTGTGAACGGGTGTGGTTGAACAGGTGTGTGAGAACGGGTGTGTGAACAGGTGTGTGAACAGGTGTGAGAACAGGTGTGTGAACAGGTGTGAGAACAGGTGGGTGAACAGGTGTGTGAACAGGTGGGTGAACAGGTGTGAACAGGTGTGTGAAAACAGGTGTGTGTGAACAGGTGTGAACGGGTGTGTGAACAGGTGTGAGAACAGGTGTGTGAACGGGTGTGTGTGAACAGGTGGGTGAACAGGTGTGTGAACGGGTGTGTGTGAACAGGTGTGTGAACGGGTGTGGTTGAACAGGTGTGTGAGAACGGGTGTGTGAACGGGTGTGTGAACAGGTGTGAGAACAGGTGTGTGAACAGGTGTGAGAACAGGTGGGTGAACAGGTGGGTGAACAGGTGTGTGAACGGGTGTGTGTGAACAGGTGTGTGAACGGGTGTGTGAACGGGTGTGTGAACGGGTGTGGTTGAACAGGTGTGTGAGAACAGGTGTGAACAGGTGTGTGAACAGGTGTGTGAGAACGGGTGTGTGAACAGGTGTGAGAACAGGTGTGTGAACAGGTGTGAACGGGTGGGTGAACAGGTGTGTGAACAGGTGTGTGAACAGGTGTGTGTGAACAGGTGTGGTTGAACAGGTGTGTGAAAACAGGTGTGTGTGAACAGGTGTGAACGGGTGTGTGAACGGGTGTGTGAACAGGTGTGGTTGAACAGGTGTGTGAAAACAGGTGTGTGTGAACAGGTGTGAACGGGTGTGTGAACAGGTGTGTGAACAGGTGTGAACGGGTGTGTGAACGGGTGTGGTTGAACAGGTGTGTGAGAACAGGTGTGTGAACAGGTGTGTGAACAGGTGTGAGAACAGGTGTGTGAACAGGTGTGAACGGGTGTGTGAACAGGTGTGTGAACAGGTGTGTGAACAGGTAGGTGAACAGGTGTGTGAACAGGTGTGTGTGAACAGGTGTGTGAACGGGTGTGTGAACGGGTGTGTGAACAGGTGTGGTTGAACAGGTGTGTGAACAGGTGTGGTTGAACAGGTGTGTGAGAACAGGTGTGAACAGGTGTGAGAACAGGTGTGAACAGGTGTGTGAGAACGGGTGTGTGAACAGGTGTGAACGGGTGGGTGAACAGGTGTGTGAGAACAGGTGTGAACGGGTGGGTGAACAGGTGTGTGAACAGGTGTGTGAACAGGTGTGTGTGAACAGGTGTGGTTGAACAGGTGTGTGAAAACAGGTGTGTGTGAACAGGTGTGAACGGGTGTGTGAACGGGTGTGTGAACGGGTGTGTGAACAGGTGTGGTTGAACAGGTGTGTGAAAACAGGTGTGTGTGAACAGGTGTGAACGGGTGTGTGAACAGGTGTGTGAACAGGTGTGTGAAAACAGGTGTGAGAACAGGTGTGTGAACAGGTGTGAACGGGTGTGTGAACGGGTGTGTGAACAGGTGTGTGAACAGGTGGGTGAACAGGTGTGTGAACGGGTGTGTGAACGGGTGTGTGAACGGGTGTGTGAACGGGTGTGTGAACAGGTGGGTGAACAGGTGTGTGAACGGGTGTGGTTGAACAGGTGTGTGTGAACAGGTGTGTGAACAGGTGTGTGAACAGGTGTGTGAACAGGTGTGGTTGAACAGGTGTGTGAAAACAGGTGTGAACGGGTGTGTGAACAGGTGTGTGAACAGGTGTGAACAGGTGTGAGAACAGGTGTGTGAACAGGTGTGAACGGGTGTGTGAACGGGTGTGGTTGAACAGGTGTGTGAGAACAGGTGTGTGAACAGGTGTGAGAACAGGTGTGTGAACAGGTGTGTGAACAGGTGTGAACAGGTGTGAGAACAGGTGTGTGAACAGGTGTGAACGGGTGTGTGAACGGGTGTGTGAACAGGTGTGTGAACAGGTGGGTGAACAGGTGTGTGAACGGGTGTGTGAACGGGTGTGTGAACAGGTGGGTGAACAGGTGTGTGAACGGGAGTGTGAACGGGTGTGGTTGAACAGGTGTGTGAGAACAGGTGTGAACAGGTGTGTGAACAGGTGTGAACAGGTGTGAACAGGTGGGTGAACAGGTGTGTGAACAGGTGTGTGAACAGGTGTGGTTGAACAGGTGTGTGAGAACAGGTGTGAACAGGTGTGTGAACAGGTGTGAACAGGTGTGTGAACAGGTGGGTGAACAGGTGTGTGAACAGGTGGGTGAACAGGTGTGTGAACGGGTGTGTGAACGGGTGTGGTTGAACAGGTGTGTGTGAACAGGTGTGTGAACAGGTGTGAACAGGTGGGTGAACAGGTGTGTGAACAGGTGTGGTTGAACAGGTGTGTGAGAACAGGTGTGAACAGGTGTGTGAACAGGTGTGAACAGGTGTGAACAGGTGTGTGAACAGGTGGGTGAACAGGTGTGTGTGAACGGGTGTGAGAACAGGTGTGAGAACAGGTGTGTGTGAACAGGTGTGTGAACAGGTGTGAGAACAGGTGTGTGAACAGGTGTGAGAACACGTGTGTGAACACGTGTGTGAACAGGTGTGTGAACAGGTGTGTGCGCTCTGTCTGCAGGTGGGCACCTGGCGTTACATGGCT
The DNA here is from genome assembly GCA_036924055.1 of Leuresthes tenuis. Taxonomy (NCBI): domain Eukaryota; kingdom Metazoa; phylum Chordata; class Actinopteri; order Atheriniformes; family Atherinopsidae; genus Leuresthes; species Leuresthes tenuis. Next base: position 822,593 of record JAVGWW010000024.1, on the reverse strand, counting down.
CCAGAGGTTTTAGAGGGAGCCATCAACTTCCAGCGAGACGCCTTCCTGCGAATCGACATGTACGCCCTGGGCCTGGTGCTGTGGGAGCTGGTGTCCCGCTGCAAGGCTGTGGACGGTAACACACACACCTGCACACAAAGCATGTGGAGAATAAATAAAACGTCTGGATCTTTACTTCCTGTCATACAGTCTGAAGTCAACATATTTCCTGTTGTGCCTCAACAGCTTAATTTCATCTGTTAGCAAACATCATTTTTACATTTCAGACCTGCAACACGTCCCATAAAAGTCAGGAAGTTTAATGCGTTTAATGACATAAAAATCCTGCCGTACACCAAAATAACTGCAACTCTTCATCACTCGGTATCCTCAGTGTCAGAACGTCTCTAAGTGTTGGGAGAAGGAAACGTTACAAAGTGGGAAAAGACTTTTTGTTCCAACTGGCACAAGCTGGTCTGATGTGGGTTTGTGTTAAAGGGAAGTTCCAAGTATCTGATACAAACTAAACTCAAAAGAATTCTTCACCATTTGTCTTCAGCTGTTCTACATGAGTGAGAGCCAGTTCATTAAACAAAGTCAAAACTGGTTTGTGTGTAAACAAACCAGTTATAAACCAGTTCCAACCAGTTATAATCCAGTTCCAATCATTTACAAACCAGTTACAACTAGTTATAATCCAGTGTCCAATTAGTTATAATCCAGTTCCAACCAGTTATAAACCAGTTCCAACCACTTATAATCCAGTTCCAATCATTTACAAACCAGTGTCCAATTAGTTATAATCAGTTCTAACCAATTATAATCCAGTTCTGACCAGTTATAATTCAGTTCCAACCAGTTATAATCCAGTTTCAACCAGTTATAATCCAGTTTCAACCAGTTATAATCCAGTTTCAACCAGTTATAATCCAGTTCTAACCCGTTATAAACCAGCTCCAACCAGTTCCAAACCAGCTCTAACCAGTTCCAATCCAGTTCCAACCAGTTATAATCCAGTTCCAACCAGTTATAAACCAGTTCCAACCAGTTATAATCCAGTTCCAACCAGTTATAAACCAGTTATAATCAGTTCTAACCAATTATAATCCAGTTCTAACCAGTTCCAACATACATGAAGTCTAAAACCTTATTATCTCATTCATCCCCCATCGGCTCCGTTTTAACTGCAGCTTGTACTGCAGATGTCGTGCACAGGAAAGCGTGTGTGTGTTAAAGTGGGTTCTGGTTGTGTTCAGGTCCGGTGGATGAGTACATGCTGCCGTTTGAGGAGGAGGTCGGTCAGCATCCTTCACTGGAGGACCTGCAGGAAGTCGTGGTCCATAAGAAGCTGCGGCCGGTCTTTAAGGAGCTGTGGCACAAACACAGCGTGAGTTTCCCCGGCTCGGTCCCATCCTGCGTCCTCAGGGAGGAAATCGGCTCTCAAACTTACCATTTGTGCCTCTGCAGGGTCTGGCTCAGATCTGCGAGACGGTGGAGGAGTGCTGGGACCACGACGCTGAGGCTCGCCTGTCGGCCGGCTGCGTGGAGGAGAGGATCTCCCAGATCCGCCGCCTCACCGCCACCATCACCCCGCCTACCTCCGACCACCAGGCCCTGCTGGTCTCCACCATCTCTCCCGTCAACATGGTAACTAACGTGGACCTGCCGGCCAAAGAGTCCAGTATATGAGGAGGTCTGACGACTAAAAGACTCGAAAACACACGCCAGGTCATCTTTTCTCAGCGGAATTTTATCGGCCAAACCAGAAATCCGGCGTGAAAGCAGCTGCTATTTTATCTCTTTGGACTTGTATTTTTTAACTCTTTCAGTGGTTTCCTGTCTTCGTCCTCTGGGCGGAGACTACCAGCACGTCCTTGGTTTCCCTCAGTTTTCCGTCAGTCATGACTCATTCGTGTCTTTTCACACAGGTGTGTGCGTTTTAGGAGGAAAGCCCACGCTGGAACGCATTCAGGTCCCGACTCAGTGAATGCTCTTCAGGTACCTCAGCGACCGCTTTTCTCAGTTTTTGCTCATTTCTTCCCTCTGCTGTCGTGGACATCTGGAGGTTACCCATCTACCTGGTGTCCCCTGGCAACCGGCTGTCGTCAGGTGGCTGCTGGGACGTTTTTTTACTTCAATGCTGCAGAACCTTTGTAGGAACATCGCTACTGTTACACAGCAAAGAGAAACCACAGCGAGCGCTCAAAGTTTTAGTTTTTCTACCTTTTTCTGGACTCGTTGTTCTCGTGTGACCAAGCGTTACCTTCGGATCCAACGGGTCGCACCCAAACAGGAAGTGAGGTCAGGGGGAAAAGCAGAGAAACTGGCTCCCTCCCTTCGTGTTTTCTGTTCAGCTGTTCTGGTTTGAAAGTGAGAGCTCTGATGTGATTGGCTGCCAGGAGGCAGACGTCTTGCATGCAGAGATTTGATTGGCCGACTGCGCTCAACCTCAGCGTTTTGGTTGGCTCTGAAATGAAACTTCTCAGGTAACCAGGCGTACAGTGGGGAGGGGATCCAGTGCGATGATGGGATGCAGGTGTCTACTGTCTGGAAGGGGCGGAGCTAATGTCAGGTGTGGCTGAAGAAAGCCTTTGGTGGGAGGGGCTTAACTGAGGGTGCTTAAGGCCTATTGGCTGTCCTGAATATGTACATTTGCAAGGTGCCCAAACAAGAGGAAACATGTGTTCCCCTCAAAAACGGTGCAAGACCTCACGGTGCATAGTGTGTTTATGCATTCAGGTCAGTGTGTGTGTGTGTGTGTGTGTGTGCACGTGTGTGTGCGTGAGCAGTCACATGATGTGACGGATGTTTGATCTGTTTCATGTTTTTCTACTGTACCTGCTGATTGTCTGATTATTTGTCTGCCTTTGTGTCACCTGGAGGTCGGTGAGAGGGCCGTGACCTTTGACCTGTGGTAGAGCTGCAGCACTGCAGTCGGCAGCAAAGCACAGCGCCAAACAAACGCCATCGCAGCTCAGCTCTGAGCCTGTCGCAGCAGAAAAGATTGATGGACATGACTACATATTTTAAAAAAGAGGCTTTATTGATCGATCGATCAGCTGTTCCTGCTTCCAGAGAACAAACGTTTCCAACTGGTTTAGTTTGGGCTTCTTTCAGAGCGGCGCTGCTCTGTTGATTGCAGCCTGCGGCGCCACCTGCTGGCCACAGATCCATCAGCAGCTGAATCTGGATCTTTGCTCAGACTGCGGTGCTGCAACCGGCTCACTTTGTCACCGCTCTTCCAGTTTAAAATGCGTCTGATCTCCATTTCCTGTGAAATGAAAGGCTGCAGGCGTCAGAGGTCACCCGCCCTCCCTTTTCCTCTCCGTTCACTTCCCTTCGATCGGGACCAAAACCGCGGCGAGGACAGTCGCCTCAGAAAGACTCGTGTGGGTTCAGATCTGTTGCTGTGAACTGCAAACACCTGCTTTCCGTGTGCTGTACTTGTGTTTTCTCTGTGATGCCATACGTGTAACGGTGAATGTCTACGATGCTGCTGACACCACGACGATGAAGATTCAAAGATGAATATATTTCTGTGATTCCTTTTGTATCGTTAGTTTTGCTTTGGCTGCATCGCAGCGCGGGGAGCCGGCAGAGGGCCGCTGATTGGTGAACGACTCGTAAATTTGTAAAATAAAACTAGCTGGAAAGAAAAGTGCTGATAGAGCACAGATCACCTCAATACAGCAGAAATACCTCAGAATACTTTTCTATGTGTTGAAACCTCTGTTTCTAGATGATATTAGTTGTTTTGTTAGTCACATAATGTCTGATTGTATCCTTTTTATTCTGGATTTGACCCTTTTTATCATAAAGTTACTGTTTTTCCATCAGTTCTCCAAACTGTTAAACTGCCAACATCAGAGAAGCACCTGGGCTGGACCTCCTTCCTCATCTTCAGCCTCTGTTTATCTCTTGTTCCTCTCTTTTCCTTCTTAGCTTCCCTCCATTCCGTGAGGTTCCTTTCTGTCTTTGATTCCCTCACTTTTCTGCATCTCCTCGGTTTCTTTCAGCTCCTGCTGTTGAAGTTGCATCTTTTGCTCTTTTATCTCCTTGTTTATCTTCTGTTTCCCAACACTTTTATCTCTCGGACTGATCTGACCTCAGTCAAGATGCACACAAAGTATTGGACAGAAAATGGCAACAGAACAACTTAAATCCAGGTGTTTTCAGGGACGTATTACCTCATTAAAGTGTCCAAGGTGGAAACAATGTATTTAAAAGGCAAGATTAGACTTATTTTCACAGGGACGGATTAGCACCAGAAGCCTGGTTCAGCGAGGTTTGAAGGAACTCACTAAACAGGACGGGGTGTCAGTGCATTTAGCCATCTGGCATATAGTTAGCATAGTTAGCATCCTGCAGAGGAACCACATGACATATGGTACCATAAATAGGACAAAAATAAGACTATTAGCCGTCAGCAGAGGCCACATACCTGTAGTTGGGGTCTATATTCCAGCTGAAGCCACTTTCAGGGGGAGGAGCTCCACCATCCGGGGGGAGGGGCTCCACTATCCGGGGGAGGAGCTTCACCGTTGGGGGGAGGAGCTCCACCATCAGGAGGAGGAGCTCCACCATCAGGAGGAGGAGCTCCACCATCCGGGGGGAGGAGCTCCACCATCAGGGGGAGGAGCTTGGAGTAGAGCTGCTGCTCCTCCACATAGAAAGGAGTCAGCTGAGGTGTTTCCTCTGGTTAGGATGCCTCCTGGGAGGAGGAACCGGGTCAGAACCAGAACTCACTGGAGGGATTATATATCCCAGCTGACCTGGGAACACCTCAGGATCCTCCAGGAGGAGCTGGAGAGGGATGGATGGGTTTAACTCCTGGACCTGTTGGTTCTGACCCGACCTCAGATAAGAGGAAGATGATGGATGAATATCTTCAGCAGCCTGAAGCCATCTGGCAACTACAGCTGATCAATAGTCTGAATTTTGTCCTTTTCAGTGTGCCGTAGGAGGGGAACCAGGCTGCTGTGTTATAACGGTGCTCAGTTTGATGAAACTGTGATGTGTTGGTCTCCAGAACAGCTGGAACATGTGAAACAGGCTTGTTTCAGCACAGCCAGCGGAGGTAAATGGTGGATTCTGGTTTCATGCTCTTACCGAACAGATTCTGTGTAGCCAACAGAGTTTAGGTTGATCTCAGTAACATGAAATTAAAGGCCTGTGCCTTTAAAGTTTAATACTGTCTGGTACAACAGCTGTGACACAACATCTGTCTTCACTGACCTGGTCATGTTCCTACAGTGATGTATTTGGGATTGAAGCTGTAGGAAAACTGACCACATTACTAATAGCACTGATGCTGCCACTCTCCACAAAGTGAACCACCCCCCCTCCACCCTGATGGAGGAATAAGGAGCGGTTCAGCACAGCTGGGTTTAAAGACACCCTTTTCCTGCTGTTTGAATGAATCTGAGCTAACGGCTCGCTGCAGAGAGCATGAGGTTAATACATGATGCAGCTGTTTAACCACTGGATGAACACTAAGTGACACATTCTGTCACAACATCCACATCTGGGGTAAAGTCTGCTTTTCACTGACATGTGTTGCCTTCCTCCTGAACATAGAAAACGATGAACGGACCCTTTATTTCGCCAGCCAACACACTGAAACTGATCTATATGAAGTCATGGGTCCAGAACCTGCCGCTTGACTTGTGGAAACCTCAGATTCCAAAGTAAAACTGTGTGAAACCACAAAGTTACCTGCACACATACCGTCAGACTTATTACATCACCGATGATGTCATCACTTATTGCATCATCTTTTAGGTGGTTCTTTAAGGAAGAAGAGTTGAACATAATCCTTTAGGCTCATTACAGATGTGAAACTTCTGATCCTGACCAATGCACCGGCTCTGCTGTAATTCTGAGGGGTTTCCCAGGCATGTTTCCAGGGGTCATTGAGAACAAACTGCTGCTGTCGTCTGAGGGGTTTCCCGGGCATGTTTCAAGGGGTCATTGAGAACAAACTGCTGCTGTCGTCTGAGGGGTTTCCCGGGCAGGTTTCAAGGGGTCATTGAGAACAAACTGCTGCTGTCGTCTGAGGGGTTTCCCGGGCAGGTTTCAAGGGGTCATTGAGAACAAACTGCTGCTGTCGTCTGAGGGGTTTCCCGGGCATGTTTCCAGGGGTCATTGAGAACAAACTGCTGCTGTCGCGCACGTTTGAACAGGACTCGCACGACTCCTTTCTTATTTCTTGACCTGAAAGCAGAGCTGCTTTTCATCTTGCTTCCTGACATCCTTCCTCCTCCCAGACCTGGAAATTGTTACCGTACTTCAGTCCGAGGATGTGAGGAGGCCAGGGAACACGTCTGTGTCCTCGCTGGGGGGCGCACAGGTGTGAGGGGGGCACTTTAGAAAGCTCCCAGGTGTGTTTGTACAGGTGGCCGCTTCACGCTCCCACGCCCAGTTCTTTCCCCACGATGTCAGCGCTGTGGGGACCAAAGCGGGCGGCGGCCATCTTGTAAATCTTGTACTTCGTTTCACTGTCGAAGCGCCGTTGTAGAACACAGACACAAACTACTGATTTAAATATTCTGCTATAAAAAGACGAGAAATGGTTTCTGTTGCTGTAAAAAAAACCAACCAACTGGGGTAAAAGCTGTTAAATATCTGAATATAAGCGTTTGTATCCAGTGGAGCTGATGGAGAAACAGAATCGACCCAAATTAAAGACCCTCCCATTCATTTTTAACAGCTGACTGAGACCTCCCGCCCACCAGCTGTCCTTTGTTTTTTACTGTGGTGATTTGTAGAGAGTAACTCCAGCTGTGGAGTTGGTTAGATCTGCCTAGAAACGTGTTTGTGTGCGTGTGCGGCGTCTCTTTTCTTACCTATTTTCATAAACTCTTCTGTGTTCTCTCTCCGCTCAGTGCCAGGACCATTAATGTATGAATGAATGTAGTTCCAGTCCTCACACGCACACAAGCTGTTAAACGAGTAAAAATCACTGTAGGAGAAAGTTATTTCAGTTGAACCTTTTTGTACATGGAAATAAATGCTGTCAGATCATTTTACGCCGCCTCTGTGTTGAGTTTATTCCTCCATTCATCTTTCTGTAACCTTGGTTTCCTCCCAGATGAAGGGACGCTCGCCTCATCCTGCAGGAACACTTTGGAGGCTTTGCTCACCGTCGTGATGCGTTCAAATGAAGCTGAAAGAGGAGAACAGCTGCTCTGAAACCACAGCTTCACATAAAGACAACTAAATGAAATAAAAATATTAAAAGTTAAGTTGCGAGTGTCTGTCTGCAGGGTTTTAATAATCCGTCTATGGGTTTTACAGCTCTGGGAGCCACAAACAGGTCGTGTTCTGGTGGGTTCTGGCCCTCCTTTGGACCCGGCTGTCCCAGTCCAGGAGTGGGAAAGGACTTCCCACACCTGGACTGGCCACACGGGCCACGTCCTTCCTGTCTGAGGCAGGAGGCTCTCTGCTGTGGCTCTTTGTCAGAGGCTGAGGGGGGAGTTCAGGCCTTTTCAGCTTCCTCAGGAAGAAGAGCCTTAGTTCAGGCCTTTCAGCCTCAGTTGGGCCTTCTTCACCAGGTGGGACGAGACCAGATCGTCTAATTTACACCAACCTTTGCCCTATGAAAGCATTTTGGGGGAGTTTTCTCAGCGCCTCTTTCCACAGACCTGCACCATAAACGGCGGCATTAAGGACTTGGTGCTGAACTACTTTATCTGGACAAAAGCAAACCAAAGGCTGATGGAAATCTCAAAATGACTTAAAACCAATCTTGAAACTGTATTAAATGTTTTTCGTATCTTTGTACAAGTTCTTTCAGGTTCTCAGAGAAATCACGAGCTGCGTTTTCAGACCTTTTTCACGATTGTACTCGGAAGAATACCGAAGAAGGAATTATTTTGGGAAATGACTGACCTGCCTGTGGAGCCACACTGCCCCCTAGTGGTCCGTAGACTGAATGTTTAAACCCAATGAAGTCAGTAACTGGACGTTTATATGAAGTAATGCAACTGTTAACCGATGTTTCTTCTTGTATTCCGTGTTATTTAACGTTATTTAAGGAAAATAACGTTGGTTTGGTTCGTTATCCGTAGGTCATAACTTTGAGATTCACAATAATTTCCTTAATTACCGACTTAATGGTAGAATTAAGTCTGATAAATTAGAATTAAGAACATAAGAAGCCACATTTCACAACAGCGGACAGAATTCAGTGTATTTTCTGGAGGTTTTTACGTGGTGTCAGCCTCAGCTGTTCAGAGCCGACTGAAGCATCTTGTTGCTCATGGCGTGATGTCAAAATGACGTATTTCCGCCTGGCGCACGCCATCGAAAAAGCAGCGCGGCGATAATTCCACTGAAGATATTTCATCACAAACAAAGAAAAGGAAACTCGCTGAAAGTCCTGCAACAATATTCTAAGGACGAGATCAGACTATGATGCTGAAAACTGCTGACGTTTCAGCTTCTGCAGGCTGTGATGGAAGCAGAGGTGAGAAAGCTGATCATTGATCACTGATGAAAGCTGATCACTGATCACTGATGAAAGCTGATCATTGATCATTTATGACACTCTACTCTAACTGACGGGGGCATCGTTTTAGAGTAGTTCGCCTAAACCTTCACGAGAAGATGGTGAATGCTGGGGTGTCGACTCGCACCGGTATGTGTGACGCACTGTGACATCATCAAGCTCACAGAGCCATCGCAGCGGCCCTTAAGTCGTAGTTTATGCTTCTCCGACATTTCGACGTCGCCGTGGACCCCTCCCCCCGTAAAGCCCAGTTTATGCTTCTGCGTCGCCGTGGACCCCTCTGACCTCTGAATAAGGGCTGTGATTGGTCCACTCAGAACGTCATTTCGTTAGGGTTAGGTGCTGAACACGGCCAAGAAGCTCGTTGACATTCGGAATGATCTAAAATGAATTTGTTCATCCAGGTTGTAAATTCACCCCTTCAGCCTCGGCCGGTCCTGCAGACCCCCCCCCAGCAAATATCTCCTCTGTCTCCTGCTTCAACATTTATAATTTAAGCATTTGTTCTTCAGTATCGATGATCTCCAGCTGCAAATACAGCTGCTCCACCTCAGTTGCCGTTGGTTACTGCTGTTAACTGTGACCTGAAGGAAAAAGGATTCGGCTTTAACCAGAAACCACACAAACACCCAGCCACGCCCCCCAGAGGCATGGCGGTGAACTGCAGAGCGACGCGTTCCCTCTTCTTCCCTTTCAGACGGTATACGGTGGGTATCGAGAGAATTCACTGTTAAAATGCCAAATGACTCCAGACGTTAGCCTCTAACTGAGAATAGTAACAAACCTAAACTATTTCAAGTATTTTCACCATTACATCGTAATTATTAACAACCAGAGTACAAAGGGACCGTGTTCATTTTGATCTAACGGAAGCAAGTCAGAGCCGTCGCGCTCGCAGGAAGTCGTTTTATTTTGAAAAACAACCGGATTTTCTTGCGTTTCACAAGTCCAACTTCCTGTCTATGTCATCCGCGCCAAAACAAAAGCTTAAATCAAATGGAGAAAAAACTAAAAGAATCCAGAGCAGTGTCAGGTGACCTGTCCAGGTGTGTCCTCTCAGGGCCTCTCAGGGCACACCTGGACCTACCTCTGCGATGGAATGAGGAGAACAGAAAATTGATTACGTATAAATTCTTTCCGTGTATAATTTTCTTTTATGAATTTACAGCTGCAGGGTCACAGTCCAGCAGCGTGTGAGATCAAATATTAACCCAGAGTTCTGAGGTTTTATTCTTACTGGGTGAAGTGAACAAAGCAAACATCTGGAAGCAGCTAAACCTGAATGACTGAACATGTTCCAGATGTTGAGTTCGAGGAGCAGCATCGGTGTTAAACTGGGTCACAGTTGGCACAAAAGGTTAAACTGCTGAATTAAAACCCTCCTTCAGGTCAGGAACCAGCCTTTTCTGACTGGAACTGAAGCTTTCCATCACTTTCCTCTGAGGCGGCAGGACAGCTGCCTCCATCAGAGTCAGAACAGCTTAGTTTGGCTGCAGATAAATGTGCTTCAGCACAAAGTCAGCTGACCGCAGCGGTTGAACTTTACACTCCTGGTTTTATCAGAGTCTGGTGCTGATGAAACGGATCAGCTTGACTTCTTGGTCAGAACGAGCAGCTGGAGATTAGAAGCTGTTATTAAAAAGAAGGGAGAAACCATGCTGGCATCCATCCATCTGAACCGGCTCGGCCAGTAAAGGGTCATCAGCCGCCATCAGGCGGCGGGAACCCCTGAACGGGTCACCAGTCCATCCCAACCACGCACAGTCAGTGTAACAGATTAAAGTCCAATCAGTTTCATTTACAGATTCTTACAGCAAAACATCTGTAATTCAGATAAAATCCTCTGTCCTGCTTTGTGAAAGTCAGAGGAAGTAGATGGTAACGGCACCGTAACTTACAGGCTGTATTATGTGTCATCAGCTGTAGTTTCAGGGTGGGGCAACAGTTAATGATTCACCTCACAGGCGTCTGAACCGATCAACAGCTTCATGAGCTGTGGTTCCCTGATCCTCTGATCCTCGGCTGCTGCTGTTCAGGTCAGTTTCTCATCGATTTTATGTCCCGTGGACTCGCCTTCGGGGTCTGTTTCCATGTGAACAAGGTTTCCTGAGGAGCTGGTTTAGGCTGGACTCCTCCATCTTTTCCAGACCAACTCTGGAAGCTTCAGCTGCTGTTTCACTCGATCTCTGTTCCATGTTAACGGAGACCATGAGTCGGATGGCAGCTGAAGAAAGTGGCTCCGGTCCGTTTTACTCCGAGGCATAAAAACTCACTTCGTAGTTCACCATCTTCCTGATGTTCTGGATCTTTGTGGCTTCCTCCTGGATTTACACATTAAAAAACGTAGGAAAATGTAAATAAAAATCTAATTGAATAACAATGAATAAATGAATTAATAAGAGAAAACATGAAATGTTAAAGTGAGACATTTTACAGATAAAGGTCAATGAAAAGCATCTTTTATGAATGAATCTGATTCTGTTGGAATTCATTTCATCGACACCTTTGTTTCCTCTTCTTCAGGCTGATGAGGTGCAGTCTGTCAGGGATCAGCTGTGCTGCTCTGCTCTCCGCCCTGAAGTCCAACCCCTCCCACCTGCTCACTCTGGACCTGTCTGACAACCAGCTGCAGGACGCAGTGAAGCAGCTTTCTGAGCTTCTGCAGGATCCACACTACAAACTGCAGCGTCTGCGGTTCTGAACTAAGAAGCAGGAACAGCAGGAACCAGTGAAGGCTGCACTGTTCCTCACTGTGGTGAAAACCTCCCAGGGGGCGGGGCCAGGGGGCGTGGCCTCTCCCAGCATCAGTTCAGTGGAACCCAGAACCCAACTGAGATCAGAACCACTGTGCAGCCCGGATGGGAAAAGGAAAAACTTACATTGTGATGTTGTAATTATCTTTTTAAAGATGAGAACAAAGGTGCAAACATGTAGAAAACAACCACGAGAGGTTCCACAGAACGATGTTTTCAGGAGAATTCCTTCACAGGAATCCGTGTTTTCCATCAATCTGCAGCTTCTCCAGGGAAGGCCTGAAATATTTCAGCAGCACAAAGTTAAATCCTGCATCTGTTCCAGCAGAAGAGTCCAGCTGCTGCAGCAGCTGGACTGCAGTCCAGATGTTTCACCACCTGAAAACATCTAAAACACAACAGCAAAGTAGAACATTTCTGAAGAAATCTTGATGGGTTCCAAGCTGCTGCCCGTCGAGACAGAGATGCTGTGCTGTGCTGAGAGTTGAAGGTCAAGCATTAAAGGATCATACTGCAGTCTGAAATATGAGATTCTGGCTTGTTCTGGTGAAATCTGCTTTAGACACATCAGGCCCGGTTGATGTGTTCAGAATAATAGGAACATGTGAGTGAGCAGCTGGCATGAAGCTAACAGTTTAACCATGTTGGCTGGCCTGCTGCTTCCAGTAGAAGAGTCCAGCTGCTGCAGTCCAGATGTTTCACTGACCTGAAAACATTTAAATACAACACAGAAGAATCCTTTGAAGAATCCTCTATCAGAGAGGAAGGGGACAACGTTCCTCTGCCACAGGTTCAGCAGCTGCTCTCCTCAGCTCCAGATGTTTACAGACGTTATTAAAGCAGTGTTTCTCAATTCCGGTCCTCATGACCCACCGCCCTTCATGTTTCCCTCCCCCACCACACCTGATTCAAATGATCAGCTCGTCATCTGCAGTGGCCTGATAAGGAGCCATTCATTTGAAATATCCCCGGGGCCCAACACAGAACTCTGAGGGACACCACCGGTGGGGCCCAACACAGAACCCTGAGGGACACCACCGGTAGGGCCCAACACAGAACCCTGAGGGACACCACCGGTGGGGCCCAACACAGAACCCTGAGCGACACCACCGGTGGGGCCCAACACAGAACCCTGAGGGACACCACCGGTGGGGCCCAACACAGAACCCTGAGGGACACCACCGGTGGGGCCCAACACAGAACCCTGAGGGACACCACCGATGGGGCCCAACACAGAACCCTGAGCGACACCACCGGTGGGGCCCAACACAGAACCCTGAGGGACACCACCGGTGGGGCCCAACACAGAACCCTGAGGGACACCACCGGTAGGGCCCAACACAGAACCCTGAGGGACACCACCGGTGGGGCCCAACACAGAACGCTGAGGGACACCACCGATGGGGCCCAACACAGAACCCTGAGCGACACCACCGGTGGGGCCCAACACAGAACCCTGAGGGACACCACCGGTGGGGGCCCAACACAGAACCCTGAGGGACACCACCGGTGGGGCCCAACACAGAACCCTGAGGGACACCACCGATGGGGCCCAACACAGAACCCTGAGCGACACCACCGGTGGGGCCCAACACAGAACCCTGAGGGACACCACCGGTGGGGCCCAACACAGAACCCTGAGGGACACCACCGGTAGGGCCCAACACAGAACCCTGAGGGACACCACCGGTGGGGCCCAACACAGAACCCTGAGGGACACCACCGATGGGGCCCAACACAGAACCCTGAGGGACACCACCGATGGGGCCCAACACAGAACCCTGAGGGACACCACCGATGGGGCCCAACACAGAACCCTGAGGGACACCACCGGTGGGGCCCAACACAGAACCCCGAGGGACACCACCGATGGGGCCCAACACAGAACCCCGAGGGACACCACCGGTGGGGCCCAACACAGAACCCTGAGGGACACCACCGATGGGGCCCAACAAGAACCCTGAGGGACACCACCGGTAGGGCCCAACACAGAACCCTGAGCGACACCACCGGTGGGGCCCAACACAGAACCCTGAGGGACACCACCGGCGGGGCCCAACAAGAACCCTGAGGGACACCACCGGTAGGGCCCAACACAGAACCCTGAGGGACACCACCGGTGGGGCCCAACACAGAACCCTGAGCGACACCACCGGTGGGGCCCAACACAGAACCCTGAGGGACACCACCGGTGGGGCCCAACACAGAACCCTGAGGGACACCACCGGTGGGGCCCAACACAGAACCCTGAGGGACACCACCGATGGGGCCCAACACAGAACCCTGAGGGACACCACCGGCGGGGCCCAACACAGAACCCTGAGGGACACCACCGGTAGGGCCCAACACAGAACCCTGAGGGACACCACCGGTGGGGCCCAACACAGAACCCTGAGGGACACCACCGATGGGGCCCAACACAGAACCCTGAGCGACACCACCGGTGGGGCCCAACACAGAACCCTGAGGGACACCACCGGTGGGGCCCAACACAGAACCCTGAGCGACACCACCGGTGGGGCCCAACACAGAACCCTGAGGGACACCACCGGTGGGGCCCAACACAGAACCCTGAGGGACACCACCGGTAGGGCCCAACACAGAACCCTGAGGGACACCACCGGTGGGGCCCAACACAGAACCCTGAGGGACACCACCGGTGGGGCCCAACACAGAACCCTGAGGGACACCACCGGTGGGGCCCAACACAGAACCCTGAGGGACACCACCGGTAGGGCCCAACACAGAACCCTGAGGGACACCACCGGTGGGGCCCAACACAGAACCCTGAGCGACACCACCGGTGGGGCCCAACACAGAACCCTGAGGGACACCACCGGTGGGGCCCAACACAGAACCCTGAGGGACACCACCGATGGGGCCCAACACAGAACCCTGAGCGACACCACCGGTGGGGCCCAACACAGAACCCTGAGGGACACCACCGGTGGGGCCCAACACAGAACCCTGAGGGACACCACCGGTGGGGCCCAACACAGAACCCTGAGGGACACCACCGGTAGGGCCCAACACAGAACCCTGAGGGACACCACCGGTGGGGCCCAACACAGAACCCTGAGGGACACCACCGATGGGGCCCAACACAGAACCCTGAGCGACACCACCGGTGGGGCCCAACACAGAACCCTGAGGGACACCACCGGTGGGGGCCCAACACAGAACCCTGAGGGACACCACCGGTGGGGCCCAACACAGAACCCTGAGGGACACCACCGATGGGGCCCAACACAGAACCCTGAGCGACACCACCGGTGGGGCCCAACACAGAACCCTGAGGGACACCACCGGTGGGGCCCAACACAGAACCCTGAGGGACACCACCGGTAGGGCCCAACACAGAACCCTGAGGGACACCACCGGTGGGGCCCAACACAGAACCCTGAGGGACACCACCGATGGGGCCCAACACAGAACCCTGAGGGACACCACCGATGGGGCCCAACACAGAACCCTGAGGGACACCACCGATGGGGCCCAACACAGAACCCTGAGGGACACCACCGGTGGGGCCCAACACAGAACCCCGAGGGACACCACCGATGGGGCCCAACACAGAACCCCGAGGGACACCACCGGTGGGGCCCAACACAGAACCCTGAGGGACACCACCGATGGGGCCCAACAAGAACCCTGAGGGACACCACCGGTAGGGCCCAACACAGAACCCTGAGCGACACCACCGGTGGGGCCCAACACAGAACCCTGAGGGACACCACCGGCGGGGCCCAACAAGAACCCTGAGGGACACCACCGGTAGGGCCCAACACAGAACCCTGAGGGACACCACCGGTGGGGCCCAACACAGAACCCTGAGCGACACCACCGGTGGGGCCCAACACAGAACCCTGAGGGACACCACCGGTGGGGCCCAACACAGAACCCTGAGGGACACCACCGGTGGGGCCCAACACAGAACCCTGAGGGACACCACCGATGGGGCCCAACACAGAACCCTGAGGGACACCACCGGCGGGGCCCAACACAGAACCCTGAGGGACACCACCGGTAGGGCCCAACACAGAACCCTGAGGGACACCACCGGTGGGGCCCAACACAGAACCCTGAGGGACACCACCGATGGGGCCCAACACAGAACCCTGAGCGACACCACCGGTGGGGCCCAACACAGAACCCTGAGGGACACCACCGGTGGGGCCCAACACAGAACCCTGAGGGACACCACCGGTAGGGCCCAACACAGAACCCTGAGGGACACCACCGGTGGGGCCCAACACAGAACCCTGAGGGACACCACCGGTGGGGCCCAACACAGAACCCTGAGGGACACCACCGATGGGGCCCAACACAGAACCCTGAGCGACACCACCGGTGGGGCCCAACACAGAACCCTGAGGGACACCACCGGTGGGGCCCAACACAGAACCCTGAGGGACACCACCGGTAGGGCCCAACACAGAACCCTGAGGGACACCACCGGTGGGGCCCAACACAGAACCCTGAGGGACACCACCGATGGGGCCCAACACAGAACCCTGAGGGACACCACCGATGGGGCCCAACACAGAACCCTGAGGGACACCACCGATGGGGCCCAACACAGAACCCTGAGGGACACCACCGGTGGGGCCCAACACAGAACCCCGAGGGACACCACCGATGGGGCCCAACACAGAACCCCGAGGGACACCACCGGTGGGGCCCAACACAGAACCCTGAGGGACACCACCGATGGGGCCCAACAAGAACCCTGAGGGACACCACCGGTAGGGCCCAACACAGAACCCTGAGCGACACCACCGGTGGGGCCCAACACAGAACCCTGAGGGACACCACCGGCGGGGCCCAACAAGAACCCTGAGGGACACCACCGGTAGGGCCCAACACAGAACCCTGAGGGACACCACCGGTGGGGCCCAACACAGAACCCTGAGCGACACCACCGGTGGGGCCCAACACAGAACCCTGAGGGACACCACCGGTGGGGCCCAACACAGAACCCTGAGGGACACCACCGGTGGGGCCCAACACAGAACCCTGAGGGACACCACCGATGGGGCCCAACACAGAACCCTGAGGGACACCACCGGTGGGGCCCAACACAGAACCCTGAGGGACACCACCGGTGGGGCCCAACACAGAACCCTGAGGGACACCACCGGTGGGGCCCAACACAGAACCCTGAGGGACACCACCGGCGGGGCCCAACACAGAACCCTGAGGGACACCACCGGTGGGGCCCAACACAGAACCCTGAGGGACACCACCGGTGGGGCCCAACACAGAACCCCGAGGGACACCACCGATGGGGCCCAACACAGAACCCCGAGGGACACCACCGGTGGGGCCCAACACAGAACCCTGAGGGACACCACCGATGGGGCCCAACAAGAACCCTGAGGGACACCACCGGTAGGGCCCAACACAGAACCCTGAGCGACACCACCGGTGGGGCCCAACACAGAACCCTGAGGGACACCACCGATGGGGCCCAACACAGAACCCTGAGGGACACCACCGGTGGGGCCCAACACAGAACCCTGAGGGACATATTACATCATCAGTAAAGTTTATTTCACCCAACTTCAATCTCAATAGAATCAATGTTTTCTGTCCACTTTTTAAATGATTTTAACGTTTACAACCTTCATTTATTGCTTTATTTCCTCCTTCTGTCGATCAATTTGAAGCCACCTGCGGTGGAAACCCAAACCTCCCGTCACTGAACCCCAGAACAGCTCCGGTTATGGGTCCGTTTGAGTAGAGCTTTGAAACCGGACCCAACTGGACCCGAGACCTTTTAAACAGGACAGAGCTGACATAAAACCTGCTGCCAGAATAACGTTTGTTTCCTCGTCTCGGCGCCGCTCTGAGGCCATCAGAACAGATTCAGAACCGGGCCAGATTAACACAGCTCCTTTAACTGGACTCCATAATGTGTTTAAAGTGTTTCTGTCCTTCACAGACAGCCCATTAAAAGAGATGAAACCTGGTTTAAAGCGTTCAGCTTCTCTCTGGAACCAGACTTCAGCTGGAGGTTCTCACAGTTTGGACCTCCTCATCCTGTCCGAGTTTCTCCTAAAGCTCTTCAGGTCTTTAGTTTCTGTCTCATTCAGATCAAAGTAACTCTTTAAATGATCCAGAAACATGGTTTTAAAGAACAAACATCAAACAGGTTCAAGATGTAAAATATTTTATTTTCTGTAAATGATTCTAAATCAGATTCACCAGATTTCCCCAAAACAAACAAAAAAACATCACTTTGTTTACATCCATTAATAAAAAAACAAAAACAAGGCTTCATGTAGTTCATCTGTACAGCAGAGTCCTCTAAAACCTCGTATGTACACGGCGAGGAAGAATCACGTGGCTGCCGGCCAATCAGAACGCCACACAGACAGGATGCAGCCGACGGCGGCGAGGAGGGTGGAGTGATTTCTGTCTGGCTTTTAATTTATGGTACAGATATTTACACGCTGCCACTCTGTACCTCGAACGCACCGCAGGTTTAGAAAATAGCTTCATTCAGTAATAAATACAAAAAGAACAAAATCTCTTATTTTACAGGAAATTAACAGACACGGGGGGGGGGGGGGGGGGGCGACTCGTGGAATCAAGTAGGTTTGTGTTTTTTGTCGTTTTCCGTCTTAGTGCAAGTTAAAGGACGACACATTTACATCTGTGCTCATATTTACACCGAGGACCAGCCTCTTCGGTAGCCCCGCCCCTCGCCTGTCAATCAACACCGACGCCTCAGACCCGCCCATCCCGTCTCCACGTAGCCCCGCCCCTCACCTGTCAATCATCCCCATAATCATTATTATTATTGATCAGTTTTATTATTTTCATGATGACGGTCAGAAATGAGCTCCGCCCACAGAGGCGTGGGCGATCGACACCCAGCTTCAGCACAGAGAGAGCGAGCTGCCTGTTTGTGTGTGTGTGCGCGTGCACGTGAGCGTGTGCACGTGAGCGTGCTCAGTTCATCCATTTGCGACAGTTCACGGCTCCACAGTGGCACGGGATCTTATGCTGGTCGTCCTCCAGGTCAAACTTGTAGTCGTAACACAGCTGTGGGGGGAGGGGCAGTGAGTAGCAGCTCTCACACATTGATCGACTGACTGATTGATTGATTGATTGATCGGCGTACCTCCTCTCCTCTCTGGATGCGCCTGCAGGAGCTGATGATGATCTTGTTCTCCTTCTCCACCGTCACCACCTCTGTGATGCAGTTGGGAGCACAGGAGTGGTTGATGTACCTGTCAATCAAAGACCAAAGAAGGGTGACCTTTGACCTCTGACTGCTTTCATTAGGCTGCAGATGCCCTGTATGGAGCACTGACGCTGCCATAATCCTAAATAAAGACTTTATATGATGATAAATGCGACTGAAATGAATAAAAATGAATTTAAAACATTTAAAACTGCATTCAAGCTTCTGTTTAAGTTTATTTTTATTTCCTCCGACACTTAAATAAACTTCTTTCTTATTTGTAGCTTCTATTTATTTCTGTCACATTCCTTTCCTTCACATTGAATTGATCTATTTATGTATTTATTCATTTTAATTTCACCGTTTTAACTGAATTATTCATCTTTAGATGCATTTACTTTGTTTGATGCTTGACTTTATGCCTCATTATGCAAATGGGGGTGTTAGCGGTTAGCTTAACTTGCTGCCAGTCTCACAGCATCAGTTTGTTCAAACTTTATAAACCATAAAGTTAAATAAATATTTTATTTGGACCAATCAGACCTCAGAGGACACGAACTGTTCAATGAACAAGCCGTCAGAAGAACCATTTCTACTACTCCCAGTTTCAGGAACCATCTGAAACTGGATCCAGCCAATAGATGACAAACAATCTGAAACCACGCCCCCTCATTTGCATAATTAAGTATCTGCTTCTTAACTCCTTGGAAGGAAAGTAAATAAACCTATAGATCAATAAAAATGTGTTGTAGAATAAATTAAAATAAAGAAATAAATCATTTGGAGGGAATAAATGGATCTAATTGATCCACAGAAAATGAAATTTAAATATATTTCAATGAAAAGAACAAAATCAACTGAAACTGCTACATTATTAATTAATATATTATTAATATAAATTAATTTCCCATTTAATTTTATCATCATATGAACATTTAAATGCATCTACTTAGTGATCTGATTCAGCTTCAGAACTTTCTGCGACATGAAGATAAAATGAGAACAGAATCAAATGAAAGATAAAGGTAAAGTGTTGCTGTGCTTCAGAAGCTCTCACCTGGCAGGTCCTCCAGTGATGGTGGCGTCAATCACATAGTCGTTGTCGATCCGGAACATGTACACACCTCGGTTCTACCGAACAGAAGCAGAACATCAGTGTCATGGAGCAGAGGATTTAATCTGTTCCGCTGAGGTCAGCGTGGAGTAAAACAGGAAACAGGAAGTGACTTGTTGCCTCCACCCTGACAGACTGATGAAGGCAGATTCTGCTCCACCTTTTATCTATTTGTCAGTTTGGGAAGATAAAGTGAGCTCAGTTTCAGCCTCACTCTGCTTTTATGAGCCGCATTCGGACAGAACTGTGCTGAGACCTGTCCTTCTCCAGAGGAACCGTTTCATGTTGCATTCCCACATGAGTCGGGGACCTCGACAGGGACTGATGTGACGCAGCCGTCTGCGACAGACGTGTTACTTTAGCGCTACTCAGCAACAGAACAGAACCCGGGAAAAGTAAGGAGAGAAGAAAACAACAGCACCAAGAAGCTAACATGGAGGGCGAGGAGGCCACCGTGTTCACGGTCTGCATGGCGGTGATATTAATCATGGACGATCACATCAGGCGTCTAAGATGGAGGCTGGAAGAGCGCACAGCGAGAGTCAGGAGACGGAGAATCCAGCAGCGGGCGATACTTCTTCCTTTCATGGAGGAAAGAAGGAGAGCAGAGCGCCGCAGACAAAGGAGACGAAGTTTAACTTATTAAACAGGCGCCGGTTGGGTCCGTGTCGTATGAGGAAACATTTCAGACAAGGGGCGGAGCTACAGCCACCAAACACCTACGGCATGTTCCTGTGGAGCCCAGGAAAGACCCTGAAATGGTTCCAGGAACTGAGGGCCGTGGTCCCTGGTTCCTGAGGGCCGCGGTCTCTAGTTCCCGGGGGCCGCGGTCCCTAGTTCCCGGGGGCCGCGGCGGTCCCTAGTTCCCGGGGGCCGCGGCGGTCCCTAGTTCCCGGGGGCCGCGGCGGTCCCTAGTTCCCGGGGGCCGCGGCGGTCCCTAGTTCCCGGGGGCCGCGGCGGTCCCTAGTTCCCGGGGGCCGCGGCGGTCCCTAGTTCCCGGGGGCCGCGGCGGTCCCTAGTTCCCGGGGGCCGCGGCGGTCCCTAGTTCCCGGGGGCCGCGGCGGTCCCTAGTTCCCGGGGGCCGCGGCGGTCCCTAGTTCCCGAGGGCCGCGGTCCCTAGTTCCCGAGGGCCGCGGTCCCTAGTTCCCGAGGGCCGCGGTCCCTAGTTCCTGAGGGCCGCGGTCCCTAGTTCCTGAGGGCCGCGGTCCCTAGTTAAAACATTAAACCTAATCCTGAGACGGTTCTAGGAGCTGCAGAAGGTTCCTACAGTGGGAACGAGCCTTTGGCCCTTCGGCTGCACTGATCTCTGCTGCGTTTCTGCTCTGGATCTGGACTCCGCTGGTTGGTCATTGGTTTCCTTTTGGGTTCCTCTTGGCCGTTGGGACCCGGCTCAGAGGTGCATTACCACCAACCCTCGGAGCGCTGTGTGGATGCCCTGAAACTGTCTCATTTAATGTGTCAGACTTCGGCCAACAGGACGGGAACAGTGCGTGTTACCTGCGACTCGTACAGCCTCTCCTTGCGATTGGCCACTTCACTCCTGATGAGGGTGCCGATGTACTCGATGATCATGGTGCACTTCTCGATGTCTCTGGCGGCGTACAGCCCGAGGCCCTGCATCACAAACACAGAGTCAGCGACCGGCCTGCCGCGGTCATACGGTCACCGAGCTGCAGGTGACTCACCTGGATACGAGAGCGGGCCAGGTACACGTTGCTCTTCCACTCTGCCTTCATGCGGCGGTACTGCGCCGACTTGGAGTGGCGGCCCTGATGGGCGCCGGCCATAGATTCGCCAGGAGACAGGGAGATGACGCCGGGAACGAGGCCCACGATGGAGCCCACCGAACCCTGACACCTGGGAGCGATGCTGGTCAGCAGGTTGGGCCTGAGGTGAAGAGGAAGGCGTCACTTTAAAGGTTTCAGAAAGCTGCAGAACTATTGATCAGGACACTTTAAAGGTTTCAGAAAGCTGCAGAACTGTTGATCAGGACACTTTAAAGGTTTCAGAAAGCTGCAGAACTGTTGATCAGGACACTTTAAAGGTTACAGAAAGCTGCAGAACTGTTGATCAGGACACTTTAAAGGTTTCAGAAAGCTGCAGAACTATTGATCAGGACACTTTAAAGGTTTCAGAAAGCTGCAGAACTGTTGATCAGGACACTTTAAAGGTTTCAGAAAGCTGCAGAACTGTTGATCAGGACACTTTAAAGGTTACAGAAAGCTGCAGAACTATTGATCAGGACACTTTAAAGGTTCCAGAAAGCTGCAGAACTATTGATCAGGACACTTTAAAGGTTTCAGAAAGCTGCAGAACTATTGATCAGGACACTTTAAAGGTTTCAGAAAGCTGCAGAACTGTTGATCAGGACACTTTAAAGGTTTCAGAAAGCTGCAGAACTATTGATCAGGACACTTTAAAGGTTTCAGAAAGCTGCAGAACTATTGATCAGGACACTTTAAAGGTTCCAGAAAGCTGCAGAACTATTGATCAGGACACTTTAAAGGTTTCAGAAAGCTGCAGAACTATTGATCAGGACACTTTAAAGGTTTCAGAAAGCTGCAGAACTATTGATCAGGACACTTTAAAGGTTCCAGAAAGCTGCAGAACTATTGATCAGGACACTTTAAAGGTTTCAGAAAGCTGCAGAACTATTGATCAGGACACTTTAAAGGTTCCAGAAAGCTGCAGAACTATTGATCAGGACACTTTAAAGGTTTCAGAAAGCTGCAGAACTATTGATCAGGACACTTTAAAGGTTTCAGAAAGCTGCAGAACTATTGATCAGGACACTTTAAAGGTTTCAGAAAGCTGCAGAACTATTGATCAGGACACTTTAAAGGTTACAGAAAGCTGCAGAACTGTTGATCAGGACACTTTAAAGGTTTCAGAAAGCTGCAGAACTATTGATCAGGACACTTTAAAGGTTTCAGAAAGCTGCAGAACTATTGATCAGGACACTTTAAAGGTTTCAGAAAGCTGCAGAACTGTTGATCAGGACACTTTAAAGGTTTCAGAAAGCTGCAGAACTGTTGATCAGGACACTTTTCAGGACCAAACAGGAAGTGATGTCATTACCTCTTGGCTTGAAGAGCTTTGGGTTCGGAGCGGGCCGAGCCTGACGGGTTGAAGGCCAGAGGCCACTCCATGAGCGGGTTTCTGCCGTAACGAAAGGTGTATCGCTCACAGGCCTCCACGCCAGGCAGCTGCGTGCACACACACACACACACACACACACACACACACACATTAATGACGTGTTTCACTCAGTGGGTCCACATGCTGAGATTAACTGAAGCTACAGTTGGGTCCTTATCTGAGGGTAATTATCCTTGGATATATGGCGGTGAATGAATGGAATCACTGGCACAAAGCGTGTCATACCCCGGTACCATAGGTGGCGCTGTCCCCATTTCAGCTATCGCTAATAGAGCCACTTCCTGTTGGCGTCTTCACCGCCAACAACAACAAACTCAGGCATTCAGAAAGATGGCGAACGCAGAGCGAGATGAAGCTGCGTCCCTCTCCATCTGTGATGAGCTGGTTATGGAACAGACGATGCACAACGTTCTCCATCGCCTTGTTTCTTTCTTTCTGACGACAACAACAGGAATATCGTCTCCTTCCACTTCCAGGTGAAAAAATCTGGAGCATGCTCAGAACGCTCGATCTGATCCACTGTCGTCTGTTTGTATCGAGTTTTCTCGGGTCTGAATCCGATCCGTTTCTTAGTCAGATTAAGGTGTCTACATGAGCTGAATAACTCAGTCTCATCGTAATTTAGCCATTAATCCGATCCGAGTGTTTTCTCTGTGATGTGCTGAAGGTCTGAACCTCTTTGTGGGACCCTGGGCTGCTCTGATTCAAACTAGTTTGTAGATGTATCTCTTAGAATGATTATCGTCAAAGTTTCACACTCTGAAGTTGCGGATGTGTCTCTAAATGTTAGACAGATTCACACGCTCTGAACTTTCTATGCAACCTTTTGCTTTGTAAAGCTCTTCCCCTTTTCTTATCTCTGAATAAAATCAGGCTGCTGCAAAAAGGGAGTCGGAGGTTGTTGTTGGTTGCTTAGACACATGCAAACCTGTGGCTGAAGCAGCTCTCCCCTTTTGCAAAAGCTGAACTTTATATTGATCTCTTGTGTGGTTCTTTCTGTTTAAGGTGGGACTTCATTAATAAGAACGAAACCCTATCATGGATTTGAAGGTCAGTGTGAGACTGACATCACATTAAAATACAGTTCCTGGAAGCTGACAGATGTTAACACAGCTGTTTCTAATCTGATCAACCACTGGAGTGACTGCTGAGTGAAATCATGGCTGCAGCACAGTTAAAGGTGATCAATGACCACGCAGGTGACATGTATCATGTGAGACGTACAGACTCGATGATCCGGGTCACCGCAGACGTGGTCAGACCGAACAGATCTTCTCCTTTCAGGTAAACTGGGAAGAGCTTCAGGGTTCCACTGGAGCTCCTGATCTGGGCGACTGGATCCAGGATCTGGTCCCAAACGGCTGCACAAACACACAGCAGCGTGTAAAACGGGCATCAATCGGACCTCTGGCTGTGAACAGAACCGGGTGCATACCTTTGGGCGAGGCTCCGGTCAGGATGAGGTCTTCGTGTCCTTTCTCCACCACCTTCACCTTGAACAGCGGCCGACCGTCCATCTCCTCGATGTAACACATGTACTTACAGCGTCTGCAGGAGCCAATGAGAAGGTTCCCGATCAGTCCGATCAATAAAGCTCATCGTCCTGAGAAAGGTGTACCTCACCTGCTACCATTTTAGTGTTTTATCAGATTTTTGTACACTTTGGAGGAGAATTTAATGTTCTGAGCTGATCCAGGAAATATCCAGTCCCATGAGCCTGTTAGCTACCTGCTTCTGTTAGCCACCTGCTTCTGTTTCCTACCTGCTTCTGTTAGCCACCTGCTTCTGTTAGCCACCTGCTTCTGTTAGCCACCTGCTTCTGTTAGCCACCTGCTTCTGTTAGCCACCTGCTTCTGTTAGCCACCTGCTTCTGTTAGCCACCTGCTTCTGTTTGCCACCTGCTTCTGTTAGCCACCTGCTTCTGTTAGCCACCTGCTTCTGTTAGCCACCTGCTTCTGTTAGCCACCTGCTTCTGTTAGCCACCTGCTTCTGTTAGCCACCTGCTTCTGTTTGCCACCTGCTTCTGTTAGCCACCTGCTTCTGTTTGCCACCTGCTTCTGTTTGCCACCTGCTTCTGTTTCCTACCTGCTTCTGTTAGCCACCTGCTTCTGTTAGCCACCTGCTTCTGTTAGCCACCTGCTTCTGTTAGCCACCTGCTTCTGTTAGCCACCTGCTTCTGTTTGCCACCTGCTTCTGTTTCCTACCTGCTTCTGTTAGCCACCTGCTTCTGTTTGCCACCTGCTTCTGTTAGCCACCTGCTTCTGTTTCCTACCTGCTTCTGTTTCCTACCTGCTTCTGTTTACTACCTGCTTCTGTTAGCCACCTGCTTCTGTTAGCCACCTGCTTCTGTTAGCCACCTGCGTCTGTTAGCCACCTGCTTCTGTTTGCCACCTGCTTCTGTTAGCCACCTGCTTCTGTTAGCCACCTGCTTCTGTTAGCCACCTGCTTCTGTTAGCCACCTGCTTCTGTTAGCCACCTGCTTCTGTTAGCCACCTGCTTCTGTTTCCTACCTGCTTCTGTTAGCCACCTGCTTCTGTTAGCCACCTGCTTCTGTTTGCCACCTGCTTCTGTTAGCCACCTGCTTCTGTTAGCCACCTGCTTCTGTTTGCCACCTGCTTCTGTTAGCCACCTGCTTCTGTTTCCTACCTGCTTCTGTTAGCCACCTGCTTCTGTTTGCCACCTGCTTCTGTTAGCCACCTGCTTCTGTTTCCTACCTGCTTCTGTTAGCCACCTGCTTCTGTTTGCCACCTGCTTCTGTTAGCCACCTGCTTCTGTTTCCTACCTGCTTCTGTTAGCCACCTGCTTCTGTTAGCCACCTGCTTCTGTTTGCTACCTGCGTCTGTTAGCCACCTGCTTCTGTTAGCCACCTGCTTTTGTTTGCCACCTGCTTCTGTTTGCCACCTGCTTCTGTTTGCCACCTGCTTCTGTTTGCCACCTGCTTCTGTTAGCCACCTGCTTCTGTTAGCCACCTGCTTCTGTTAGCCACCTGCTTCTGTTTCCTACCTGCTTCTGTTAGCCACCTGCTTCTGTTAGCCACCTGCTTCTGTTAGCCACCTGCTTCTGTTAGCCACCTGCTTCTGTTAGCCACCTGCTTCTGTTTCCTACCTGCTTCTGTTTACTACCTGCTTCTGTTAGCCACCTGCTTCTGTTTGCCACCTGCTTCTGTTAGCCACCTGCTTCTGTTTGCCACCTGCTTCTGTTAGCCACCTGCTTCTGTTTCCTACCTGCTTCTGTTTACTACCTGCTTCTGTTAGCCACCTGCTTCTGTTTGCCACCTGCTTCTGTTAGCCACCTGCTTCTGTTAGCCACCTGCTTCTGTTAGCCACCTGCTTCTGTTAGCCACCTGCTTCTGTTAGCCACCTGTTTCTGTTTGCTACCTGCTTCTGTTTGCTACCTGCTTCCTACCTGCTGTTGTTTACCTGTTACTGTGGCGCATGCTCCAGTAGATGCGGTTGGCATGGTAACCCATGGGGAAGATGGCGGTCTCGTTGTGGAAGGTGCTCATCTGTTGTGGGAGGAGCCTGCCGACGGCTCGGAACAGCAGGCTGCCGACCCGGAAGGTGTGCTGGCGCTCGCCGCGCTGCACCACGGCCGCTATCTGCCTCGCCTCATCACGCTGCACGAATACCCGCCGAAATACGGCGAAGCAGCGCAGCTCCGAGTCGTAAGGGTCAGAGGTCACGGCGGGGTCGGGGGTCAGGCCGGGCGTGGAGGAGGGGGAACAGCTGGAGGACCTGTCCCCGCTCAGAGGACCCGTTCTGGGCTTGTGGAGGTGGCAGAGCATCGTCTTGTCCTGGAGGAAGAGGAGAATAAACGGCGAGCTCCACGAGTCTGCTCAGACAGGTGTGTGTGTCAGCGTGCACGTGTGCACGTGTGCACGTCTCACCTTGAAGAAGGTGCAGTGCGCCTGCAGGGCGCAGGTGAAGTGGTAGGTGTTGGTGCAGCGCAGGCGGTTGCAGCCGCTGGTGGCGCCGGTGTGCTGGCAGTGGGCGCAGCGCAGCGTCAGGCTCCGCCTCAGCGCCAGCTCCACGTTGATCAGGGCGCCGGCCTGGGTCTCGTACACCTCGCTGGACCACAGGGCGCAGTTCAGGTGCACCTGACACACGGACACACAGCGGTCAGTCTGAGCCCGGCGTCCCGGCCCGGCTCCCGGCGGATCTCGCACTCACCCACAGATCCAGGTCCAGGTTCAGGAGCCTGGCCGGCCCGTCCGTCGGGCCGTCGCCCTGCTGGTGGCAGAAGCAGCAGCGCCGCTGGTCCTTCGGCGGCGGGTCCGTGTGAAGACACGCCCCCAACTTCTTCAGTAGCACGTCCACCTCCTCCTCCGTTGGCATGGCGACAGCCTCGTTGGGAACGCACAGACCCCTGCAGAGACCCAGACGATGGTTACCCACTCAGCGCCACCCGACCCGACACCTGCCCCACCGTGAGGTTCTCACCTGCTGAGCGCGATGCTGACGCTCCAGCGCCTCCAGCGGGAACTCTTCGTCCTCTTCCCGTGACAAGGCGACGGCGAGTCCTCGTTCCCCGGCACCGCCCGGGGGCGTGGCTTCAACTTCACCTTCACCTGCAAACCAATCAGAGTCAGTTTGATCGATCACTCAGCTCAGCAGAGCGTTCTGTCAGAGACCACGCCCACCTTGAGGCTGTCCACGCGCGGCCTGGTTTCCATAGTGATGGCGAGGGCTGGGGGGAAGGAGAGAGGCGGGGAGGAGGAGGAGGAAGACGGGGGGAGGGGGAGGGAGTGCACGGCGATGGAGGACATGTTGTTGGCGTAGTGATGCGGCGCTCTGCTGGGGGGAGCGTGCTCAGAGGCGGTCGGCAGCACAGGCGCCTTGCTGCCTGCGGCCCGGTTCTGCCGGTTCTGCTGGTCCGACCCGTACTGAGCCGAGCAGCTCGGGCTGCAGAACAGTGGCCTGGTTCCCGGTGGAGGCGGAGCTTCCTGAAACAAACGCAGGGTCACTTCCTGTCTGAAACCCGCCCCACCCGAGTCTGGACCTGCTCTGCCGGGCCCCACCTGCTTCAGCTCCCCGGCGCCATGGACTCCATTTCCCAGCATTCCCTTGCACTGGCTGCAGCGGCGTGGCCCCTTGCCCGCAGGCGGTGGCGGTCGCGGCTGTCGGCCGCCGGCTGAACCCAGCGGCGGTCTTACCTGGGTCAGAGGAACACGGACTCCGGCCAGCAGGGCCAGAGAGCTCTGCTCGGGGCCCGCCACTCGGCTCAGCTGGAAGTTGGTCGGGGCGGGAACCCGCAGCAGCGCTGCCACCGCCGCCATCACCCCTGGAATGTTCTGCAAACACAGCAACACGGTGATGTCATCAGAAGGGGGGGGGGCGACCTGCCATACAGACTGAGATGTTTACCTGAGACGCCACAGGGTTCAGAGTTATCGCTATGGTAACCAGGTCAGTGTTGGAGCAGGAAGGAGGAGCCTGATGGTTTGGCTCCACCTTGACTTCCTGTTTCACTGCAGAGCCTGAACACAGACAGGTGAGCAACAGGTGAGCAACAGGTGAGCAACAGGTGAGCAACAGAGGAACAAAACGCTCCTGTGAGGCTGCAGCTGACCAACCTTTCCCCCAGGCGCAGGGCATGATGGGTAATGTAGGCGACGGGCAGGGCGAGGGTGGCTCCAGCTTGATGAAGGACAGGTCGGGGTACCTGCTCACCTCAAAGTCCGCCACGCTCTCCGGAGAGGACGACGGCACAAAGCTGTTGGGGCTGTCGCGCTCCGACGAGTCCTGCACCCTGAGGACGAAAACCCACGAAGAAGAAGAAGGCGACAACTCAGTGCAACTGCAGAAGAAGAAGGTCTGACTCTGAGGCTACAGCAGGTGCGGCTTACCTGAGCTCCTCCTGATTGTTGTGGGGCGGAGTCGGCAGCGAGGGGGGGACGTCTACCGTCTTGGAGGCGTGGTTTATGGTTAGAAGCTCCTCCCCTTTCTGTTTCAGAGCTGGAACACCTTTCAGAAGACACACATATCATCTTCAGAAGTATGTGGACAACCTCCCCTGCCTGAGGCCTGAGGCCTGTCCACATACTTATGACAGCAGCCAACTTACCTTCCTGCTCGCTCATGTCCTTCCTGCCCAGCTCCTCCGAAGTGGCGAAGCCGTTCACCAGCTTCTGCCTGACAACAGGCGGCGGGGTGGGGGGCAGGGAGGCCGGGGGTGTGGGGGGGTTACTGAGGTTGTTCTGCTGGAGGAGGCGGGACAGACAGACAGGCGTCAGCGGGCGCAGCAGAGCGTGGAACTGAGGCGTTGCTGCACAGGTACCTTATATATGAGCTGGGAGTAGTAATCAGTGACTCCGTCCAGGGAGGCGTTACCGAAGGAGCCGCTCAGCCTGGAGTCTGTGCCCAGCGAGGAGCTGCCGTAGGGGGGGAACAGACTCAGGTCCACCCCCAGGACCGGCTCCATCAGGGGCAGCACCGACAGCTGTGACCGGGACAGAAACTCAGGTGAACACAGGCCAGCGATTACTCCAGAGAAAAACGCACATTATCAGCCAGCTTTTAGCCACAGTCGGGCTGCGTGACGTCACCAAGAAGAGTATTTATCTAAAGTATTTCTGTAATTGACTATAGAACAGCAGCTATTAGCTTTCTAGCTAACTGTGCTAACATCTGTTACCGGCTCCTACCGTCATAAACTGTATTTTAATGCAGCTGAAGCCCTAATAAAGCCCAGATGAATGGTTTCAGCCCTCCTCTGTATGTTTAAACTGTATTTTAATGCAGCTGAAGCCCTAATAAAGCCCAGATGAATGGTTTCAGCCCTCCTCTGTATGTTTAAACTGTATTTTAATGCAGCTGAAGCCCTAATAAAGCCCAGATGAATGGTTTCAGCCCTCCTCTGTATGTTTAAACTGCATTTTAATGCAGCTGAAGCCCTAATAAAGCCCAGATGAATGGTTTCAGCCCTCCTCTGTATGTTTAAACTGTATTTTAATGCAGCTGAAGCCCTAATAAAGCCCAGATGAATGGTTTCAGCCCTCCTCTGTATGTTTAAACTGTATTTTAATGCAGCTGAAGCCCTAATAAAGCCCAGATGAATGGTTTCAGCCCTCCTCTGTATGTTTAAACTGTATTTTAATGCAGCTGAAGCCCTAATAAAGCCCAGATTAATGGTTTCAGCCCTCCTCTGTATGTTTAAACTGTATTTTAATGCAGCTGAAGCCCTAATAAAGCCCAGATGAATGGTTTCAGCCCTCCTCTGTATGTTTAAACTGTATTTTAATGCAGCTGAAGCCCTAATAAAGCACAGATGAATGGTTTCAGCCCTCCTCTGTATGTTTAAACTGTATTTTAATGCAGCTGAAGCCCTAATAAAGCCCAGATGAATGGTTTCAGCCCTCCTCTGTATGTTTAAACTGTATTTTAATGCAGCTGAAGCCCTAATAAAGCACAGATGAATGGTTTCAGCCCTCCTCTGTATGTTTAAACTGTATTTTAATGCAGCTGAAGCCCTAATAAAGCCCAGATGAATGGTTTCAGCCCTCCTCTGTATGTTTAAACTGTATTTTAATGCAGCTGAAGCCCTAATAAAGCCCAGATTAATGGTTTCAGCCCTCCTCTGTATGTTTAAACTGTATTTTAATGCAGCTGAAGCCCTAATAAAGCCCAGATGAATGGTTTCAGCCCTCCTCTGTATGTTTAAACTGTATTTTAATGCAGCTGAAGCCCTAATAAAGCCCAGATGAATGGTTTCAGCCCTCCTCTGTATGTTTAAACTGTATTTTAATGCAGCTGAAGCCCTAATAAAGCCCAGATGAATGGTTTCAGCCCTCCTCTGTATGTTTAAACTGTATTTTAATGCAGCTGAAGCCCTAATAAAGCCCAGATGAATGGTTTCAGCCCTCCTCTGTATGTTTAAACTGTATTTTAATGCAGCTGAAGCCCTAATAAAGCCCAGATGAATGGTTTCAGCCCTTTAAAGTGAACACACAGAGAGGAGAATGCATCGAATATTTCGCCATATTTAGCCTCTAACTGAACGTGAATCACGATAAAACAGCGTTTTTAAACACAGCCCATTTGGTTAATGCTCCAAAATGATTGTTTTTATGTTAAAAGCGTGAGAAAGAGCACGAGTTGGACCAGCTTTGTTCATCGTTCAGGATCCAAAGTTCTCACTCGTCTCATTTCTTCAGTAAAACCTCTTTTTAAAAAGCTTAAAGAGTTGAAGGGCGGACATGTTTGCTGCTTTGTGCACTTCCTGATTCATCATCTGTGTGCCTGGATTTCTTCTGGTCACCTGTGGTGTGGGCGGGGCTTTACCTGTCTCAGGTGAGTCATCAGCTGGTCCGTTGGGGACTGAAGGGTCTCCTCCTCCTTTTTCCTCCTCTTGGACTTGGGAGGGGCTCGGTCTTTGTCCAGCCGGGCCGGTCTCTTGCAGCGCTGCGTCTTCTTCCGGTCCGACGGGTCGGGGCCGTCCTCCTCCTCGGACCGAAAGCTGTCGTTGGACAGCTGGCGCTGGGCGAGGGGCGACGGCGTGGCAGCAGGCGAAGTCTTGTCCTTCAGCAGATGCCTGAGCAGCTCCTTCCCCCCGTCCCCCCCCTGAAGGGAGGAGGGCGAGGAGAAGCCATCTCCACAACCCTCCTCCATCTTCATCACACACCCCCCACAGGCGCCGGCCTCCTCGCGCTCCTCCTGCAGGGAGGGGTCAGAACAGTGCTGCATTAACACTAAAACACACGCTACCTACGGCTGAAATCATCAGAAAGCTACAAACCTTGACTTCCAGGCGGGCAGCAGCCAGGGGACCCCTGTGGCCCTCCATGCCCAGGACAGAGGCTCTCTGCTGGGGCGCCGCGCTCACCGACAGCTGCCTCTCCAGCTCGGAGGACGGCGCCAGACCGGAGAAGGTCAGGTCTGACTGGTGGGTGGGCGTGGAGGAGGAGGTGTCAGACACAGCTGGGGTCGGCGGGGCAGTGATGTCATCAGAGTGAGGTGACAGCGGCGTTCTCACCCCTCCTGTGGCGTCGTCTCCGTCCTTCTTCCTGCTCCTCTTCTTCTTTGGTTTGTCGTCAGGGATGATGTCAGAGTAGAGCTGGATGAGGGAGGCGGGGCAGGGGAATGAGGGCGAGGAGGAGGAGGAGTCGTGTCCGAACCGATGGCCCTGACCTCCAGGATGGGAGGGGGTCATCCCCGCGGCTCCGACCCCCGCTGGGTGCACCTGTCCCTGGGCTGAAGGGAGCCTCGGCCTGGTCTGGAGGATGAAAGGCGCCGCATCCCTGCCTCGCTCTGCTCCAGGCAGGAGACCCGGAGCTGGGTGACTTCCAGGGTGCTGTGGTCCTCCTGTGAAGCCCTGCTGGAGGCCCGTCTGCGGGGGAAAGGGCGGGCCTTGGTGCTGAGGGGGAGCTCTGGAGGCGATGGGTGACGGGAGGAAACCCAGTCCAGGCTCGGAGCTGAAGAAGGGCATCTGGGACAGAGCGTCCCCTCCAGGGACGGCCGCTGCTCCTGCAGATCCCCCCGGACCTGGTGCTGGTGCTGCCGGGCCCCTGGAGGCCCCCAGGAGGTCCTGCTGCTCCAGCCTCTGCTGCAGGGCACGATGGCGCTCCACCTGAGAGCGACAACACCATCACAAAGACACCGACACAGTGACAGAGGACAGAAACAAACAGCTGAGAACCACAGAGGCGCCTTTACGAGTCAAATCAGCTGATCGAAGGCTTCAGAAAAGGAGGTGGGCCTCACAGGGTGCCTGGGGAACACCTGAGAACCAGTTTAGTCCAGTTTTACCTCCTGCATGAGCTGAACCCGCTGCCTCTCCTGCTGCTCCCGAAGACGCTCCCTCCTCTCTCGCTCCTGGAAGCCTTCGCTGAACGGGTTGTTGTCGTCAAAGTTCACCTGCAGCAGAAACAGCAGCATGAACCCAGAACCCAGAACCTGCTGATCCTCAACTTTCAGTTATTTTCAGGGTAGAAAAGCAGTAATAATATAATAATATAATATCAGAGGAGCCGTGATGAGGAGCCTCAGTTGGAGGCAAAATATGTTTCACCCAGTTTAAGGTGCAGTGTGAGAAGTGGTTCTGGTACCAGTTCAGATCAGCAGAACCTCCTCCAGTCAATTACCTGAGGTTTGGCTGTGGCCCCGTCTCCTGCGGGTCCATTGGGCCCTGCAGTGGGGCCCCTGGGCCCTGCAGTGGGGCCCCTGGGCCCTGCAGTGGGGCCCCTGGGCCCTCCAGTGGGGCCCCTGGGCCCTCCAGTGGGGCCCCTGGGACCTCCAGTGAAGCCTGCGGTTGGTGCTGTGAGGGCCGGCACCATGGTCGGGGGGGTCTGGGTGTGTGGGGGACCCTGGGGGTTGTTGGGCAGGGTGGGGGGCATCTGAGCCTGCAGGTGTGGTGGCATCCTCTGTCCCATGGGGCCCGGAGCCCCGGCCCCTGGGGTCCAACCTGGTGGAGCATTCGGGATCCGGGCCGGCATGGAACCGGCCGGATGCGGCAGCAGAGGCACCACGGGCTGGGGCAGGGGGGTGGGGGGGGCAGGCAGCAGTCTCTGCTGTTTGTTTCTGTAGTCGTCGATCAGCTCGGTGTGGTCCTTCTGCTGCTTCCGGATCTGAACACACAGTTTAAACAGGTGATGAAGGAGCCTAACTTATACATATATATAACATATATAAGGTTAATATCTTGGTATCTTCTCAGTCCAATACAGAAATTTAGCCTTTTAGCATCAGTGGTTCCACAGAACACAACCTCCACTGCCTTAAATCTCCTCATGTTAACTCATAGGAAGATAAACCAGGAGTGGAGTTCCTCAGGGTTCTGTGTTTGGACCAATTCTTTTCACTTTATACATTTATACTTTCAGACAAACTGAATTATCTTTGGACCTGAGCACTTCAGGGAAAAACTGTCTGGCTATATTCAGCAGTTACTCTTGATGGTATTTCCTTGTCCTCTGCTCCTAATCCTAGGAACCTTATTTCTGACCAGGATCTGTCCTCTGACTCACATTTAAAACAGGTTTCTGCCTTCTTTCACCTTCGTAATATTGTTAAAAATCAGGAACATCCTGTCCAAAAGCTCTTAATGACCGAGCTCCATCACATCTTAAAGATCTCACAGTTGGATATTTCCCCAACAGAGCACTTTGCTCTCAGGCTGCAGGTTTCCTTGTGGTTCCCAGAGTTTCTAAAAGCAGAATGGGAGGCAGAGCCTTCAGTTATCAGGCCCCTAAAAGCAGAATGGGAGGCAGAGCCTTCAGTTATCAGGCCCCTAAAAGCAGAATGGGAGGCAGAGCCTTCAGTTATCAGGCCCCTAAAAGCAGAATGGGAGGCAGAGCCTTCAGTTATCAGGCCCCTAAAAGCAGAATGGGAGGCAGAGCCTTCAGTTATCAGGCCCCTAAAAGCAGAATGGGAGGCAGAGCCTTCAGTTATCAGGCCCCTAAAAGCAGAATGGGAGGCAGAGCCTTCAGTTATCAGGCCCCTAAAAGCAGAATGGGAGGCAGAGCCTTCAGTTATCAGGCCCCTAAAAGCAGAATGGGAGGCAGAGCCTTCAGTTATCAGGCCCCTAAAAGCAGAATGGGAGGCAGAGCCTTCAGTTATCAGGCCCCTAAAAGCAGAATGGGAGGCAGAGCCTTCAGTTATCAGGCCCCTAAAAGCAGAATGGGAGGCAGAGCCTTCAGTTATCAGGCCCCTAAAAGCAGAATGGGAGGCAGAGCCTTCAGTTATCAGGCCCCTAAAAGCAGAATGGGAGGCAGAGCCTTCAGTTATCAGGCCCCTAAAAGCAGAATGGGAGGCAGAGCCTTCAGTTATCAGGCCCCTAAAAGCAGAATGGGAGGCAGAGCCTTCAGTTATCAGGCCCCTCTCTGTGGAACCAGCTGCCAGTTTGGCTTCAGGAAGCAGACACCCTCTCTACCTTTAAGATCAGGCTGAAACTTTCCTTTCTGGTAAAGCTTATAGTTAGGGATGGCTCAGGTGAGCCTGAAACATCCCATAGTTCTGCTGCTATAGGCCCAGCCTGCTGGGGGAGCTCCCATGATGCACCTCTCCTCCCTCCATGTTCTGCTGCTGTAGGCCCAGCCTGCTGGGGGAGCTCCCATGATGCACCTCTCCTCCCTCCATGTACAGATGACATCATTGCTGTCATTAACTTGTGTTTCTCTCTCTCAGCAGGTGTCTCTGGCCTGGTGTTACGCTGCTTGTTGTCCCCTCTTTCCTGTCCTCTCAGCCCCAGCTGGTCCAGGCAGATGGACCCTTCCTGGTTCTGGTTCTGATGGAGGCTTCTTCCTGGTTCTGGTTCTGATGGAGGTTTCTTCCTGGTTCTGGTTCTGATGGAGGTTTCTTCCTGTTAAAAGGGAGTTTTTTCTCTCCACAGTCGCCTCGTGCAGCTCAGGATCAGAGAGGAGTTGTACGTTTCCTTAACTCGGCTGCTTTATTTAACTGGTTCTGTATGAACTGGACTCATTTGGACTTTAGTGAACTGGATTCTAATAGTTTTAATTGGGCTGCATCTTTGAAGTGTCTCCAGATGACTACTAAAAGCTGTAAATGCCCAGGTGAGCGAGCGCACCTGTTCCAGCTGTTTCTGGACAGTTCCCTGCTGCTCGCCGATGTATCGCAGCTGGGCGGCGTCCTCCTCAGCGAAGGCTCGGCCCGCCCTCTTGGCCGTCCTCTGCTTGGCTGACAGCGCCTTCTTGGTCTTGCGGTGGGCGGCGATCTGGTCCTCGAGGAGGCGCTGCTGCATCTGCAGGAGCTGCTGCGTCTCCCCGAGCCACTCCTCATACTGACGCCTCTGGGACTCGTCTGAAAACACAGAGTTTGGTGATCAGAGCATCAGAAACCGGCTGCGAACACCTTTATCTGCACTGCCTCCATCCCCAGAGAGCTGATACTCACTGACGAAGCCCGGGCCGAAGCTGGGGGGGTTCCTGCGCACCATCTGAGGGTTCACCTTCCCATCCTGACGGGGAGAGATGGCAGTCAGAGCAGCGTTTACAGGCCCGAGACCTCCTGAAGCCGCCGATCTACATACCTGAACCACCGGGGGAGGAGGCTGAGGAGGGCCCTCAGGGCCCGGGGACCCTGGAGCCTGCTGGAACCTGTGATTACAGAAAGGTGATGAACCAAAGTCTGGATAAACATCCTGTAAATGTGAGCTGAGATCAGAGTCAGACCTGTTGATGACGGCGGGGTTCAGGCCCAGGTTCCCCTGACTCATCACCTTGTTGATTCCCTTCAGAGCCACCATCTTAGCCTTCATGATGGGGTCTGAGATGGAGTCAAAGTCTGCTGGGAAACAAACAAAGTTCTGAAGGCTCCGCCTCACACTGCAGACACATTCAGAGGTTCAGAAGGATTACAAACCGGGTCGGGTTGGGGTCTCACTCATGTCGGGAAACCCGGACTCTGAGGTGGACCTCTGTCGGATCAGAGCCTGCATCTGCTTCTGCTGCTGCTGCTCCTGCCGCTCCTGGTCCAGAAGGTCCTGCAGGAGGAGCGGCTGCTCCTCCAGGAGCAGGGTCCTGGCTTTCTGTTGGCTCTGGGTTAGGTTCTGGGTTAGGTTCTGGGTTAGGTTCTGGGTTAGGCTCTGGGAAGAGGTTCCTGGGTGTGGAGGCTGGAGAGACAGAGGGTGAGGCAGGGCGGGGGCAGCCTGAGGCAGAGGGGAGGACAGGACCGAGGAGGGTCTGAAGGGTCGCTGCTGGAATACAGACTGTTGCCCTGGAGACGAGGAGAAGAGGAGGAGACAGGGGAGGAGAGGAGGAGACAGGTGAGGAGAGGAGGAGACAGGGGAGGAGAGGAGGAGACAGGTGAGGAGAGGAGGAGAGGAGGAGACAGGGGAGGAGACGAGGAGAGGGGAGGATAGAAGGAGACGTGAGAGGACAGGGGAGAAGATGAGGAGGAGACGGGGGAGGAGACGAGGAGACGGGGAGGAGACGAGGAGACGGGGGAGGAGACGAGGAGACGGGGGAGGAGACGAGGAGACAGGGGAGGAGACGAGGAGACAGGGGAGGAGACGAGGAGACAGGGGAGGAGACGAGGAGACAGGGGAGGAGACGAGGAGACAGGGGAGGAGATGAGGAGATGAGGAGATGGGAGAGGAGACGAGGAGACGGGGGAGGAGATGAGGAGATGGGAGAGGAGACGAGGAGAGGAGGAGACAGGGGAGGAGAGGAGGAGACAGGGGAGGAGACGAGGAGAGGAGGAGACAGGGGAGGAGACGAGGAGAGGAGGAGACAGGGGAGGAGACGAGGAGAGGAGGAGACAGGGGAGGAGACAGGGGAGGAGACAAGGAGACAGGTGAGGGGGCGAGGAGAGGGGAGGATAGAAGGAGACGTGAGAGGACAGGGGAGAAGATGAGGAGGAGATGAGGAGAAGGGAAAGGAGACAGGAGAGGAGAGGAGGAGACAGGGGAGGAGAGGAGGAGACAGGGGAGGAGACGGGAAAGGAGACAGGGGAGGGGGCGAGGAGACGGGAAAGGAGACAGGGGAGGAGATGAGGAGATGGCAGAGGAGATGAGGAGATGGCAGAGGAGATGAGGAGAAATGGTTTAAGTTGAGCTGGACATCAGATCAATAACTGAAGGAGCCGGACATCAGATCAATAACTGAAGGAGCCGGACATCAGATCAATAACTGAAGGAGCCGGACATCAGATCAATAACTGAAGGAGCCGGACATCAGATCAATAACTGAAGGAGCCGGACATCAGATCAATAACTGAAGGAGCCGGACATCAGATCAATAACTGAAGGAGCCGGACATCAGATCAATAACTGAAGGAGCCGGACATCAGATCAATAACTGAAGGAGCCGGACATCAGATCAATAACTGAAGGAGCCGGACATCAGATCAATAACTGAAGGAGCCGGACATCAGATCAATAACTGAAGGAGCCGGACATCAGATCAATAACTGAAGGAGCCGGACATCAGATCAATAACTGAAGGAGCCGGACATCAGATCAATAACTGAAGGAGCCGGACATCAGATCAATAACTGAAGGAGCCGGACATCAGATCAATAACTGAAGGAGCCGGACATCAGATCAATAACTGAAGGAGCCGGACATCAGATCAATAACTGAAGGAGCCGGACATCAGATCAATAACTGAAGGAGCCGGACATCAGATCAATAACTGAAGGAGCCGGACATCAGATCAATAACTGAAGGAGCCGGACGGTTTACCTGCAGCCACGGGGGGGTGAACCCTGGGAGCCAAACCCATGGACAGAGCCTGGTCCTGGGCCTGGAGAGCAGGAACAGCCCCTGTAACAGAACCAGAGTCCTCCAGCTTCTCCTGGAGGGAGGGAGGCGATCATTGATCACTGATAATCAGTCCAAGTGTTATTGATCAGAGGAGATAAATTAGTCAGATGGTCCCACCTTGATAAGGCCTTCTGCCTCGGCCCGTGGAGCTGCAGCGGCGTCCTTCACTTCCTGTTTCACCTGGTCCAGCAGGTGAGCCTCACCTCTCCTCCTCTCTCCTCCCTCCTCCAGCGGCTCCCCCAGGTCCAGCTCCTCATTGAACATGTCCTTCTTGTCCTCCAGGTTGAGCTCCGGATCGGCGTACGCAATCAGGTCGAACTTCCCCGACAGCAGGAAGTCGTCCAGGTGGAGGTCGTTGGGACCCAGTTCCAGGTCTTCTTTACCTGAGGTCACATGACACACACTTTAACCTGCAGCTACACTCAGCTGAAGCTGCTTCTTGGCGCCACAGGTGTGTTCGCACCATCCTCAGGGTCCAGGTTCAGGTTGAGGTCGACCAAATCCTTCACCTCCACGTCCTCCAGGTCCTTCACGGCCGAGTCCTCCCCCTCCAGGTGTTCCTCCATGCCATCGGGCCCCGGGAGAACAGCCCCGGCGCCCTGACTCAGCGCCACGGTGTGGCCCAGGTGCTGCTGGTCCAGCTGCTCCACGCCGCCGCCCCCCAGGACCATCTGCTGGCCCAGCAGACGGGGGTCCCTGGGGGGCAGCAGCGCAGCTTTGGGGTCAGCAGGCAAAGGAAAGGGCAGCCTCAGGCGGCTCTCTGGAGCGCGGTGGCGGAGCTCGATGTACGGCATGGCGGGCTGGATGGGGAGGGAGCGGGGGAGGAAGGGCTGGGGCACACCTGGGGGGGAGAAGACAGGTTATTACCTGGGGGGGGGCTTTGTTCTCCTGGATCTGATCCAGGATCTACTGGATCCAAGTCACTTTTAACAGCTGAACTGAGTTTTAATCAGTGACCTGACCTGCCATCATCTGCGTGCTGGGCGCCATCAGGGGGCGAATGGCCGTGAACTCCGCCGGCATCGCCCGTCTCATCTGGACCTGCCCCGGCGCCGGCCCCTGGGGAGGGCACAGGAAGGCGTCCTGGAGGCCCGCTTGAGCTGCAGAGGGAACGCCGAACCTAACGAGAGGAGCAGAGAGGTTACAGAAACAGATCCCAGGGTCAGACTGGGTCAGAACCAGGTCGTGCTGCTGGTATTACCTGACATCCGGGCCTCTGACAGCCAGCTCTCTGGGGAGGTTCTGTCGGGGGAAAGGAGCCTCGGCGGCGCCGAAGCCCGGCGGGAACCTGGGAGCAGGAGGCCTCACTGTGCCGGGATAGGGAGGCGGAGGCCGTCCAAACAGGTCTGCAGGCGGAGCGGCGGAGGAGTCTTCCTGGGTCCAGCTGTGAAGAGGCGCCGCAGAACCAGCAGCAGAACCAGCAGCAGGTCCAGAGGCTGGTTCCGACAGACCCTTCTCCTGCTGTAAGGCGCCCTTCTGCTTCTGCTGCTGCTGCCTCAGGATGAGCTGCCGGAGACGCTGCCGCTGAGAGCAGAGAGCAGAGTGAGAACCACCTGAACCAGAACCAGAACCACCTGAACCAGAACCACCTGAACCAGAACCACCTGAACCTGAACCACCTGAAGCAGAAGCACCTGAACCACCTGAACCAGAACCACCTGAACCAGAACCACCTGAACCAGAATCACCAGAACCAGAATCACCAGAACCAGAATCACCAGAACCAGAATCACCAGAACCAGAACCACCAGAACCAGAATCACCTGTCTCAGCTTCTCCTCGGTGTCGCCCAGCTGTGGAAGCATGCTCATTGGTCCGTCCAATGAGGCCACGCCCAGCGCCGACATCTCACTGGCTGCCGTCTTCTCTGACTGCGAGTGGCCGGGGGTCATGTGACCCTGATCGAAAGGGTCCTGACCCGGAGTAGAGAAGCCCCCCTCCTCCGGGGTCCCAGGGTGCTGTGGGGTTTGGCTGCTGAGGATTCTGGGAAAAGAGTCGGGCTGCTGTGGTCCCGGAGACCGCTGGATCTGCCCAGAGAGACGATGAAGGTGAGGAGCAGCAGTAAAAAGGACAACTTTTAGGTAATATCTGCACCAGAACCTGCTCCAGCAGCTGGTGCTGACGGGTTCGGCAGAATCCTGCCAAACATACGAGTAGTTTTTCATATCTGTGATCCCCACAAAGAGAAAATGCACCCTGACAGCCGTGCTGCAGACATAAAGCTGTTATCTGAGGTCTAAATGAGGGCCGCTTGCTGTGTATTTATAGCTATTAAACCTGAGTTACAGCAGTTCTCCACAGGCTGCAGTAACACCAGTTCATCAGCAGGTGGCAGCGTGGCGCTCATCCTGCTGCTGGACTGAGAAGAAGAACCAAACCTGCAGCTAATCCAGCTGACTTTGGACTCAACGGACCTCTGGTCCAGCTGGATTTATTAAACTTACTAAACTTATTTTCTTCATAATTTTAAAGAAAGAAACAACAATAAATAAACAATCGATTCAAATTGAAAATCAAGTGTGTGATTTTATTGGTAATTGGTAATTTAACGGGTCGATTCGGGGCCGGAGACGGCTCTAACGGCGCCTGACGGTGGTCGGGTTTAAGTTATAATCTGATAATCTATAGCTATTAAACCCGAGTTACAGCAGTTCTCCACAGGCTGCAGTAACACCAGTTCATCAGCAGGTGGCAGCGTGGCGCTCATCCTGCTGCTGGACTGAGAAGAAGAGCCAAACCTGCAGCTAATCCAGCCGACTTTGGCTCGTTAGAGACCAAACCAGCATCTGTGTGAAGGCTGTGACTCAGAAATGCTGCTGTACCGGAGACACGAAGGGCGATCCAATGAGCCGCTGCTTTCAGTGAGCAGCGCCGGCTTCTCATTGGTCGGATCGGGGACGCAGTTTAAAACCTCCGTGTTCAAAAGTGAGAAAACTCTGAATGTGACCCGAGTCCCTGAGAGTCGTAATCACCTGATATTATATGTTTGGTTTTAATCCTCATTAAGCTGTAACTTCATATATATTAATAACAATAAATATATAAAGTTTATAAATGTTCAGGAAACGTTCCGCTTCAAAGAGTCACGCTTCAAAGAGTCACGCTTCAAAGAGTCAAGCTTCAAAGAGTCACGCTTCAAAGAGTCACGCTTCAAAGAGTCACGCTTCAAAGAGTCACGCTTCAAAGAGTCACGCTTCAAAGAGTCACGCTTCAAAGAGTCACGCTTCAAAGAGTCACGCTTCAAAGAGTCACGCTTCAAAGAGTCACGCTTCAAAGAGTCACGCTTCAAAGAGTCACGCTTCAAAGAGTCACGCTTCAAAGAGTCAAGCTTCAAAGAGTCAAGCTTCAAAGAGTCCAGCTTCAAAGAGTCACGCTTCAAAGAGTCAAGCTTCAAAGAGTCAAGCTTCAAAGAGTCAAGCTTCAAAGAGTCAAGCTTCAAAGAGTCAAGCTTCAAAGAGTCAAGCTTCAAAGAGTCAAGCTTCAAAGAGTCAAGCTTCAAAGAGTCCAGCTTCAAAGAGTCCAGCTTCAAAGAGTCAAGCTTCAAGAGTCACGCTTCAAAGTCACGCTTCAAAGTCACGCTTCAAAGAGTCACGCTTCA
This sequence comes from Leuresthes tenuis, assembly GCA_036924055.1. Classification (NCBI taxonomy): domain Eukaryota; kingdom Metazoa; phylum Chordata; class Actinopteri; order Atheriniformes; family Atherinopsidae; genus Leuresthes; species Leuresthes tenuis. The sequence goes on along the minus strand of JAVGWW010000024.1, from coordinate 781,073 downwards.
AAGAGTCAAGCTTCAAAGAGTCAAGCTTCAAAAAGTCCAGCTTCAAAGAGTCAAGCCTCAAAGAGTCAAGCTTCAAAGAGTCAAGCTTCAAAGAGTCACGCTTCAAAGAGTCACGCTTCAAAGAGTCACGCTTCAAAGAGTCACGCTTCAAAGAGTCACGCTTCAAAGAGTCACGCTTCAAAGAGTCACGCTTCAAAGAGTCACGCTTCAAAGAGTCACGCTTCAAAGAGTCCAGCTTCAAAGAGTCCAGCTTCAAGAGTCACGCTTCAAAGTCACGCTTCAAAGAGTCAAGCTTCAAAGAGTCAAGCTTCAAGAGTCAAGCTTCAAAGAGTCAAGCTTCAAGAGTCAAGCTTCAAAAGTCAAGCTTCAAAGAGTCAAGCTTCAAGAGTCAAGCTTCAAAGAGTCAAGCTTCAAGAGTCAAGCTTCAAGAGTCAAGCTTCAAGAGTCAAGCTTCAAGAGTCAAGCTTCAAGAGTCAAGCTTCAAGAGTCAAGCTTCAAGAGTCAAGCTTCAAAGAGTCAAGCTTCAAAGAGTCAAGCTTCAAAGAGTCAAGCTTCAAAGAGTCAAGCTTCAAAGAGTCAAGCTTCAAAGAGTCAAGCTTCAAGAGTCAAGCTTCAAAGAGTCAAGCTTCAAGAGTCAAGCTTCAAGAGTCAAGCTTCAAAGAGTCAAGCTTCAAAGAGTCAAGCTTCAAAGAGTCAAGCTTCAAAGAGTCAAGCTTCAAGAGTCAAGCTTCAAAGAGTCAAGCTTCAAAGAGTCAAGCTTCAAAGAGTCAAGCTTCAAAGAGTCAAGCTTCAAAGAGTCAAGCTTCAAAGAGTCAAGCTTCAAGAGTCAAGCTTCAAGAGTCCAGCTTCAAAGAGTCAAGCTTCAAGAGTCAAGCTTCAAAGAGTCAAGCTTCAAAGAGTCAAGCTTCAAGAGTCAAGCTTCAAAGAGTCAAGCTTCAAAGAGTCAAGCTTCAAGAGTCAAGCTTCAAAGAGTCAAGCTTCAAAGAGTCAAGCTTCAAAGAGTCAAGTTTGAAGTGTAGTGAGAAAGAACAAGCTGAAAAAGACTTAAACGACTAAGTTTAACTGGCTAAAATCTGGGAGTAAAAGGACAAAAACAAACAATTTTATCCATTAAGAGGATTAATAATTAGATATTAATTAATATAATTCCAGCTGGACCAGAGGTCCGTTGAGTAAAATTATTTATTAAATATATTTCATAAATATTATTCCAGCTGGATTTATTAAATTTAAACTTACTTTCTTTATCATTTTAAAGAAAGAAACAATCAATTAAAATTGAAAATCAAGTGTGTGATTTTATTAGTAATTGGTAATTTAACGGGCCGATCCGGGTCGCTTCGGGGCCGGAGACGGCTCTAACGGCGCCTGGCGGTGGTCGGGTTTAAGATATAATCTGAAGACGCATAAAATTGGACATCAGCACAAAATGTAAAGTGAGCATCGAGACCTGCAGTCGATTCAAAGCGTTAAACATTTTATCCGATTTGTTCCGCCTCCTTCTGTGGCGTTACAACATGGCCGACTGCCTGGGTGGCGCTGGATGGTTTCATGTGCGGCGCCGTTACCTGGTGGGGGGTCGCGGTGAAGGCTCCGGGTTCAGAGGTCAGGGGGGAGCTCTCCACCAGAGCCTGGCTGAAGGGCTCGTGGGCCTTCGGGGGCCGCGGCGTGGACGGCTGCTGGGCGTACGGGTCGGCGCCACGCTGGTTTCCAGGGGAGCGGGGGTAGCGCTCCGGGGGGCGGGGCGTCCCGGGGTTGGAGGCGTAGGGGTCCAGCAGCGGGTGGGAGGGGGACGGGCGGCGGGTGGCGGGCTGCTGGCTGAACTGGTCGAGTCTCAGAGCCGCGGGGGTCAGGTAGCTGGGATCGGAGTGGGGGCGGGGGGGTCCCAGGGTTGCTGTAGGGGTCGGGGGAGGGCCGGGAGCTCAGGGGGGACTGCTGGGAGCAGGGGTCAGGGGTCGGAGCGTAGGGGCTGCGGTGGGGGGAGCCCAGGCTGGACAGTGGGCTGGAGGGGAAGGGAGGCTCCTGGGGGAGGGAGAAGCCCAGATCTGTGGGTCGGGACTGGTCCCGCCTCCCCCCCCCTGAGCTGCTGAACACCTCCTGCTGGGGGGGCATGGGGGCTTTGAAGACACCGCCCTGAACCACGTCGCCGCGGATATTCGCCCTCTGGTTGGTGTCAGCTGCTCGGACGCCGTGTCTGACCGACAGGTCGGGGGCGGAGCCAGAGGGGGGGCTCATCATACCCACCCTGCTCTGCTGCAGAGCTGTCGGGAGAACAGAGGGACAGCTGTAAACATGAGGAGTCACACATGGGGGGGCGGAGGAGGACAGACGATTACCTGGTGGAGCTCCAAGCGCCCAGGGGGCGTCAGAGTGTTTGGAGTCGGGGGACGGCGCCGGAGATCCAAAGGCATCGTGGGCCGGGGAGGCACCGAGAGAGCTGCGACTCTGCTGGGGGGCCGCGGCGCCCGCCGGCTGGGAGGCGGGGCGAGGAGTCCCCGCCACCTTACTGTAGGGGTCCCACGGCGAGGAGGGGCGGGAGGAGGGCGGCGAGAACATCTGGGGGGAGGACGGGGTCTGGTGGAGGGGGGAGGAGGCGTGGGGGGAGAAGCCGGAGGGCGCAGGCGCCTGCGGCCTCACGAAGACGTCGTCAGCCGGACCCGAAGCCCCCTGCAGCCCCCTCAGCTGCGGCTGCAGAGGCGAGGCGTTGCCCCCGGCAACCGGCTGCTGGGTGGGGGTCAGCGGACTGCGGCTGCCGGCGTCCGGAGACAAACACCCGGAGAGGCGCTGGCTGGACATCAGCTGCTGCTGGCGCTGCTCGTTCTTCACCTGCTCCAGCTTCTGCGTCGCCTCGATCTTCGCCAGCTGCTTCGACTTCTGACGCATTTGCTGAGGAAGAGCAGACAGACACACAGCTGCGGTGACGAGGTGAACAGCACGCCATGCAGGAACATGTCTGACATCCTGGGAGCTGACCCACGACAAGCCCCGCCCCCTGAATAAACCGGGCCGCAGGTCCCAGATTAACATCTGGTTCTACCACCAGATAACAGACATGTTTTATCTGAATTATCCCTGAATGAAGGCGTCTTCGTGTTCAAAACGTTCCAGTAAACTGATGAATGAAATAAAACGCCGTATCAGTGACACCGTTAGCTCACAGCTAACAGGAAGTGTTCGGCCGTTAGCTCATGCAGCTAACAGGAACCGTTTGGCCGTTAGCTCATGCAGCTAACAGGAACCGTTTGGCCGTTAGCTCATGCAGCTAACAGGAAGTGTTTGGCCGTTGGCTCATGCAGCTAACAGGAAGTGTTGGACCGTTAGCTCATGCAGCTAACAGGAAGCGTTTGGCCGTTGGCTCATGCAGCTAACAGGAAGGGTTTGGCCGTTAGCTCATGCAGCTAACAGGAAGTGTTGGACCGTTAGCTCATGCAGCTAACAGGAAGCGTTTGACCGTTAGCTCATGCAGCTAACAGGAAGCGTTTGACCGTTAGCTCATGCAGCTAACAGGAAGCGTTTGACCGTTAGCTCATGCAGCTAACAGGAAGCGTTTGACCGTTAGCTCATGCAGCTAACAGGAAGCGTTTGGCCGTTAGCTCATGCAGCTAACAGGAAGCGTTTGACCGTTAGCTCATGCAGCTAACAGGAAGCGTTTGACCGTTAGCTCATGCAGCTAACAGGAAGCGTTTGACCGTTAGCTCATGCAGCTAACAGGAAGCGTTTGGCCGTTAGCTCATGCAGCTAACAGGAAGCGTTTGACCGTTAGCTCATGCAGCTAACAGGAAGCGTTTGACCGTTAGCTCATGCAGCTAACAGGAACCGTTTGGCCGTTAGCTCATGCAGCTAACAGGAACCGTTTGGCCGTTAGCTCATGCAGCTAACAGGAACCGTTTGGCCGTTAGCTCATGCAGCTAACAGGAAGTGTTTGGCCGTTGGCTCATGCAGCTAACAGGAAGTGTTGGACCGTTAGCTCATGCAGCTAACAGGAAGCGTTTGGCCGTTGGCTCATGCAGCTAACAGGAAGGGTTTGGCCGTTAGCTCATGCAGCTAACAGGAAGTGTTGGACCGTTAGCTCATGCAGCTAACAGGAAGCGTTTGACCGTTAGCTCATGCAGCTAACAGGAAGCGTTTGACCGTTAGCTCATGCAGCTAACAGGAAGCGTTTGACCGTTAGCTCATGCAGCTAACAGGAAGCGTTTGACCGTTAGCTCATGCAGCTAACAGGAAGCGTTTGGCCGTTAGCTCATGCAGCTAACAGGAAGCGTTTGACCGTTAGCTCATGCAGCTAACAGGAAGCGTTTGACCGTTAGCTCATGCAGCTAACAGGAAGCGTTTGGCCGTTAGCTCATGCAGCTAACAGGAAGTGTTCGGCCGTTAGCTCATGCAGCTAACAGGAAGCGTTTGACCGTTAGCTCATGCAGCTAACAGGAAGCGTTTGACCGTTAGCTCATGCAGCTAACAGGAAGTGTTTGGCCGTTATCGGCCCCTGTTTTGATGGCTTTTTTTTTCTTTACATTACTTTTACACTTCTACTTGAGTAAAAAGCTTGAGTTGAGACTTCAACTTCTACAGAAGTCTTTTTAAACTCTAGTATCTACACTTCCACTTGGGTAATGAACATGAATACTTTTGAATGCCAACAAGACCGAGACCGTGATTATAGTTCCTCCTAAATTATGTCTATAAGCAGCCCCTCTTCTTTTTGTTCAGACTCTTGGCGTAATATTTGATTCTCTGTGCTTCGACTTACATGTAAAATTTATCCCTCGTTCCTGTTTCTTTCATTTAAGGAACATTTATAAATTCTGACTCCTCAACTGAAGTAGAGAAAATTAGTCGGACATTTGTGTCGTCACGCTTCATTTCCCGTAATCGAAGCCAATGATTTGTGTCATCAAGTTATTCCAGGAATAGTTTTCCCGAATAAAGGCGCTGAAATACTTTACGCTTGTTGAGTTAAGGAAAGAAGTATTCGGTGTGTTGCCGGGCAGAAAAGAGTTAAAGAAAAGGTAGCGTTTTACCAGAAACTGAGTGAATAAAAGCACAATGAAAATGTAAAATTCAGTCTGTTTTTCAGACAGGATTTGGGTGTTTTCGCTTTTCCTGAACAAACTCGACTGGATTTCTGACGGATTTTTGGCTGTTTTTCTGACTCCAGCTCTGAGAAAGAGCTCTGCCAGGACTGCTGTAATCAGGTATTTTTAATGGGTTGAGGTCCAGTACCAAAACGGTCCTTAACCTGGATATTTCCTGGATTTCCAGGATATTTCCTGGACTTTTTCTCAAGAACACACCGAGCATCGTGCTGAGCTGAGTATTTGGGCCAAATACAGACAGAAGGACAGCAGATCAAGTTTATTCTCCACAGTTGAATAATTCTTTAACCCGTTTAAATAAACTGGAAAACGGTTTCTCTTTAACCCTGACTCTGCAGTCAAACCTGTTCAGCTTCTACAGGATGACCAGATGACTCTGCTCACCTGCCTGAACTTCCACTCCTGCTCCTGTTCCGACTCTCTGGGCCTCAGCGGGTCTTTGAAACCCAGATCCGTCTCCACGGAAACGGGGTCGAAGGGTCCCGGTGGCTGTGGCGGCTGCTGCTGCGACGGCTGCAGGTGTTTCAGTGGGTCGTTGGACAGCTGCACCTTGTTGATGCGCTGAGCCGCCCGGTTGTCCCGAGCTTTTTGCTGCAGAGACAACAAGTCGTGGCTTTAAAGGTTCTTTAAAGGTGAGAATGGACAGAAAACATGAATATAAACAGGATCTGAGGCAGAAACAGAGTTTGTTCAGTTCAGGCTGCTGGTAACAAAGAGCCTAAAGATCCAGTTTAAAACGGCTTCTTTGCTAAGTTGTCTGTTCTGTGTCGACACAACACTGGTTCATCCCTTGAGTTAGGAGCCTTTTTTCTGCCTGAAGGGGTCAAAGGTCAGAGTTCAGTGGCTGAACAGAGAAAAAACACTGAAAATATTCAGGAACAAGGACTGAAGATGAGGGAAAAAGCAGAAAAAGTCCAAAGAAAAACTGTGAAAGAGCTTCAGAAAGCTGTAGAACTGTTGATCAGGACACTTTAAAGGTTTCAGAAAGCTGCAGAACTATTGATCAGGACACTTTAAAGGTTACAGAAAGCTGCAGAACTATTGATCAGGACACTTTAAAGGTTTCAGAAAGCTGCAGAACTGTTGATCAGGACACTTTAAAGGTTACAGAAAGCTGCAGAACTATTGATCAGGACACTTTAAAGGTTTCAGAAAGCTGCAGAACTATTGATCAGGACACTTTAAAGGTTTCAGAAAGCTGCAGAACTGTTGATCAGGACACTTTAAAGGTTACAGAAAGCTGCAGAACTATTGATCAGGACACTTTAAAGGTTTCAGAAAGCTGCAGAACTGTTGATCAGGACACTTTAAAGGTTTCAGAAAGCTGCAGAACTATTGATCAGGACACTTTAAAGGTTTCAGAAAGCTGCAGAACTGTTGATCAGGACACTTTAAAGGTTACAGAAAGCTGCAGAACTATTGATCAGGACACTTTAAAGGTTTCAGAAAGCTGCAGAACTGTTGATCAGGACACTTTAAAGGTTTCAGAAAGCTGCAGAACTATTGATCAGGACACTTTAAAGGTTTCAGAAAGCTGCAGAACTGTTGATCAGGACACTTTAAAGGTTACAGAAAGCTGCAGAACTATTGATCAGGACACTTTAAAGGTTTCAGAAAGCTGCAGAACTATTGATCAGGACACTTTAAAGGCTTCAGAAAGCTGCAGAACTATTGATCAGGACACTTTAAAGGTTCCAGAAAGCTGCAGAACTATTGATCAGGACACTTTAAAGGTTACAGAAAGCTGCAGAACTATTGATCAGGACACTTTAAAGGTTTCAGAAAGCTGCAGAACTATTGATCAGGACACTTTAAAGGTTTCAGAAAGCTGCAGAACTGTTGATCAGGACACTTTAAAGGTTACAGAAAGCTGCAGAACTATTGATCAGGACACTTTAAAGGTTTCAGAAAGCTGCAGAACTATTGATCAGGACACTTTAAAGGTTCCAGAAAGCTGCAGAACTATTGATCAGGACACTTTAAAGGTTTCAGAAAGCTGCAGAACTGTTGATCAGGACACTTTAAAGGTTTCAGAAAGCTGCAGAACTGTTGATCAGGACACTTTAAAGGTTACAGAAAGCTGCAGAACTATTGATCAGGACACTTTAAAGGTTACAGAAAGCTGCAGAACTGTTGATCAGGACACTTTAAAGGTTTCAGAAAGCTGCAGAACTGTTGATCAGGACACTTTAAAGGTTACAGAAAGCTGCAGAACTATTGATCAGGACACTTTAAAGGTTTCAGAAAGCTGCAGAACTATTGATCAGGACACTTTAAAGGTTACAGGAAGCTGCAGAACTATTGATCAGGACACTTTAAAGGCTTCAGAAAGCTGCAGAACTGTTGATCAGGACACTTTAAAGGTTACAGAAAGCTGCAGAACTATTGATCAGGACACTTTAAAGGTTTCAGAAAGCTGCAGAACTATTGATCAGGACACTTTAAAGGTTACAGGAAGCTGCAGAACTATTGATCAGGACACTTTAAAGGTTACAGAAAGCTACAGAACTATTGATCAGGACACTTTAAAGGTTTCAGAAAGCTGCAGAACTGTTGATCAGGACACTTTAAAGGTTACAGAAAGCTGCAGAACTATTGATCAGGACACTTTAAAGGTTTCAGAAAGCTGCAGAACTATTGATCAGGACACTTTAAAGGTTACAGAAAGCTGCAGAACTATTGATCAGGACACTTTAAAGGTTTCAGAAAGCTGCAGAACTGTTGATCAGGACACTTTAAAGGTTTCAGAAAGCTGCAGAACTGTTGATCAGGACACTTTAAAGGTTACAGAAAGCTGCAGAACTATTGATCAGGACACTTTAAAGGTTTCAGAAAGCTGCAGAACTATTGATCAGGACACTTTAAAGGTTCCAGAAAGCTGCAGAACTATTGATCAGGACACTTTAAAGGTTTCAGAAAGCTGCAGAACTGTTGATCAGGACACTTTAAAGGTTTCAGAAAGCTGCAGAACTGTTGATCAGGACACTTTAAAGGTTACAGAAAGCTGCAGAACTATTGATCAGGACACTTTAAAGGTTTCAGAAAGCTGCAGAACTATTGATCAGGACACTTTAAAGGTTACAGGAAGCTGCAGAACTATTGATCAGGACACTTTAAAGGTTACAGAAAGCTACAGAACTATTGATCAGGACACTTTAAAGGTTTCAGAAAGCTGCAGAACTGTTGATCAGGACACTTTAAAGGTTACAGAAAGCTGCAGAACTATTGATCAGGACACTTTAAAGGTTACAGAAAGCTGCAGAACTATTGATCAGGACACTTTAAAGGTTACAGAAAGCTGCAGAACTATTGATCAGGACACTTTAAAGGTTTCAGAAAGCTGCAAAACTATTGATCAGGACACTTTAAAGGTTTCAGAAAGCTGCAGAACTATTGATCAGGACACTTTAAAGGTTTCAGAAAGCTGCAGAACTATTGATCAGGACACTTTAAAGGTTTCAGAAAGCTGCAGAACTGTTGATCAGGACACTTTAAAGGTTTCAGAAAGCTGCAGAACTATTGATCAGGACACTTTAAAGGTTACAGAAAGCTGCAGAACTATTGATCAGGACACTTTAAAGGTTTCAGAAAGCTGCAGAACTGTTGATCAGGACACTTTAAAGGTTTCAGAAAGCTGCAGAACTGTTGATCAGGACACTTTAAAGGTCTCAGAAAGCTGCAGAACTGTTGATCAGGACACTTTAAAGGTTTCAGAAAGCTGCAGAACTGTTGATCAGGACACTTTAAAGGTCACAGAAAGCTGCAGAACTGTTGATCAGGACACTTTAAAGGTTTCAGAAAGCTGCAGAACTGTTGATCAGGACACTTTAAAGGTTTCAGAAAGCTGCAGAACTGTTGATCAGGACACTTTAAAGGTTTCAGAAAGCTGCAGAACTATTGATCAGGACACTTTAAAGGTCACAGAAAGCTGCAGAACTGTTGATCAGGACACTTTAAAGGTTTCAGAAAGCTGCAGAACTATTGATCAGGACACTTTAAAGGTCACAGAAAGCTGCAGAACTGTTGATCAGGACACTTTAAAGGTTTCAGAAAGCTGCAGAACTGTTGATCAGGACACTTTAAAGGTTTCAGAAAGCTGCAGAACTATTGATCAGGACACTTTAAAGGTTACAGAAAGCTGCAGAACTATTGATCAGGACACTTTAAAGGTTACAGAAAGCTGCAGAACTATTGATCAGGACACTTTAAAGGTTACAGAAAGCTGCAGAACTATTGATCAGGACACTTTAAAGGTTTCAGAAAGCTGCAGAACTATTGATCAGGACACTTTAAAGGTCACAGAAAGCTGCAGAACTGTTGATCAGGACACTTTAAAGGTTTCAGAAAGCTGCAGAACTATTGATCAGGACACTTTAAAGGTTACAGAAAGCTGCAGAACTGTTGATCAGGACACTTTAAAGGTTACAGAAAGCTGCAGAACTATTGATCAGGACACTTTAAAGGTTACAGAAAGCTGCAGAACTGTTGATCAGGACACTTTAAAGGTTTCAGAAAGCTGCAGAACTATTGATCAGGACACTTTAAAGGTTACAGAAAGCAGCAGAACTATTGATCAGGACACTTTAAAGGTTTCAGAAAGCTGCAGAACTATTGATCAGGACACTTTAAAGGTTACAGAAAGCTGCAGAACTGTTGATCAGGACACTTTAAAGGTTACAGAAAGCTGCAGAACTGTTGATCAGGACACTTTAAAGGTTTCAGAAAGCTGCAGAACTGTTGATCAGGACACTTTAAAGGTTTCAGAAAGCTGCAGAACTATTGATCAGGACACTTTAAAGGTGAAAGAAAGCTGCAGAACTATTGATCAGGACACTTTAAAGGTTACAGAAAGCTGCAGAACTGTTGATCAGGACACTTTAAAGGTTACAGAAAGCTGCAGAACTGTTGATCAGGACACTTTAAAGGTTTCAGAAAGCTGCAGAACTATTGATCAGGACACTTTAAAGGTTTCAGAAAGCTGCAGAACTATTGATCAGGACACTTTAAAGGTTACAGAAAGCTGCAGAACTGTTGATCAGGACACTTTAAAGGTTTCAGAAAGCTGCAGAACTGTTGATCAGGACACTTTAAAGGTTACAGAAAGCTGCAGAACTATTGATCAGGACACTTTAAAGGTTACAGAAAGCTGCAGAACTGTTGATCAGGACACTTTAAAGGTTACAGAAAGCTGCAGAACTGTTGATCAGGACACTTTAAAGGTTACAGAAAGCTGCAGAACTGTTGATCAGGACACTTTAAAGGTTTCAGAAAGCTGCAGAACTGTTGATCAGGACACTTTAAAGGTTTCAGAAAGCTGCAGAACTATTGATCAGGACACTTTAAAGGTTTCAGAAAGCTGCAGAACTGTTGATCAGGACACTTTAAAGGTTACAGAAAGCTGCAGAACTGTTGATCAGGACACTTTAAAGGTTTCAGAAAGCTGCAGAACTGTTGATCAGGACACTTTAAAGGTTTCAGAAAGCTGCAGAACTATTGATCAGGACACTTTAAAGGTTTCAGAAAGCTGCAGAACTGTTGATCAGGACACTTTAAAGGTTACAGAAAGCTGCAGAACTGTTGATCATGACACTTTAAATGTTTCAGAAAGCTGCAGAACTATTGATCAGGACACTTTAAAGGTTTCAGAAAGCTGCAGAACTGTTGATCAGGACACTTTAAAGGTTACAGAAAGCTGCAGAACTATTGATCAGGACACTTTAAAGGTTTCAGAAAGCTGCAGAACTATTGATCAGGACACTTTAAAGGTTTCAGAAAGCTGCAGAACTGTTGATCAGGACACTTTAAAGGTTTCAGAAAGCTGCAGAACTGTTGATCAGGACACTTTAAAGGTTTCAGAAAGCTGCAAAACTATTGATCAGGACACTTTAAAGGTTTCAGAAAGCTGCAGAACTATTGATCAGGACACTTTAAAGGTTTCAGAAAGCTGCAGAACTGTTGATCAGGACACTTTAAAGGTTTCAGAAAGCTGCAGAACTATTGATCAGGACACTTTAAAGGTTTCAGAAAGCTGCAGAACTGTTGATCAGGACACTTTAAAGGTTACAGAAAGCTGCAGAACTGTTGATCAGGACACTTTAAAGGTTACAGAAAGCTGCAAAACTATTGATCAGGACACTTTAAAGGTTACAGAAAGCTGCAGAACTATTGATCAGGACACTTTAAAGGTTTCAGAAAGCTGCAGAACTGTTGATCAGGACACTTTAAAGGTTTCAGAAAGCTGCAGAACTATTGATCAGGACACTTTAAAGGTTACAGAAAGCTGCAGAACTGTTGATCAGGACACTTTAAAGGTTTCAGAAAGCTGCAGAACTATTGATCAGGACACTTTAAAGGTTACAGAAAGCTGCAGAACTATTGATCAGGACACTTTAAAGGTTACAGAAAGCTGCAGAACTGTTGATCAGGACACTTTAAAGGTTTCAGAAAGCTGCAGAACTGTTGATCAGGACACTTTAAAGGTTACAGAAAGCTGCAGAACTATTGATCAGGACACTTTAAAGGTTACAGAAAGCTGCAGAACTGTTGATCAGGACACTTTAAAGGTTTCAGAAAGCTGCAGAACTGTTGATCAGGACACTTTAAAGGTTTCAGAAAGCTGCAGAACTGTTGATCAGGACACTTTAAAGGTTTCAGAAAGCTGCAGAACTATTGATCAGGACACTTTAAAGGTTACAGAAAGCTGCAGAACTATTGATCAGGACACTTTAAAGGTTTCAGAAAGCTGCAGAACTGTTGATCAGGACACTTTAAAGGTTTCAGAAAGCTGCAGAACTATTGATCAGGACACTTTAAAGGTTACAGAAAGCTGCAGAACTGTTGATCAGGACACTTTAAAGGTTTCAGAAAGCTGCAGAACTATTGATCAGGACACTTTAAAGGTTACAGAAAGCTGCAGAACTATTGATCAGGACACTTTAAAGGTTACAGAAAGCTGCAGAACTGTTGATCAGGACACTTTAAAGGTTTCAGAAAGCTGCAGAACTATTGATCAGGACACTTTAAAGGTTTCAGAAAGCTGCAGAACTATTGATCAGGACACTTTAAAGGTTTCAGAAAGCTGCAGAACTGTTGATCAGGACACTTTAAAGGTTTCAGAAAGCTGCAGAACTATTGATCAGGACACTTTAAAGGTTTCTGAAAGCTGCAGAACTATTGATCAGGACACTTTAAAGGTTTCAGAAAGCTGCAGAACTATTGATCAGGACACTTTAAAGGTTTCAGAAAGCTGCAGAACTGTTGATCAGGACACTTTAAAGGTTTCAGAAAGCTGCAGAACTGTTGATCAGGACACTTTAAAGGTTACAGAAAGCTGCAGAACTATTGATCAGGACACTTTAAAGGTTTCAGAAAGCTGCAGAACTATTGATCAGGACACTTTAAAGGTTTCAGAAAGCTGCAGAACTGTTGATCAGGACACTTTAAAGGCATCAGAAAGCTGCAGAACTATTGATCAGGACACTTTAAAGGTTTCAGAAAGCTGCAGAACTGTTGATCAGGACACTTTAAAGGTTTCAGAAAGCTGCAGAACTATTGATCAGGACACTTTAAAGGTTTCAGAAAGCTGCAGAACTATTGATCAGGACACTTTAAAGGCATCAGAAAGCTGCAGAACTATTGATCAGGACACTTTAAAGGTTTCAGAAAGCTGCAGAACTGTTGATCAGGACACTTTAAAGGTTTCAGAAAGCTGCAGAACTGTTGATCAGGACACTTTAAAGGTTTCAGAAAGCTGCAGAACTATTGATCAGGACACTTTAAAGGTTTCAGAAAGCTGCAGAACTGTTGATCAGGACACTTTAAAGGTTTCAGAAAGCTGCAGAACTATTGATCAGGACACTTTAAAGGTTACAGAAAGCTGCAGAACTATTGATCAGGACACTTTAAAGGTTACAGAAAGCTGCAGAACTGTTGATCAGGACACTTTAAAGGTTACAGAAAGCAGCAGAACTGTTGATCAGGACACTTTAAAGGTTACAGAAAGCAGCAGAACTGTTGATCAGGACACTTTAAAGGTTTCAGAAAGCTGCAGAACTATTGATCAGGACACTTTAAAGGTTTCTGAAAGCTGCAGAACTGTTGATCAGGACACTTTAAAGGTTTCAGAAAGCTGCAGAACTATTGATCAGGACACTTTAAAGGTTACAGAAAGCTGCAGAACTATTGATCAGGACACTTTAAAGGTCTCAGAAAGCTGCAGAACTGTTGATCAGGACACTTTAAAGGTTACAGAAAGCTGCAGAACTATTGATCAGGACACTTTAAAGGTTACAGAAAGCTGCAGAACTGTTGATCAGGACACTTTAAAGGTTTCAGAAAGCTGCAGAACTATTGATCAGGACACTTTAAAGGTTTCTGAAAGCTGCAGAACTGTTGATCAGGACACTTTAAAGGTTTCAGAAAGCTGCAGAACTATTGATCAGGACACTTTAAAGGTTTCAGAAAGCTGCAGAACTATTGATCAGGACACTTTAAAGGTTACAGAAAGCAGCAGAACTATTGATCAGGACACTTTAAAGGTTTCAGAAAGCTGCAGAACTATTGATCAGGACACTTTAAAGGTTACAGAAAGCTGCAGAACTGTTGATCAGGACACTTTAAAGGTTTCAGAAAGCTGCAGAACTATTGATCAGGACACTTTAAAGGTTACAGAAAGTTGCAGAACTGTTGATCAGGACACTTTAAAGGTTACAGAAAGCTGCAGAACTGTTGATCAGGACACTTTAAAGGTTTCAGAAAGCTGCAGAACTATTGATCAGGACACTTTAAAGGTTACAGAAAGCTGCAGAACTGTTGATCAGGACACTTTAAAGGTTTCAGAAAGCTGCAGAACTATTGATCAGGACACTTTAAAGGTTACAGAAAGCTGCAGAACTGTTGATCAGGACACTTTAAAGGTTTCAGAAAGCTGCAGAACTGTTGATCAGGACACTTTAAAGGTTACAGAAAGCTGCAGAACTATTGATCAGGACACTTTAAAGGTTACAGAAAGCTGCAGAACTATTGATCAGGACACTTTAAAGGTTACAGAAAGCTGCAGAACTGTTGATCAGGACACTTTAAAGGTTACAGAAAGCTGCAGAACTGTTGATCAGGACACTTTAAAGGTTACAGAAAGCTGCAGAACTGTTGATCAGGACACTTTAAAGGTTTCAGAAAGCTGCAGAACTATTGATCAGGACACTTTAAAGGTTACAGAAAGCTGCAGAACTATTGATCAGGACACTTTAAAGGTTACAGAAAGCTGCAGAACTATTGATCAGGACACTTTAAAGGTTTCAGAAAGCTGCAGAACTATTGATCAGGACACTTTAAAGGTTACAGAAAGCTGCAGAACTATTGATCAGGACACTTTAAAGGTTACAGAAAGCTGCAGAACTATTGATCAGGACACTTTAAAGGTTTCAGAAAGCTGCAGAACTGTTGATCAGGACACTTTAAAGGTTTCAGAAAGCTGCAGAACTGTTGATCAGGACACTTTAAAGGTTACAGAAAGCTGCAGAACTATTGATCAGGACACTTTAAAGGTTTCAGAAAGCTGCAGAACTATTGATCAGGACACTTTAAAGGTTACAGAAAGCTGCAGAACTGTTGATCAGGACACTTTAAAGGTTACAGAAAGCTGCAAAACTATTGATCAGGACACTTTAAAGGTTACAGAAAGCTGCAGAACTGTTGATCAGGACACTTTAAAGGTTACAGAAAGCTGCAAAACTATTGATCAGGACACTTTAAAGGTTACAGAAAGCTGCAGAACTGTTGATCAGGACACTTTAAAGGTTACAGAAAGCTGCAAAACTATTGATCAGGACACTTTAAAGGTTTCAGAAAGCTGCAGAACTATTGATCAGGACACTTTAAAGGTTACAGAAAGCTGCAGAACTGTTGATCAGGACACTTTAAAGGTTTCTGAAAGCTGCAGAACTATTGATCAGGACACTTTAAAGGTTTCAGAAAGCTGCAGAACTGTTGATCAGGACACTTTAAAGGTTTCAGAAAGCTGCAGAACTGTTGATCAGGACACTTTAAAGGTTTCAGAAAGCTGCAGAACTGTTGATCAGGACACTTTAAAGGTTACAGAAAGCTGCAGAACTATTGATCAGGACACTTTAAAGGTTTCAGAAAGCTGCAGAACTGTTGATCAGGACACTTTAAAGGTTTCAGAAAGCTGCAGAACTGTTGATCAGGACACTTTAAAGGTTACAGAAAGCTGCAGAACTATTGATCAGGACACTTTAAAGGTCTCAGAAAGCTGCAGAACTGTTGATCAGGACACT